>JBBBDQ010000277.1:3495000-3805000 GCA_037127315.1 Ascarosepion bandense
TTTTTGTAAGTGTCATGGATCCACACTTCATTGAGGCTGGTTTGAAGATCGTCATAAATGAGTATCTAGATATCTTGAAGAAATCTCTGCTACCTTTGATGGAGCGGAAATTTGAGCTTGAGAATGTGGTAATTATCCAGGACTCAGCACCATGCCATGCCTCAAAAGTAATACAGGATTTCCTGGCTGTGAAAATACCATTTTGTGAGAGCCGACATCTGTCCCAGCAATAGCTCAGATCTCAACATTCCGAATTATTTTTGTAGGGCGTACTTCAAACAAGAATTAATGTGTCACCACACTCGAGTGTTAAAACTTTGAAAATATACATCGTGCCTGAGACACGCAAAATCAAAGGGCGGAGGTTGTGGCGGTTTCATGAATGTTTCATTCTCTTGTGGAGGCAGTAATTACCCAAACGGCGGCTAAAATTGAGTGATCAATCTTTTAATTAATATTGCATTCAAATTATATCTTTGTACTGCTATTATCTTAGTATTTCTAACCAGTTT
The DNA here is from genome assembly GCA_037127315.1 of Ascarosepion bandense. Taxonomy (NCBI): domain Eukaryota; kingdom Metazoa; phylum Mollusca; class Cephalopoda; order Sepiida; family Sepiidae; genus Ascarosepion; species Ascarosepion bandense. Next base: position 3,495,513 of record JBBBDQ010000277.1, read on the forward strand.
TATGCATCTCTAAAAACTGTCTTAATTCATCTGCAAAACTCTGCAGGTTCTTTTAAATCGACTCGAATACCGACATAATCCTTTCGAAGAATTCTCGTTTTTCATTCCAGTCTACAATTTTTTGTCATATTCCATTTCTTTGCCTGTGTCTTTCTAATTTTGTTCGACTCTTTAGTGCTTGTCATCGTGGAACTGTAATAAAAGTTCAGAAGCAAGAAAACAGACTCCACAGAAACTTCTTCTTATGTACCGATTCCTTTTAAGACTTCGACGATGACGCCGCTAAACAACTTCCTGTCCCTTGTAACTCTTAATAAAATTTGTTTTTTTATTATTTCTCCTAGAACTTGTTCCGCCATTCTTAGAATGTTATGTGTTTTCTTCTTCTCTTCTTGCTTTCAATTTGTCCTGTGAGTATCAAATTTTCTAAGTCATGTTTCCTTATTATGTGCTCTAGAAATGTCTCTTACTGATGTTAAGGAATAAGTTTCCTTTTGTTTTACATTTTCTATAAAACTTCATTTTTGCTCACATGTTCGGTCCACGATATCCTCAGCGTCCTTCTGGAGAACCAGATTTATGCTGCTTCGAGTTCATCTTTGAAGAGATTGTCCAGCACTCGCTGCCACAGAGGAGAACATTTAACACGCAACAGTTTACTCACAATGCAATGTCTTCTTTCAGGCAAGCAATATGGCTTTTGTTTTTTTTAACTGCTGTTGTATTAACGATTGTTGCGGAAAAAGTCTGTCAAGCTTTAGATAAGAATAGTGAAATTCAGGCTATTGCTCTGGATATCTCAAAAGCGTTCAACAGGGTTTGGAAAACTGATCACAAGCTGAAAGATCACTGTGTATTCATACAAAGTTTCAACTGCTTCAGTCTTTTTTATCAAATCGCGAAATGATAGTTATCCTGAACGGCTTCTCTTCTAGATCATTTTGTACTAATGCAGGTTTCCTCCAGGACTCTATCCTTGCTCCCAACTGGTTTTTAATTTTCATTAACAACCTTCCTGATGACATCAGCTTTCAACTTGGTAGCCATGCTGATGGCACAATCACTTACACCTGTCTCGATATTAAGCCTAATCAGGTCGTTATGGTCAAATTTGCGGATGACAAAAAAAAAAAACAAAAAAAAAACAACCTACAGACTGTTGTTAACTGGGATAAAGAATAGCTTGTTAATGTCAAAACAAAACAGCTTTCTGTTAATCTTCTAAGAGATCTCTTTCTACCTATGGCTGACGTTAACATCTAGGTGAGTAACGGGACAACCTCGCGTGTGAAGTGTTGCCGGACGACTGTTAGTAGTGCATGTTGAATAGACATGTACCCAAATCAGATAAGAACAGTCCCTCGTATATATATATATATATATATATATATATATATGTGTGTGTGTGTGTGTGTGTGTGTGTGTGTGTGTGTGTGTGTGTGTGTGTGAACATTAACTTTAATAGATTCTCGTATTTGAGTAGATATTCTGTTAATAATTAAACAGAATGTATTTATATGTATAACTCTTGGGTTAAGGCTGGCATCGATGTTTTCATCCTAGGCAGGAAATTTCTGCTTAAATCCCATTCGTCCCCCTCGTTTTCTCCCTTCTTGCTCGACCACTATTGCCCACCGGAATCACTTCCTCCGGTTTTATCGAAGCCACGCGTCGGACAAAAACAAGCGCCTTTTCGCCTCAGCTCACAATAAGTGTAAAAAGATACTTAACGAAGCTAAGATGTTTGCTGCCAGAATGAAGCAACGCATAACATCCTGTAAGTTCGGCGCAAAAGACGACTGGCGACTCTGCAAAAGCGTGCTTAACAATACCCCGCTAATCAATGAATTTGAGGCCCTCACCTCCTCAGCGGACAAGGCTGAATGCTTTGCTCACAGATTCTCGACCAATTCGAGACGTGGTTCGTCTGGAGTATCTACACCCGACTTCCGACCTAGAACTGAGGTTCAACTAAATGACGTCCACATTACCACCTCGCTGGTATTTAACATAATCTCAAAACTTGATCCTTCATAGTCTTGAAGAAATGTGCCCCTGAACTCTCCTCTGTCCTCTCTAATCTCTACAACTACTACCTATCTGTTTCCTGCTTCCCTGCCTGTTGGACTCTGCTAATTACCGCCCTATCAGCCTCCTTCCGATCTTTCGAAGTCATTATCAACGCCGAGGTGGTTCAGCATCTCACAGCCCACAGTCTCCTCTCGGACAAACAGTATAGTTTCCGCTTCACCAGGTCTACTGCTGATATGCTGACGACAATCACTGAGTATATACACCAGGATCTCGACAAGAATCGCGAAGATCGAACAGTTGCCTTAGATATTTCCAAAGTCTGGCATGCTGACCTTCTACGCAAACTGCTATGGTATAACTGGACATTTGTTTGACCTAATCCAGTCATTCCACTCTAATCGCACATTGAAGGTCGTATTAAAGGGACATATCTCCCAAAACTACCATATTCTAGGTCCTACGCTCTTTCTGATCTACAATAACGATCTCCCCGATGCTTTAAGATCCCAAGTAGACATGTACGCCGATGACACCACAGTTTACTCTCGCCTCTATCAAAAGTTTGGTGTGGGCGACAAAGCGAACTTCGCTGTTAAGCTTGAAAAGGACCTCCAATCCGTGGTGGACTGGGATAAGAAATGGTTCGTAAATTTTAATGCTTCCAACACGAAGCTGCTATCAATTAACCATCAAAGACAATCGCTCCTAACTCCCATTAGCATGGAACAGGCTTGCCTCCCTGAGAGTAAAACATTACGTATCCTTGGACTCACACTCTCAGCGGACATCAAGTGGAATGACTATATCGAATCCATTGCGAAATCCGCTGCTATGAAAGTCGGTTCTCTGTGCAGGGCCCGGAAGTTTTTTCCGTCTGAGTCCATCCTGTAAATATATAAATCTACCATCCGCCCGTGTATTGAATACTGCTGCCACATCTGGTCGGGTGCCCCTGCTATTCTCCTCAGGGTTCTTGACAACACCAAACGGAGAATCTGTAATTTGATCGATACCTATTTGTCAGCTCGGCTGCAGTTGCTCTCTCACTGGCGTGATGTGACTTCCCTGTGCCTCTTCTATAAATACTTTCACGGTTTCTGCTCCGATTAACTTAGATCCCTGGTACCCACTAGATATGAATTTGCACGAGATACTAGATTAGTAACTAGGTCCCACTCTTTTACAGTGAAACCGATAAAATATAACCCCAATTTCTACTCTAACAGCTTCTTTTCCCGCACTTCCCGCCTGTGGAATTTTCTTCCATATACTTGCATCCCCGACAACTGCAATCTCCAGGAATTTAAATATAAGGTCAATAGACACCTCTTATTACACTAACTCGCATCCATTCTCTCAAACACTCTTCCCATTTACCCAACCCTCATCCTCGGTATCCTCATCTGTCTATCACTCCTTCCGACATTTTCTATAACTAACCCCTCCTTCTCATCACTTTCCCCTATATAACCCTCTGCGCAATAGTGGCAGTGGAATAGGCGCATGGAATCAACGAAGAGAAGTTTTAACGTGTTCTATATAAGCAGTGTATACACACGCCAGTCACTGAAAGAATTCAATTCATTCCTGAAAAGTAACGAATATATCGCAGAAGTGGAAACTGTTTTTAAATTTTTTTCATTAGAGAGCCCAATCGTAACAAAGAGGAGCCCACCAATTGAACTGGCGCGTCTTAGATATCTCAACCACGAATGACCAACATGTGGATAGGGGTCGCAGGTTCAAATTCTGCTGAATGACACAGACTTGTGTAACAAAAATTTATTGTAAATAATCAGACCGGTAGAAATATAATATATAATACTGTTTGATTATAAACAGAATCTCTACTTAAATACGAGTATCGATCAAAAATAATGTTCAAACAAATCATTTCAAACTGTCGGTTGTTTATAACCAATTTCGTTAATCTTATATATATATATATATATATATAGCTGTGTGTGCGTGTGTGTGTGTGTGTGTGTGTGTATTGCATTGAGTTGTGATAATGCTTTTCGCCACGATTGTTGTTTTTCAGTGGTTTTACTGATAAAATGCATTTTGCCAAGCAGATTTTTTTTTTCGTATAGTGTTCGGATAGAACGTTGATAAGCACAAACAGTTTGTCATATTAACTGAGCACATTCATGCCGACTTGGAAGTTTTGTCTGGACACTGTTATGATGTTCTCACTCAAGAGGGCACCGTTACGCTGTTCTCAATTATCGGGGCTGGTTTTAATTAGAATTCAACTCAGTTAAAGTCACAAACTCTTCATACTACATATATATATATATATATATATATATTTATATTTATATATATATATATATATATATATATATATATATATATAGCAATATGTACACAGGGTTAAATATACAGAAAATTAACTGACGATTTGAAAATCAACAAAGTAAAACCTTATTATGTTTTTGTAAGAAACCAGGCGGATTATCTTTCATTCTCACTTTTTCTGATTTTTTTTTTTTTTTTTTTCGGGGGCCATCTGTTACACAGTTATCGTGTATCATTGATCTACCATAAGAAAAAACATGGTTCTTTTCTATTTTTTTATTAATTTTCCCAGCTGCTTACCATTTCTTAACCGATGTTCTCGCATTAAAACAGGAAGTAAAATCATCCACTTCCGCTAGAGAAGCGCCTACAAAACTATAAGTTTTAACTTTTAATCCTGATTACTTCTCTCCCCATCATCCGAGTGCCGGATATGCATGTATATATAAATGGATATATATAAATGGATATATATATATATATATATATATATATATATATATGTGTGTGTGTGTGTGTGTGTGTGTATGTAAATATATAGATAAATGCAGAGACACACACACAGACACAGACACACACACACAAATATATATATATATATATATATCAGTGTAACCCTGATATAAGAGAGTTGTCGGGACCGAATAAATGTTCTCTTATATCCGTCTTTGGTCTATTTTATATACATTACCACTTGCTCTTGTATCCGGGTTTCTCTTATATTAAGGTCTCTTATATCCGAGTTACACTATATATATATATATATATATATTTCCGGTGACCAGTGGCCGACAACAACTAAAAGTATGACGCGTTTGTGCAGAATCATCCAGCAGTCAACAGCAATTATTTGTGAAAATGAGGCTTTTATACTCCTTTGGTAAATTCTAGATAAAATAAACCTGGTGGATGCCTATATATCATACACACCCAAACAAAACTCACCGAGGGAGAAAATATCCATCAGGACAGAATTTAACTGCCGTAAAATCACCATTATCTGGTAAAACAATTTTAACTTTACTGAATGTTTATATATATATATATATGAAGATGAACATTGAAGTCAACACTTAGATACGACAGACTGATTGTGGCCTGAGAATTGCGCCTAGCATGAAACAGTCTGTCGCCTCTGAGTGTTGACTTAACATTCACTTATATATATATACATATATATATATATATATATATATATATATATATATACTATAGTCATCCGCAGACAGATCTGTTTCACTGTATTACAGCTCATCAGTACGAATTAGACTCCGGTCGCTTCCTAACCCAGGATTGAAACCCGATCGAATTGGGTATATATATATATATATATATATATATATATATATATATATATATATATAAAGACAAAAGAAAAACTTAGCCGACGCTTTTCGTACTCTGAAGTTACTTTGATAAAGTCGCTCAGTGGACGAAAAACGTCGGCTAAGATAAGTTTTGCTTTCTGAAATTTTAACGCACGCACACGCACACACACACACACACACACACACACACACACACACACATATATATATATATATATATATATATGTAAAGTTATGTATATATTCAAAATAATATTTATGTATATATATTGTTCTAATATATTATGTTCCGTTTTCCTCTTGTCTTGATTTAAATTTTAAATTTTTTGTATTCTTTTTTATTTCTATTTTCTGCCTCTTTCAATTTTTTTTTTTTTGACGGTCATATCAATTTCTGTTTAATAAGCAGTAAGCATTACTTATACATTTTCTTTGTTTTTTATTATTATTATTATTATTATTATTATTATTATTATTATTATTATTATTATTATTCTATGCACTCCATTCACAGAAATACCTTTTCGTTCTGGGTGTCTGAACATAGCTTTTTGTCGCCATGACATTGTTATAATCAACCCGGCCTTTCCATTCGTGTCTCCGGTGATTGTAACAAGCTCTGACACGTTGCTTTTTTACTTATCATATTTCCAGCCGTGAGATGTAAACAGATCGAAATTTCAGCTTTGTTTCTTTAATGGATATCCAGTGCTGAGTATGACGTTAAACTACATCAGGCAGCAATGCCTTTCAATGTGAACTTTTGAGGAGCATGGAACCACCTCTTCATTGCTGTTGTTTCCAGATCCACTCTGACCCTGGTCTGAGGCTCGTGTTTGAAACCCAAACAAAAACAAAAAAAAAAACAGTAAATTTTTATAGTAAAAGGAGTGTACTTTAGCTATTAAAAATGACGGAACACATTTGAGAGGATTATATATATATATATATATATATATATATATATATATATATATATATTCTAGACATATGCTATTAAATATAAGAGACAATGAATGTCTATTATGTTTAATCATGAGCCGTTCTAAACGTCGTATTTTTGCTTTAATTTCAGTTGAAAATAAAGACAAAAATTCTCCAACATTTGGATAATTATTTATTGGTTTTCTTCTAAGCTTTCGGCTCACATGAGCCATCTTCAGAGAGGTAGTTTAAACTGAAATATTATAAAATCCACCATCACCGACGATTTTATTTTGTGTTGACATAAAACTCCGCTTACACAACATTAAGCAAACACTAGTCAATAATGGATTTCCTAACTCCGTTATTGATCAACAAATTAAAATGTATCTCATCAAACTTAACAATAGCTCTAACAATAATGATAATATTAATAATAATGGTTTACATCAAAATAAACATAACACTATTAACTTATACTATTGCAACCAAATACATAATAATTATAAACAAGATGAAAAAACTCTCAAAAACATAATACGTAGAAATGTTAAACCAGTCGAAAGTAATAATCAAATTAAACTCAATATATATTATAAAAAGTTTAAAACAATTGACCTCATAGTCTATAATAACCCAACAGGCACTAAACTAAATTCTTTACAAAAAACCAATGTAGTGTACCAATTTACATGCGCATTCAGAGATTGCATCTCTGATACTACTCAAAAACCTAGTACATATATTGGTTTTACCACAACCACGCTCTCCCGTAGACTTACATGTCATCTTTCTGATCAGAGTACTATTAAACAACATTTCTCTGAGAAACATAAACATGTAGGTAATATCAGACAAATTTTGGTCAACAATACGGTGATCCTTACTCATACACACAGTAAGAGGAACCTGCAGATATTGGAGGCCATGTACATAAAATCAAAACAACCAACACTCAATAAAATCAACTTTAAAACAGGAAATAACATATTACATTGCATTTGACTAGATGGTTTTGTTGTCATTTCGCGCTATCCCGCGGTGTGACGTCATAAAACCGCATCGCAAACTTAAGAACTGCGTTTATTATTTTTGGTAACTATTGCCGTTGCCACGCGGAGTTTTATGTCAACACAAAATAAAATCGTCGGTGATGGTGGATTTTATAATATTTCAGTTTAAACTACCTCTCTGAAGATGGCTCATGTGAGCCGAAAGCTTAGAAGAAAACCAATAAATAATTATCCAAATGTTGGAGAATTTTTGTCTTTATTTTCAACTGAAATTAAAGCAAAAATACGACGTTTAGAACGGCTCATGATTAAACATAATAGACATTCATTGTCTCTTATATTTAATAGCATATGTCTAGAAAATTACTTGCTGCCTCGATATACTATATATATATATATATATATATATATATATATATATATATATATATATATATTCTTCACGATTGGACTGCGGAATTCTTGCGAAAACGTAAAATGACAAAGTACTGTTGAAGGTATGTGCGTTGTGGTACAGTGGATATCGGCTCGGAACGAGAAACCGGCGAGCTGAGTTCGAATTTCAGTTGAATCCATTGTATTCACTGACGCGCAAATACCCTTGGAAAAGGTATTAATCCTTCTCTGTTGAAGAGCAAAGAAAGTACAAAGTGTTTGTGTCTTTAGCTGAGCAGATTTATGCAAGAGCTTTCATAACTGGTAGTAAAGTTTAATTACTGGTAGTAAAGAGAACGAACAAAGCCGACGCTGCCTCTCTATTCTTTCTCTCTCCCTCTTTTTTGGTGAGCGTGACAGAATATATATATATATATATATATATATATATATATATATATACACACACACACAAATAAATGCACAACGGTCTTTATTATAATAGGGATGATTACCATCAATACATTCTATGATCTACAAAATATATATCTAAAACTATTGAAAGTATAGAATCATGTACAAATTATTTAGATTCGGCATTAAATAACTCATAGAGGTGTTAATATAGCTCCAAACAACCAATATAAAATAATTTTCCTGGCGTTAGTTCTAATAATATCCTGCAATTTCGTAAATAAATCTAATTGTATTCCAAAATATAACATCAACATATAACACCACCACTCTCTATTATATATATATTCTGTGGAACCGACTCCCAAGAGGATGCTTTCACAATATTAACATGTTCAAGTTATCTGTCCATCCTAACCGTATAAACTGCCGCTTACTCTGTAAGCCTATACTTCGAGTGGTCCCTAGACCTTGCACAGGGTGAACCTACCTTAATATATATGTATATATAAAGAGATATGTATGTAGTGTTGAAATGTGATAATGTTTAGCGCCAAGGTTGTGTTTTTTAGAGGTTTAATTGATAAAATTTAATTTAGCAAGCAGGTTTTTTTTTATCATTTAGTGCTCGATACCAGGTCGAGATAGAGCGTTGATACGGCAGATCTGACGGGTGAGAACATAATACTATCCTCAGGAAACTTCGAAGTCGGCATGAACCTGCTTAGTTTAAGTGACAAACCTTTTGTATATATATATATATATATATATATATATATATATATATATATATATATATATATGCATACTTCCACCGAACGCCCATAGAGTCGCCGACTGACGCCATTTCGGTCGGGTTTCAATCCTGGGTAAAAAAGCAATCGGAGTCTAACCGTACTGATGAGCTATGATACGGCGAAACAGATCTGTCTGCGGATGACAATATATATATATATATATATATATATATATATATATATATATATATATATTATAAAGTATGTTTTAGAACATGTACCTAATTTTTTCTATATATGTCCTCTTCTCTACAATCATATGTTTATTTGAATGTTGTGTTACCAACATTTCATCAGGAGGAAAGAGCAAGTGTTGGAATCATCCTCTGTTTATATTTGGTTCGTTGTTGTTATGGGGTTGGTTGGGGTTATTGATAATTAAAGGAATGTGTCTTTCGTTTTGACCGTTATTCACAGCTCTATACACCATATATCGAACACTGTTTTAAATTAATGTTTTGGACGGATATATATATATAATCAAGGTAGTTTTACTGCCATTGTTGTGCAGGGGGTTACATTGTGGAAAGTGATGATAAAGAGGGGTTAGTTATAGGGGATGTCAGGAGGAGAGTAATCAACGGATGAGAATACAGGAGTAATGGGGGTGGAGTGTATGGAAAAAAGAGCTTGAGAGAAAGGATGCGAGTTAGTGAGGATAGATGTCTATTGACCGTACATTTAAATTCCCGGAGATTGTAGCTGTCGGGGAAGCAAGTATATGGAAGGGAATTCCACAGGCGGGAAGTGCGTGAAAAGAAGCTGTTAGAGTAGAAATTGGTGTTACATTTTATCGGTTTCACTGTAAAAGAGTGGGACCTAGTTACTAATCTAGTATCTCGTGCAAATTCATATCTAGTGGGTACCAGTGATCTAAGTTAATCGGAGCAGAAACCGTGAAAGTATTTATAGAAGAGGCACAGGGAAGCCACATCACGCCAGTGAGAGAGCAACTGCAGCCGAGCTGACAAGTCGGTATCGATCACATTACAGATTCTCCGTTTGATTTTGTCAAGAACCTCGAGGTGAATAGCAGGGGCACCCGACCAGATGTGGCAGCAGTATTCAATACACGGGTGAATGGTAGATTTATATATTTACAGGATGGACTCAGGAGGGAAAAACTTCCTGGCCCTGAACAGTGAACCGACCTTCTTAGCAGCGGATTTAGCTATGGATTCGATATAGTCATTCTACTGAGAGTGTTAGGCCAAAGAGGCGTAGTGTTTTGCTCTCAGGGAGGCAAGCCTTATCCCTGCTAATGGTGGGTAGGAGCGATTGTCTATGATTGTTAACAGATAGCAACTTCGTTTTGGAAGCATTAAAATTTATATATATATATATATATATATATATATATATATATATATATATAAGCAGGTAAATAAGTGCATAAATGTGTGTATACGTGTCTATGCACATCAATATGTAAATATTAATCAGGTGTAAATGGTACATTGGTCAATGTTGTATAAAAGAACAAAAACAAAGTACATGCAATTTTACCCATAACAACTTTAAGAAAGGAAAGCTATTAATAATTCAAATCGAAAATAAGCATTTATGATATGTAAACTACCCGAAGATTGCTGGAATGCAGAATCAGAGTCGTAAGTAAAACATAAAAGACTGCCTTCTTCCATCGAACGCCCCGTGGCCCAATTCGGTCGGGTTTCGAGCCTGGGTTATGTAGCAATCGGAATCTAACCGTACTGATGAGCCGTGATAAATCGAAACAGATCTGTCTGCGGATGACAATATATATATATATATATATATATATATATATATATATATATATATATATATATAAATATATATATATATATACATGGAACTTTGTGTGCGTGTGTCTCTGTGTGTGTCCGTCCGTTACCTATAGACTCTGAAACAGCTGAACCGAATTTCTTGAAAATTTACACAGTTGTACCATAAGCGTCTGCGAGTGTTCTTAGCTAGGTTTTGTGTCGAGGTACACCCGATAAATATCGATAATCGAAAAAATCGGGTTATAGAAGGAATGGTTCGACTTTAATCAAATTTGATACACTCATAGACAAAGACATAAGAAACGATATTCAAAAGTTTCAAGGTTGCAGTTCTTACAATAGTGCAGAAAATCGATTATATATATATATATTGGAGTAGATAGTTCCTACTATCGCCAGGTCTCACACTCCACCCGCTTCTTTTGGTCAAGGGTAGAGGTGATCGCCTTGTTTCTTGTTCAGGAAGGGGTTTCCGGTTCATCCCCCTTCTTCGGTCTTAGTGTTAGTTCAGCTTTGGTAAATTTGGCTCTGTAAATAGAATATAATATTTGTATCGATCCCTCCACCTTGATCAATTAATTTTATTATTAATGAAATTAATATTAATTAGCAACGAGAAAATGGAAACAAAAAGCAAACATAGTTAACACCAGGAAGAGACATTTCTAGACAGCTTATGTTTCTGGGACACGTGATGAGAAAAAAGGGCTTGGAGAATCTAATACCCACAGAGGAAAAGAAAGACAGGAGAAAACAACGCTTGACATACTTGATGAGCTTAAGGAAATGAATGTCAGAGCAGAGTTTGGGAGAACTAACAAGACAAAAGGTATCAAGTGCTACAAGGATCAGGAAGATGTGGATTACCATGGTTGCCTAAGTCCTGAAAAAACATGGCGTATAAAAAGGATTTACCCAAAATCAAAAGCGTAGCAAAGCAGAGTAAGATGCGCACATTGGAAGTGGCGCGAGCTTTGGTTTGGTGAAAAAAAAGTGATCTTAAATTTAATTTAGCCATGATACCAACTTTATATCATAATTATTTATGTTAATATCTCAAATCAGCAGCTGATCTCAAGAATGCCATTCAGTCTGTTGCCAACTGGAGCAAGAAAAGACATGTTAATTTTAACGCCCACCCTCGCACAAGACAAAACTGATCTCTTTTAATCGTCTTACAGAACTTTTTTCTGTCTTCCATCAGTATGGCTGATGCTAACCTCATAAAGAGTGATTCATTGCATCCTCTTGGACTAACATTTTCCACTGATATGAAGTGGAAAGATTATATTGAATCAATTGCTAATTGCCACTCTTAGGAAAACTGGTTTATTGTTGTTTGCTGGACAATTTTCTAGCCATAATCTCTCTTGCACATTTATAAGTCTACCATTCGTTCATAACTAGAATATCGCACCTATATCTGGTCTGGTATTCCTGTTATACAGAGATCCTTGATAAAACCTAATGAAGAATACCTGATCTGGTATCTTGGCATCGGTCATTTTCTCACCGCCTTAATGAAGATTCCCTGTGCCTATAAATACCTTCATGGTAATTTTTCTGATTTGCTTTCCTCGTTGACACTTAGACAATTAGATTGGTGGCAAGTTTTCATCATTTTACAGTTGAATTGGATAGATGTGACCGCAGGTTCTATACTACCAGTTTCTTTTTTCTATCTCACTGATGGAACTCTCTTCTGACTTCAGTTTTCCAGTGAATCTTCGATCTTCACAATTCAAATGCAATGTCAGTCGTTATCTTTATCTTCTTCATTCTCGTTCTTTGATTTTTCTCTTCTTAGTAATGTTTTCTTTTTCTCATATTATTCTCTCGCACTTAGGGACTACGTGCGTCTTAGGGGTTTTATTGCTTTGATTGAGGTGAAATGGTATTTTAAATAAATAAATAAGATCTAGAAATCCTTTCTGTCTGTTTCAAAAATTATAGGCACTACTGCTAATGGTGAGATCTCTGAACTGGAATTAAAACAGATTGACCATTGAATGACATTAAAAAATAACACTAGTGCACAATATGAATTTTAAATTATTTTCAAATTCTGTAAGTAATAATGGCGGTAGCTATGGATTTGGCCAGGTATACGGTATTGCAAAAAGTAATTGATGGTAATATTTTTGTTTGTCTACAAAAATCTATGACTAGTATTTTTTATTTTCTCCAAAAATATATTGGTAGTAATGACTTTTCTTCTGTCTTTTTTACAAAAATATATTGCTAGTAATTTTTAATATGAACTCTAACCCAGGTATTTCACTATAAAAATGAATTTTTATACTTTCGTAGTGTTTCAACCACAGTTTTTTTTTGGGGGGGGGGTAATATTTGCTCATAGTTGGGACACTAATAGAGACTAGCACCCATGATCAGGATGGATCTGGTGACAGCGGCAATTAAGAGCTAGTTCCATGTTCTTCAAAACCTTCAATCTCACGATCAGAGGCCTTGCTGCCACATGTACTTTACCGTCAAACCCAGGACTACGTAAGACCTGTCTCTCCTCTTGTAACATCAGTTCCTTTTGTCCTCACTTTATATTTATATAGCAGATTGTAGATTTTGCCATCAGTAGCAAGATCAGAGAACAACAGCAATTAAGAGGTGGTTCCGCACACCACAAAACCTCCCGATGAGAGGCATTACCCAGGACGATAAAATCTTGTTCGAAAGTACTTAATGGATGTTCAGTAAAGTGTAAGACCGTTCGTTACTCCCGTTTCTTGAATAAAGGGGATAGCTGGAATAAATAGGCTAGTGCAGAACATTTGGGGGGGAAATAATCCGAATGTGGGATGCTCCGTTTAGCAATTCTAAATGTTCATTTTCGTAGAACCTTTTTTTTATTAGATAATTCTTTTGAGAATGTCTAAGCAGGGAAGTTGGAATAAGAGGTAGTTGAATGTTTTTTTAGTAAAGGTCATTGCGTTCGACTTCAGATGAGCCACCGACGTGGGATGGTATTTTCAGTGCAAGTAATTTGTTCACCAATGAAAATACACTTACTCAATTAGTTACTGTTCTTGTAATTTTGTTACTGGGATATTATTTCTGGCCTGGTTATAGTGACAGCAGACTTTTTGGTATTGTTATTAATAGGCTAATACGACGCCAAAAAAAACAGTAAAATGTTTCAGGGGTAACGGAAGCGCGTGCACTAAAGCTGTATTTGCTTCCGGGTGCTGAAAAAATAACTTGCTAACCAGCTGCCGACAGTCCTCTTACCTATCGGATTGAGATTAGTTTTCTATGGCTCATCAACCCTTTTCAGGTTATTTAAAGCAGGAAAATGTTTTTAGATTGTAAGAACTTTTTGAAATGATAATGGTTTAGGGGCATGTGCGTTGTGGGGGGGGGGTGCAGTGGATATCGGTGGATATCGACTTGGAACGAGAAAGCGTATATCATTTAACTGACTCCCCGAATGATTTAGGGATGCAAGTCTTACTAATTAAACCCTTAGCTGGGAGACGAAGTGTATTCATACCCTTCCCAAGGTTATTTGCTCAAAGGTGAATATAACGGACCTGACTGGAATTAAATTCAGCTCTCTGAATAACAATTTTTTTTTAATCGTTTCACCCCGAGCAAGGCATTCCACTGCCACTATTGCGGAGGGGGTTACATAGGGTCGGGGAAGCGATGGGAAAAGGATGGTTAGATATAGGAAATATAGGAAATGTCAGAAGGTGGGTGATAGACGGGTAAGGTTACCGAGAATGAGGTTTGGTTAAATGGTGAGAGTGTTTGAGAGAATAGATGCAAGTTAGTGTGTTAGGAGGTGTCTATTGACCTTACATTTAAACGCCTCTATAGACCTTACATTTAAACGCCTGGGGATTGTAGCCGTCGGGGAAGCAGGCATGTGAAAGGGAATTCAGAGCCATTGTCCATTGCATGACCCACACACCAAGAAGTCACCCATCCAGGTATTGGCTAGGCTTGACGTTGCTTAACTTCGGTGATCGTACGAGAACCAGTATTTTAACGCTATGTTGCCGTAGCTTTGTTGCCTAACCGGGGAGTATCAGTTAAAATCTATTGCTTCTATACTCAGCTTTGGTTGAGGTCAACACTTCACAATAAAACAAGTCATGTGTCAGCAAAAGGCAATCTCGGGTATTGGTATGTTTTATGAGAATTTTAGGTATAACGAATACCAATTAGATTTAAACATTTGTACGTCTTCGCAATAAATATTACCAAAAAAAATTTATGTCAGAACGAGTTCACCTTAGTCGGAACTATTCACCTCTAGGGCTGTCTGGATTTAATTTCCAATTGAATTGCCTCCGGTCAACGTCAACACGAATGGATTCTGAAAATCTTGTATTTAAAATCGTTATGCAAACTACCCACTCTGAGGTTAAAGAGAAAAATGGTGGGAACGGCGGAAAGGAAGTTATATTGATAAACAAGAAAAAAAAACTATTACAAAATTTACCTTCCAAGACATGAAATGAAGTAAATTCACCAACAGGCATGTTGTTCAAATTTTCGTTTATCGAACTTTGACCTTGCATAGTGCAGACGAGAATTTCTTCTTCCGGGCACGCAGAAAGAATAAAATAAAGTTTTATCAAATTTGAGTATTTAAAATAAATTTTAATCATGTCTTATATATATATATTTACTAGCAGTATAGCCCGGCGTTGCTTAGGTGCAATGAAAGCTTTAAAACTAATCCATGGTCCTGGAGCTCAAACTCTTTGGACGTTGGCACGAAAGACTAAAAAGAAATAGATGTTTCCAGTTTAAGCGAAACCGTAGACTAAAAGAAAAATGAATGGATGTAAGTCAAATTTTGATTTCCTGGTATCGATATCAATTACGATTTTCGTCGTAAACTGAATTTTGAAGGCTAAATAAGTCCTTTGAGTAAATAGTATCATGGCTGAGACTAAGAACTACAATTATACCTACTTAGAGTCAAACCCGAAGCAAAAACTAAAATAAAAGGCTGAAAAAAATACAGATATACAGGCAGATAAACACACACACAAACATCTTGCCTTATATATATATATATATATATATATATATATATATATATATTATCGATTTTCTGCACTATTAGAAGAACTGCAACCTTGAAACTTCTGAATATCATTTCTTATGTCTTTGTCTATGAGTGTATCAAATTTGATTAAAATCGAAACACTCCTTCTATAACCTGATTTTTTCGATTATCTATTTCCGATATTTATTGGGGGTACCTTGACACAAAACCTAGCTATGAACTCTCTCAGACGCTTATAGTACAACTGTGTAAATTTTCAAGAAAATCGGTTCAGTCGTTTCGGAGTCTATAGGTAACGGACACATACACACACGCACGCAGACAAAGTTCCATTTATAAGTAAGTTTAGATATATAGAAAAATTAAAGCAGACACGTTATTTCATGTTAAATCGGAAGTGTGGGCCTATTTCAGGCGAACCATCATCAGCTTCCGTTTTTATTGTACAAAAGATTTTACACGAATGAAATTCACAAAGACCTAAAAATAACGAATAATATAAAGGTCGGTCTCTTAAAAGAGAAAATTTAAGAAAAAATACATTATTACATCAGTTTATATGCATATATATTTAGAGCTCTTTTAGAGAGTTATCCTACCATTGTATGTACAGGAATTCTTTTGGATTCTTCTATATCTACACCGCATGCTCATATATATATATATATATATATATATATATATAACAGACATTAATAATATTGTCGAATATTCATATTATATGAGATTCAAGAAAAACTTCCGCTGCTCGTATATGTATGAACTGTGACTCAGAAGAATATCCGTATGCATACACTGGTGGTTAAATTATATATATATATATATATATATATATATATATTAGTCAGTATCGCTCCAGGCAAGACGGTAAAACCACTAAATCACAAGGGGTTACAGGGTATGGAAGAACTAGCAGTAGAAACATTCATAATGAACGGGAAGAAAAAAATAATCATGGCGACAGTAGATGGCGATGGATATTGCATTTAATTTTTTTTCTTTTTCAGATTACAGTTGGTTGGAAAGCATGAAGTCGGAAGAGGTGTCCAGAAATAAAAAGTGCAAAGAAAAGAAACTATCATCATATAACTTGCGGTTATATCTAGCCAGCTCAACTGCAAATTGATAAGATCTTGACCCCAGTCTAGTACTACGCTTAAATTTAAAAAGTCTAAGTACCATAGCGAAGGGTTCATCTGAACAATTACCACGAAAGTATTTATCGAAAAGTCACAGAGAGACAGATTTATGTCAGTCGAAAAGTGACTGAAGCCGAGCCGCCAGAGCAGGACAAATACTATTGCTGATTCTTCTTTGGATTTTATCAAGAATCTCAGATTAATATATAGTTAGAGTGTGGAAGAAAGAAAGAAAGAAAGAAAGAACAGGAGGACATATATATATATATATATATATATATATATATATATATATATATATATATACAAAGAAAGAAAGAAAGAAAGAAAGAAAGAAAGAAAGAAAGAAAAAGCAAAAGAAGAGAAAACCACGAGGACATATATACATATACAGAGACAGACAGACAAACAGAAAGAAAGAGAGAGAGAGAGAGAAAGAGGAAAAATGTAGCATTAATCAGTCAAACTGGACAGCCATAAACAGGGGCAAATTTACTTTCGCTTACGCTAATAATGAAGGCCTTAGAATTTCGGCAAAGATGAATTTCTAACAAAATGGTACACCTATTCATCTCGAGGGCAAAGCACATGTAAATGTCTTTCATTATAAATATATTTAATCGGCAGTCGTACGTCCCTTCGCATATTTGTATACAAGGATATGAAGCTACTCACACAGGCATGTAAACACACTCATACACACTACCATTGATTCCTTTCATATATATATATATTCTAAACATATACTGTTAAATATAAGAGACAATGAATGTCTATTATGTTTAATTGTGAGCCGTTCTAAACGTCGTATTTTGGCTTTAATTTCAGTTGAAATTTAAAGACATTTAAATCCGGTCATAACACATTACATTGCATTTGAATACATGGTTCCGTTGTCATTTCGCGCTATCAAGCGGTGTGACGTCATAGAACCGCATTACAAATTTGCGAACAGCGTTTGTTATTTTTGGTAACTATTGCTGTTGCCTAGCGGAGTTTTATGTCAACACAAAATAAAATCGTCTGTGATGGTGGATGTTATTGTATTACCGTCTTAATAACCTCTCTGTAGATGGCTTATGTGAGCCGAAAACTTAGAACCAAATTAATAAAAAAATATCCAATTCTTGGAGAATTTTTTTCTTTATTTTCAACTGAAATTAAAGCCAAAATACGACGCTTAGAACGGCTCAGGATTAAACAAAATAGACATTCATTGTCTCTTATATTTAACAGTTTATGTTTAGAAAATTATTTCCTGCCTCGATACACCAAATATATATATATATATATATATATATATATATATATATATATACAGACAAGTTTGTTTCAGAAGAACAGACAAGATTTATGCTACTCATGCTGCTACATACTTTTGCCTTAATTACAATCTCAATAAGTAACTGTCCTAACTTAAGGGACCCTTGTGACAAGTATTGAGTGAACTAAACTAAATGCTTATGTGTGCATGTGTGTGCATATATACACTGGGTATAGTAGTAAAAGTATGATTCGTGTTTCTTCTTCATCTTTGAAGAAATTGTTCAGCATTAGCTGCTATATAGGCGGATAGATATCACGTAACACTTCAGTACTGTTTGTTTCCAGGAAATTTTCCTGTCTCTCAATACTCTATTTAACATTTGGAATGCCTCTTTGGCCATCTAAATACGCCTTCGGATCTCAGTGTCGCATATTCTGTCCTCTGTTAGAACACTTCCCAGGTAATTAAATTTCTGTACCTACTTGCTTTTAGTATTCACAACATGTAGTTGGCAAATGGGGCTCAACTCTTTGCTGATGACCATGCATTCAGTTTTCTTGTAGTTTATGATTAGTTCTTTTTCCTCGCTTTCCTTCACAATATTTTGTAGGAGGTTCTTTCCATGTCCTCTATCGGTACTTTGTCATCTGCATATCTTATACTGGTAAGATTGTGGCCGCCAATGACTTCTACTTATCTCAGAATTTCCTCTCTACATAAGTTGAAAAAATCCGGTGAGAAGGCACACCCTTGTCTTACAACCCTTTCTATTTTTGGTATATCTGCTGAACTCATTTCCTGTCCTCGTGCAGGTGGCTCTTGATTATTCTAATGTCTTCTATAGGTTCTTGATTATTCTAATGTCTTGTATAGGTTCTTGATTATTCTAATGTCTTGTATAGGTTCTTGATTATTCTAATGTCTTCTATAGGTTCTTGATTATTCTAATGTCTTCTATAGGTTCTTGATTATTCTAATGTCTTCTATAGGTTCTTGATTATTCTAATGTCTTGTATAGGTTCTTGATTATTCTAATGTCTTCTATAGGTTCTTGATTATTCTAATGTCTTGTATAGGTTCTTGATTATTCTAATGTCTTCTATAGGTTCTTGATTATTCTAATGTCTTCTCCGAATATGTCAAGGTTGCCAAGCTGCTCTAAGAGATCTTTGTGGCATACTTTGTCGAACGTCTTTGTGTAGTCTATAAATATGTATTTCCTTTTATAAATATACACTACCGGCCATAATTATTAGGCCACCCCAGTTTTAAAAACAATTATGTACTATTTTTAGTATTTATTACCAACTGGATAAGTGGAAAATTCTAAATGAAAATAGAATGGTACTTTTGTTAATACTGCACAATAACACGTGCATCAAATGAACTGTCTTCCCCATGCTAGTTTATTCTTCTTATTGACTGGCCAAAACAAAGGCTTCCTGGCTGCCTTGTAACATTTTGCAAAGTAATAATAACAAAAGAACCATTCTATTTTCATTTAGAATTATCAACTTGGCAACAATTAATAAAAATAATATGAAATACATCATTCTATTTTTTTTAAAAATGGGATGGCCTTATAATTATGGCCGGTAGTGTATATTAATGCATCTCTTTATCTATCTATTTATACATTTTTCTGTCTGTCATTATTTATATTTAACTCTGGATAGAATGTATTTCTCAGAATATATGCGCACTCTGTTAATAGCAGTTATGGCTATTACCTGAATGTAAACACTTTCATAGCCACAAATAAATCTGATAATAAATACTTAAAGTATATCACATAATGATACCACAAGTCTCTTCCACTGCAGTCTGTATGTTAGTTGATACTTGCAATTAAGTCAATAGCAAACTGGACTGATATAAATATGGATAAATTTACTTTCGCTTGGTCCATTAAGAAAAGCTTTTTGATTCCTGACAAAAAAAAAGCATGTCTGTAATGACGAATTTTCTAAAAACATTTTATATCCATGCATCTCGAGGGAAAGGCTCAATATATAAATGCCTTTCATTTTGAATATACAGGGTGTCCATAAAGTCCATGTGCACTTTAAAAATGTATAACTTTATTTGTATTTGTGTAGAAATAATCTGTAAAAAATGTTATAAAGTTTAATGTACCTAGTTTTAAGTAAAGTTATTGATACTAATGTGATTTCAGGCATTACTGTTGGCAAATGTATACCGTAAACTGCAAAATCGTATTAATCTTTGTATTGCTAATGATGGCGGATATGTGGAAACTTAAACTTTCAATAAAACCTTAAAAAATATAGATTTACTTCTTTCTAATCCTTTTCACAAATTATTTCTATCTCTGATACAAATAAAGTTATAAATTTTTTAAAGTGCACTCTAACTTTATGGACACCCTGTCTTTAATCTGCAATATATCCCAAGATATATTTATATGCAAGGGTACACAATTCACAAACTATTATGTTGAACTTACCCATTTAGTCCCTCCTCTTCATAAATTTAAACGCAGTACTAGATTTGAAGTTGCATCTGATAATTTTAATTTGAATTATTAATTCTAACCGTAGGTTATATGTTAATAGTTTCTTCTCACACGCTTCTGGCTTTTGGAACTCTGTTCTGGGTTTTTGCTTTCCTGTCAACTATGATATTCGAAAATTTTAATGAGAGGTCAATCGTTATCATTTGTCTCCTTGAATCCTGTTCATTTATTTTTCTTCCCCAATTTATGCTACTCTCAGTAAACCCCTTACTTCTAGTGACTTTTATCGTCTTGCTCGAGGTTAAATTATATATATATATATATATATGTGTGTGTGTGTGTGTGTGTGTGTGTGTGTGTGTGTGTGTAAATTTATTTATGAATGGAACTTTGTCTGTGTGTGTATGTGTGAGTGTGTGTGTATGTGAATGTATCTGTGTGTGTGTGTGTGTGTGTGTCTGTGTGGCCATTACATATGAGATTCCGAAACGGCTAAACCGATTTTCTTGAAAATTTACACAGTTGTACTATAAGCGTCTGTGAGTGTCCTTACCTAGATTTTGTGTCAAGATACCCCCGATAAATAACGAAAATCGATAATCGAAAAAATCGGGTTATAGAAGGAGTGGTTCGATTTTAATCAAATTTCATACACTCATAGACAAAGACATAAGAAACGATATTTCAGAAGTTTCAAGGTTGCAGTTCTTACAATAGAAAATTGATAATATATATATAAAAGGCAAGATGTTTTTGTGTGTGTCTGTTTATCTGTCTGTATGTCTGTATTTTTTCAGCCCTTTTATTTTAGTTTTTGCTTCGGGTTTGGCACTAAGTAGGTATAATTGTAGTTCCTAGTCTCAGTCATGATACCATTTACTCAGAGGACTTATTTAGCCTTCAAAATTCAGTTTACGACGAAAAATCTTATTTGATATCGATACCAGGAAATCAAAATTTTACTTACATCCATTCATTTTTCTTTTAGTCTACGGTTTCGCTTTAACTGGAAACAACTATTGCTTTTTAGTCTTTCGTGCCAACGTCCAAAGAGTCTGAGCTCCAGGACCATGGCTTAGTTTTAAAGCTTTCATTACACCCGAGCAACGCCAGACTATACTGCTAGTAAATATATATATATATATATATATATATATATATATATATATATATATATATATATATGTATATATAAAAGGAGGTAAATGTATCGTAACGTGGAAAAAACTTTCGTATGACACGTGTTGTTATTTAAGACTTCATCAGATTAAATTTGTTACGTTCGTACGCCTCCATATAGATACTGAGAATTTTAAATTTAATTTTTTGTGGAAGGCGGTTATTTACTTTAGCCAATTTAGATTCTTTTTTCTTTTTGTCCATCACTTATGTTATTAGATAACCCACACTGTGATAACAAAAGATCTTAACGCATCAAACGAAAACTTTTTGCACTTATAAAAATTATATAACATAATATAGGTACTTCCACTCATTTTCGATAAATAACTTTTAAATTGAATTTTTTAAAATAAAAAAGTGTTCTTGAAACTTTTATTTTAGTTCAATTGCAAGTTAAATGATTAAATTTACTATTTTCCGTAAGTAAAATAGTCTGATGTATTTAAAACAGGAATTATTTTAATTGAAATCTAAATTTTTTCAATTCTTTTAATCTTTCAATTTTTTGACCATTTTTGAGCGATCGACTCATTAGTGAACAAAAGTTAATTATTAATTAAAAATCTTGCAAAAAAATATACATCTGTGACACATTATCTTTAAAACATTTGCAAATTTACTGTTAAATTAACCTGATTTATACAAGTATTACTTATTCATAGCATGAAATGTAGAATAAAACTATTTCTTAAACCCAGAGTTGAACTTTGTAACCTTTCCACCGCATTTGAAATGGTATGACAGATTGACAGATGAGAGCTTAGATAAGTTTTTGGCGATCATAAGTGACATAATTCTACAATTTTTTTTCCTGAAAGGAAAAGAAACCCTGAAACACATGACCTTTTAATGTAGGCACAGAAATTACCATACAAAAACCAATTTAAAATGCACACACAAAGAAAATTAAAAACTATTTTAAGAATACGAAGGCACGATGATTTGTATTAAACTTTTCAATTTTCAATTCCTAAATATGATCTTCACTTAAGTTTATATTCACTTATCTTCACATAAGTTTATAAACTATACACAAATCTTTTGGGTATTTTAAAAATATTTTCGAATCTCTATAAAGTATTATAATTAAAAAAGGAAACGAAAACAATTTTTAAAAATTTCATTATTAATCGAAGTTTTTTCTTCAGACTATAATATCCTTAATATATATCATTTATTAAAGAAATTAAAAGCTTATCAAATTAAATAATGTCTGGAGCAGATTTTCAGAAATAAAGGTAAAACTTTTAAAAACAGAATAGTTGATTTCATTCGCCAATGAATCCTGCGTTTAACTCTTAAAACTAATTTTCCCAACAAAATTTAATTTCTTAAAATTTCATGAATTTACGTGGAGTGGGGTAACAGATGTAAAAAAAACTATTTTTACTCAATTTTTTAAAAAATAATTTCAAATATAATTTGATTCATTTGCAAATAAGTCCTGCAAGTTTCATGAAAACTCGATAAATATTTCATTTTTGCAAGAATTTCCAAATTAGTGTGTTTGTCACCGGAAAAAATACTTATGTAATATTACGTTTTCTATTGTAAACTCTCGTAATCATTTGGTTACCCGCTAACTAAAATCAAAACAAGATTCTTAGCCAAACTTTCAAACGTGTTAGAAGGAGTTAAAGATTTAAAAACATAATTAAAAATACTTCGATCTTTCTTCATAATAATAACATAAACATTTTGATGGAAAAAGTTCGTTTTTATTAAGCTTGGGGCTTTTTTTTCATACTATGCTGTTTTTTTACAGCGATTTAGTAGAGGTAGCTTATATAATATACATAGAATTTATATACCGTTCTCCCTCTCTCACACTCCCACACACACACACACACATATATATATCTATATCTATATCTATATCTATATCTATATATATATATATATATATATATATATATATATATATTACTGCTGCATCGTTTTTTAATGCAGTCATGAAGTGATTAAAAACTAGCGGTTATAATGTCTTACCTTTTAAGCGGAACTAACAAAAATATTTCTCATATATACATAAAAAATATATGATAGTTTTGTACAAAAAAAAACTATTTTGCTATTTTGTCATTGTGTCTGTACAGGAAACCTGCTTTGCCGTATTTTTCACCAGGTTTGTAAAAGAAATATATTTGCTGTCATATTATATATTTTTTATCCAAGAAACTTGCGTTAATGATTGGTTTAAGTACAGAAATCTTATTTTACTGTATTTTTTAATGTTTTGTGCAGGAAATCTATGGGCATATATTTTCGTAGTGTTTTTATAGGAAACTTGTTTTGCTGCATTTTCCATTAGGTTTGTACAGAATACATATTTTGTGATATTTGTATACATTTTGTTCAGGAAACTATTCTGCTATATTTTCTTTAACTTTTCTAGAGGAAACCTATTTTACTGAACTTTTCATAAGACTTGTCACGGAGATTCTATATTTAACTTATTTCACAATTAATAAACTGACGAGTATAACCACAAAGATTTCTTTAACATTTTGCTAAAAACCGATGCTAGGGATTCTACTTCAATTTTACTATTGCAAGTATGTAATTGAAGCTATATCTCCTCATCTATCATTCCAATGACCATTTTCTCTTCGTGAAAGTCTGATTGGCGAGAACAAAGCGGAAGTAAAGGTGACTGCCCTTTATAGAGCAAGTGACATGCGCTATATTGACCTGTCAATTACCAGGAAAGGCTTATCGATCAGAAAGAAACTCAAATGAAAACAAATGAAACTGAGTGTTTTTAATTAGGTTGTTCACGATGAATAACGTCACACTTTGCTTCATTAACTTCTTTTATTTAAATGTCTTTTCTTTTCTTTTGTAGCAGTTGGATTGTGTGTAAATATTCTTCTTTATGTACCGTGTTTCTTTAGGACGTAGGCAATCAAGGACCTCCACTTACTCTTATCCCTTATCGCTCTCAAAAATTTTTCTCTTGGTATATATATCCTAAACCCCGTTCCGCCATCCACTTGCTCAAGCCCATCAAGTATTCCCCTATCTCTCTTTCCTTCCACCTTCCCTGTGAGTATCAGATTCTCCAAACATTTCTTCCTCATTACGTGCCCAAGTAATCTCAGCTGTTTCTTCTTGATACCAAGCATAAGTTTCCTTTTCGTTTACATTCTTTTCAAAACCTTGTCGTTGCTTACATATTCGGTCCATGATATCCTCAGCATCCTTCTGTAGAACCCGACTTCTGATGCTTTGCGTCTATCCTTCGTTTTTTAGGAGATTGTCCAGCATTCAAGGCCATATAACAGGACAAATAATACGTAGTAGTCAAATACTATTTTTCTTTGTTTCCAATGAAGCCTTTCAGTATCTCAGTCCTTGGCCATGTCAATACTCCTTCAGATCTCAGTGTCGCACTTTCCGTCCTCTGTTAGAATACTTCACAGGTATTTAAATTTTTCTATCTGACTGATTTCAATCTCTCTGTCATGTAGTTAGCATGTTGGGCTTCTATTTTTGCTGATGACCATGTATTTAGTTTTATTGTAGTTTATGTTTAGTCCTTTCTTTTCGCTTTCTTTACTACCTTCTATAGGCGTCCTTATAATTTCCTTTCCATGTCTGCTATCAGCACTGTAACATCTGCGTATCTTATATTGTTCAGATTGTAGCCGCCTATAACGAATCCTGGCAGAAACCCCAGTTCTCTCAGAATTGCCTCGCTGTATAAGTTGAATAGACCTGATGAGAGGACATATCCTTGTCTTAAACCCTTTCTTTATTTTTGTATATCTGCTGAACTCATTTCTTGTCCGCATGCAGTCAGTAGGTTCTTGATTATTCTAATGTAAGTACACTAGTTTCCAAAAGCTACAGCAACCTTTGGCAGCAGAATAAACTTTATTTTTTCCGACTATTTATTATTATTGTTATTGTGTGTGGTATCATCTTGGCAAAAAGTAATTTTAAGTATCTAATTATCAAATCAACTTCAGGGGTCTATAAGTAAAAGGTACACTTTAGGCTAGTTATTTATGTACATTTGAGACGTTTCGATTAGATAGAAAGGGTTTTGCGCATGATACCTACAGTTCCACACAAAGTAAAATTTACTTATGACTATGTGTAGTCTACTTGCATCAATTTTCATGTCTATGTGGATCGGAAAATTTCACAGAATTGTCACTACATTACCATTTGTTACATCATAATTCGGGGGGTGTTCATACTAAGTATCCGGGACTGATACAAAACTGATATGCTAACAGATATATTGCACTAGCCTGTCATATCTAATAATGCATTCTTTCTCAGCATCCTGACACTATACTGGTCAACAGTTATCATCAAATTCATGGCATAAGCGACAAGCCGGGTTTGAGCCGTCTTTGTTGATTTTAGCCTTCTGGGCATTAAGCAGAAGTCATTTGTTTTGTTCTACTATCATAATGCCGTCTGCCTTCAAGTTAATGACTACTGCTTCTAAGTCATTGATAGGTTTAGCGAACATCGATGTCTGGTCCATCTAGACGCTTTGGATATTTCCCATGCTCTTTCCTTTTTTGTTCTAGACTTCATATAAACAGCTTTCACCAGTAACTTATCTTTCTTTGTGGGGAGTTCAGGATATTTGTTATCTTGAGTATCTGTTGCATCTAAGGAGTTTTGCTATTATTATTATTATTATTATTATTATTATTATTATTATTATTATTATTATTGATGTTGTTGTTCTTTTTTTGCAGATGGCTGGTCTCAGTTTCGACACAGACTGCAAATCTTCGTTTGGATTTCTAACTTATCTCATTATAATTTCGGTGTTCTGGAATGCGTGCTTATTCATATGGATAGTTTCTTAACCATCATAATTTATCATTTCTTCTGTATACGAGCAAGTTCGTGGTATTTTCCCAATTTCTTTTACATATAATCTATGGGCCAATTAGACAGCCACATCGACGGTCTAATTGCTCAAATGTCCCGAATATTTTGAGATTTTTACTTTATTTTTAAAGCATAGTCTCTACTTTCTTGATGTATCAATGGTGTTTGTTGTCATTTACACAGTACCCCGTGGATAACATTCCTACCCTAGCAGATTTTCGTTTGTATTCATTCTGGATAGTTTTTTTTTAATCATTTCATCCCAAGTAATTCAGTTTTACTGCGACTGGTGTGCAGGGGCTCACATAGAAGGAAAGTGATGAGAAAGAGTAGCAAGTTATAAGGGGTATCAGAGAATCTGTAAGAGAAGGATGATAACACTGGTGTGATGAGAGTAGAGTGGACGGAGAAAAGAACATGATGCGAGTCAAGGAGATTGGAGATGACAATTGACCTTACATTTAAGTTTTTGGAGATTGTAGCTGTCGGGGAAGCAAGTATACAGAAGGGAATTCCACCGGCGAGAACTGCGAGAAAAGAAGCTGGAGATGTTGAAGTTGCGGTTACATTTTATTGGTTTCACTGTAAAAGGGTGGAACCTAGTAGCTCGAGTAAATTCATTCAGAGGGGGCACCAGTGAACTAAGCTCGTCAGAGCAGAAGCCGTGAAAGTATTTGTAGACGAGACAGAGGGAGGCCACATTACGCCGGTGAGAAAGTGACTGCAGCTTAGCTACCAAGTCGAGATGTTTGCCAGATACACTGATTTAGTGGTTAACCATTTTCTCCAAAGAGGCGATATTTTATTGTTGCAGTTTTTTTTTTCTTTTTTTCTTTTTTTTTCTTTTTTTTCTGGCGCTTGATAATTTCAATTTGATGTAGTTTTTGTCTATATTTCTGAGATGAGTTAGTATTTACAGTATTTACATTCTTCGGACTATTGTCCTCATCTTTCTTGCCAGTTGTACTACGTTTAATAGTAGATCATTCTATTTGTCTATATTTCTGAGATGAGTTAGTATTTACAGTATTTACATTCTTCGGACTATTGTCCTCATCTTTCTTGCCATTTTTACGACCTTTCGGCGGTTGTACGTCCCGGCCTTCTTCAGGTGCTAGAAATTTTCGAACCGACACCCACTGGATATAGACGTTGGTTAGTTTCTGTGACTTGACCCAAAGAATAGTGAGTTCAATACCAGGCGACAGCAGTGGTGGACAAATAACTTGCAGGGTTATAGGGAGATAACTCATGATTTTCAATCAAGGATTGAGGATGATATACATAGTGATTGTAATGAAGGGTTCGGTTCTAAATTCCTAGCAGCTGAAGAAGGCCGGAGCGTACAACGGCCGAAACGTCGTACAAATGGCAACAAACATGAAGACAATAGTCCGATTAATGTAAATACTGTTGATGTAGTTTGTTCTAATACGTGTTTTCTGGGTTTCAAGGGTAAAAGATTTATTTTCTTTCTTCGGGTATCTTCTTTTAGCAATGTCTGTAATTATTTTCTAGTTCGCATTTTTACCTTTGTTTGGCACATTATATTTTTCTTGAATTGTTTCAAGTTTAATAATTTCGTCATGCTGTTCTATCTATTGATCCAATTCCAATATGATTATTTGTACAGTCTTCGATGTAATGGATTCTCTTGGGCATTCTTTCCTTCTCACGCATAATATGCGTGTAACGTCTTTAATGTTTCCAGACTAGTACAGAGTAAAGTTCCCCAACCCATTGACTCCATTGATTTAAGATTCTCTTTTGTCCAACCGAGTAATGGCCATGTCTACCTCACTACTGACACTGCGCGGGCATTCATTTGTTTCATCAACTTCCTGCAACTTAGGTTACTTTCTAGGATTTTTCTTATCTCACGAAGATATTCAGTCCCTACTTTTCTCTCCAATTTCCTTCTGCTTTACTGAGTCACGTTCGACTGCTCCAAGATGTTTATACCTGTCCTGTGCGATTAATGACTTGATTTTCTTGTTATTCAATATGTCAAACCCATTTGTTGTCACAGTTTTCCTTGTATGTATCAGGACACAGATAGATAGATAGATAGATAGATAGATAGATAGATAGATAGATAGATAGATCAACCAATTATCCTGTTGCATACAAACATGAAGAAGTATATTTATTTGCTGTTTTTTATTCACTATGTTTGACTGCTCATCTCTCTCTAAATATAAAAGTTCACACCACAAAATAAACATTACCAATAATTGAATGAAGGTAAATTTCTGACGTTATTAGACACTATCCATAAACTATATATATATATATATATATATATATATATATATATATATATAGTCATCTCCTGTCACACTAACTTACACCCTCTCTCTCTCATGCTTTTCTACATCCATCCCACTCTCATCAGTAATGGCTTCCCTCTTCTACTATCTTTCTGGCACCCCCTGTAACCTCTCACTTTTCATAACATTCCTCCTATGTAACCCCCTGCACAACAGTGGCAGTGAAATGCTTTGCTTAGGGCAACACGATTAATATATATATCTATATATATATATATATATATATATATATTAATTCAGATACTTCAATCCAAGGGAAAAAAGCAGGAAGGTAAATTCCAAAAAACCCGATCCTAACTCTTTGCAATCTATTTAAAAAGGAAAAGTAGACTATTTTTTCTCCAGTTTCTGAAAGGTTTTTTCTGTTGCTGAGGTGATGTGTCGTCCCCCGTGGGGATCTTCATATCGAAATGGCCATTCAACATCTTTGAATTAATCCTTTTTTAATATATATATATATATATATATATACGAAATAGATCAATTGACGGTTCCTTCCAGGGGACGTAGGTTTGAATCCTGTCGGAGGACGCATATTTTACTAAAATATTTTTAGATTTCTTTTGGTCCGTAGCTAAAAATAAAAAACATGCCGTTTAATATATATATTTAAAAAAAAAACAAAGTATCTACTCAAATACGAGTATTCATTAAAATCTTTAAACAATTGCCATCTCTTACTTCCTTGGCTAGCATCCTTTCCATGACAACCCTTGTATCATGTTCTTCTTCCTTTCCACTCTACTCTCACGCAGCTCTCTTCACACCAGTGTTCCCATCCTTCTCTTACTCATTCTTTGACACCCCCAAAACCTGTTCCTTTTTCTCATCCCTCACCACTTATGTAACCTCCTGCGCACCAGTGACAGTTCTGCCTTGCTTGGGGTGAAATGATTGGAAAAAAATACACACCAAGTTAACTGAAAAGTCGACGTAAGTTATGGAGGACACTAAGTGACATAATTTAATGTCTAATCAACGAAAATGAGTAAAAGATTTTCTTCAAATGTTTAGGATTAGTTTATGTATTATATATTTTTAAATAACATAAGGCTATGAATTTAACAGTTTTGGGAGAGGGGATTTTTTCTTTTCATTTTTTAACATTTTTATAGTTATGTATGTTGGCTTGAGATAGGAATTATTCTTTCAGGAATAGAGAAGTTTTTAAGAATCCGGGTCGTAGATTCATATTTTGATAAAATTCAATAACAACACTCTCGAGAACTTTACAACTAAGTAAGTCATTTTCTCTTTTAACAAGTAAAATTCCGAAGATTATGATTTTGGTTGAGTCTATTTCTAGATATAACTTATGTATTTGATAACTTGTTGTGTATAAGATCCCGTAATTCTTTTCATTTGCCTTGTTAAAGTCCCTCAGAGAACGAAACGTGCTTTCCTTTTCTTTTCTTTTTTTCACACACACGCTATAGAGGGGTAGAGTCGCCGACTGACGCCATTTCGGTCGGGTTTCAATCCTGGGTAAAAAAGCGATCGGAGTCTAACCGTACTGATGAGCTGTGATACGGCGAAACAGATCTGTCTGCGGATGACAATATATATATATATATATATATATAGTGTTGAGTTGTTATAATATTTATCGTCAGTGGTTTTACTGATAAAATGTATTTTGTCAAGTAAGTTTTTTTTACTGAAAAATGTTCTGTGTCTGGGTGGAGATTATTTACTAAGCGCCGCTTTGATGTGGCACAATGCCGAAGGTATGGGTTACTCAGTGAGGATCGAACTCACTACTCATTTGTAATAGGTTCTATAGAGATAAGCTTCCTAACCATTACACCACGTGGGGCTGCTCTGCCTTGGTGGAGATAGAGCGTTGATAAGAAGTTGTTTTTTTTTTGTTTTTTTGTTTTTTTGCTATGCTTCTTCATCTTTTTTTCGCAGCTTGACTTCAGCCACTTTCTCACCGGCGGGATATGGCTCCCCTCTGACTATTCTACAAATATTTTCATGGCTTCTGCTCCGACGAACTTAAGTCACTGGTGCCCCCTCCACACGAATTTACTCGAGCAACCAAACTGGCAACAAAGTCTCACCCTTTTACAGTAAAATCTACCAAATGCAACCGACAATTCTTCTCCATCAGCTACTTTTCTCGTACTTCCCGCCTGTGGAACTCCTTTCCGTATACTTGCTTTCCTGACAACTACAATCTTCAAGAATTTAAATGCAATGTCAATTCCCATCTCTTATCTACTTGACTCCATTCCTTCCACCGTCCTTTCTACATCAACTCGTGTATCTTGTTCTTTTTCTTTCTCTCTTTTCTTTCGCTCTATCTTCGCAACTGTCTTCACACCTGTGTTCCCATACTTTTCTTGCCCTTTCTCTGATACCCTTGTAATTGGTTTTATCTCTTTACTCTTCTCCTACCTTTTACTCTCTGTAACCCCTTGCGCATCAGTGGCGGTACCGCCTTGCTTGGGGTGAAACAATTAAAAAAAAGATTAACTCCTCATCCTCATCCTCGTCCTCCTCCTCTTCCTCTCTCTCTCGCTCTCTCTCTATCTCTCTCTCTCTCTCTCTCTCTCTCTCTTTCTCTTTCCTCACTTTTATACTCAATCTATTCCTTTCTACTGCTTTCTTTTCTTTCCCGTTTTTATGCTGTTTTTTTTATTTTTTGTTTGTTTGTTTGTTTGTTTGTTTGTTTTTTTCGTCCCATGTGCTTATTTGTACCCTGACTTGTTTATCAAACTTTTTATCTACCTTATTATTTCACGACTTCCTGGCTATATGCCTCGCCTTGTTTCCCGGCTATATAATGTCAAGCGACTTATTTTGACCTGTTTTAGGTGCATAATCTCATTTTTATGTTACTTGGGAAAGTATTTAAACAAGGGATGTATTTGCAGAAAGGATTAGTTATGTTGTCAACAGTAAAAAGAATATGTTTATATATGATTTGGAGATATGTTTATGTTAAGATATAAGATATCTCCTAAGTTTACCTCGCTCAAGCAGATACGGAAATTGATGCCAAAATAGTGTACAGCAATGAACACGTCATTTTGAATTCTTAACTTTTGGGCCTGGCTTCGAGAGACTAGAACTGTTTCGCTATGTCTATGTCCGCCACTGAATAGATGTTGTAACTACTTACTAAGCTTTTTTGAGGACTGCATATACTCAAATATAACAAGTAAAAACAGGAAGAGTTGGTTTATGCATAGAAAATAAGTATCCGAAACTCTGGTTTTACCTGAGATCGAACGCTAATTTACATTGCCGTTATCAAATACTCAGGTATCCTAATAAAAGCATTATTATTTCCTTCAACTCCCATTATTGTTATTTGTTTTGATTTTTTTATCAAGTCACTCCAAGCAAGGATGTAATGCCACTAAGACGCATGGGACTGCTTGAAGTGAAAGAGAACCGGAAACCGAATTCTAAACAAGAAACAAGGGATAAAGACATTTCTCTTTAAGAATATGAATTCGAATTGGGGAACTGTATAATAATAATAATAATAGCTTTTGCGTTATAAGATCATGAAAGATCCCCTAAAGGCATCAAAACCCTGTCTGCAAAAAGCATTACCCAATGTGCTGAACAATTTGGGTAGATTTTTGAACCCGTGCGTCACTCAGGGGAACAGTATGAGAACTAAAATTCAAACCAAAAAGTTCAGTATGACTCTTCTGTTGGATAAACAGGGAGCCATTTCCTCAGGAGTGAACCGACCTGAGATCGAAAAATCTACCCTACACAACTCCTACACAAATAACGAATCTTCAGGTTCACAGAACCGAGATAATCCCAATGATGGCCCTGCAAATTCTCCAACGAGATCAAAAATCATTCATTTAAAGAAAGAAAAGTTAAAATCGTCTTGTAAGAAGAACAAATTCGTTATGACTGCATTCTATGAAGCGTTGCATAAGCCTTAGTAAAACATCATTCGCCAAACATATGCCATTTGGCAAGAAAATGTTGGACAAGCATTTAGAAAGTACATTAACGAAACTAAACTAGCAGATGTAAGAAGGTACGTCATGAGAAACAATTGATTGACAGATTCTAAAATTAAGTAAAACGAACTGCAACAAGAATAGGCGAATCAGCTGGACATGAAAGGGAACCACAAATGGACATAAAAGTACTGATATCACACAAAACACAGAGCATAATGAAAAAGAAAAAAACTGAGGTACACACCAATCACTGTGAAGATAATGGTGAAAGTTTAGAAAAGTTGGAAAGGCGTGTTCATAGTCACGCACAAGCCGACAATAAAGGAACACACTGAACCGAATTACTTTACGGAAAACAATGATAATAGAACACAAAACCAAGGAAGGCATCATGGTTTGTTTTACGGGATATCAACACCTTAATGGGTCATTTAATGCCGACGATATTTTTACAATAGACTTGTATGAATAGAATATACCTTCTTTGTAAAGTGGGTTTTGTTGAGAGTCAGATCTATTGCTCGTAATATTTTTTTCCTTCACGTATTTTTGTTGGTAACATTTTCCTTCAAAAACGTTTTGTTGTTAATATTTTTCATTGAAAAAGGTTTTGTTGGTAAACACTTTCATAGCATTTTGAACTCGTATTTACCTATAGCTGGGGCCCTAACAGGTGCTACCACTCCGGGCCAGGGTGGACCTGGGAACAACAGCAATTAAGAGGTGGTTATATGATCCTCACAACTTCCCAATCAGAGGCTTTGCTGCCGGTTGCAGTTTATGGTCATACTCAGGACCAAGAAAACATGTAGAAGACCAGTCAGACACCAAATATTGAAATGGAGGAACGAGAACAACTCCCAAAATTTCAACCAACAAAATATAACCACAAAACTATTAAACTCTATAATCACTCAGTTAAGTGCCTTACGGGATACACGGATCATGTCTCGAAAGAGACATGACAGACTGGGCAGATTATCCCGCAGTAGGTTGCCATTGCTTTCTGCGGTAGACTGGCTGCCATCCAAGGTTATAGAACTCAATCTGTCCTATTATTTAATCCATAACTGGAGGGAAGAGGCGGATTAATACCTTTCCTAAGGGGGTTTGTGCGTAAGTGAATGCCATGAATTCAACTGGAATTTGAATTAATGGCATGCACTTACGCACAAATAATAATAATAATAATAATAATAATAATAATAATAACACTAATAACAATATCTTTTGTGTTATGAGATCATGAACGATCCCCTAAAGGCATCAACACCCTGTCTGCAAAAAGAGAAGAAATCTTCTTTCTCAGTATAACATGTAAAAGCTGATGCAGACCATCTGTACATGCCCCGTAAAGAAGGCGGAAGATATTTTATTCTGCTAAAATTGTCATAAAAGACAACAACTATTGGCTTCCTAACATATATGGAAACAACAAAAAGCTGGCTAATAAAATTGATCAAACAACACGAATATTCAATTATGTAAAAAGGTAGTAAATACAAACAAGATTTACATTTAGTAAATGCTGTAGAAATACAAAAAAAAACCAACAGTTGCAACAAAAATATCAAAAAGAAAGCCAAGGATAAAGCTCTTAAACAGATGAAACAACGCTGACAAGAGAAACCTCTGCATGGCTAATATTCAGAAGCCGATGTTAATAAAATTAATTGTCGTCAATATTTACGAGGAACTGGATTAAAGTCTGAAACGGAACAAATAACAGAAACAAGCATAGAACATTGTGTGTTGTGATGGTTATATTAGGGTTTGCATATCTGTACCTAATCTTTGTTAGTGTGCTTCTCTTCCACTTAATAATAATAATAATAATAATAATAATAATAATAATGTGATGTTTGGAGATAATGACTGCGCCCATCATTCCAAGTTCTGAAAAAAGAAATTAAATGAGAATCGGAAGAAAAATTGTAACCATCCAAAAGATTTGTTTGTTTCTTACCATACCCACAACTGAGGATCGAGTACCATGGACCAGTACTCTCCACTGGCTACTCACCCGCGCTATAAAATGCACACCGCCAGCGCTCCTCCAGTGCTGAATCTTCGATCTCATCAGTCTATCGTCGCCTTCGTTTTTCTCAGTTACCCGCTATCAATGAGTTCTACCAAGATGTTTCCTTTTTTGTTAATGATTTCATCCCAATCATGACGATAATGAGAGGCAATATGGGAATATAACAGAATAAGAGGACTTTCGAAGGAACTGGAAGCCCAATCT
Source organism: Ascarosepion bandense (assembly GCA_037127315.1). NCBI lineage: Eukaryota > Metazoa > Mollusca > Cephalopoda > Sepiida > Sepiidae > Ascarosepion > Ascarosepion bandense. Next base: position 3,530,949 of record JBBBDQ010000277.1, read on the forward strand.
TAAGAAAACAAGTGATAAACCTCTGCTCCTGTTCAAATGACAGAGAAGGTGTGCGAACCAGGTGTTAGGCAATAGATCTACTTCTACTTAGGAGAAAAATAATTGGCAAGTAGAATTTCAGAGTTCAGGCCGAGACGTTAGAATTGTACAGATGAAGTGGGTACTTGGCCCTGATGACATGATTAAGGTACAATATTCAACGCGTCTCCCCACTGAAACGTGATGTGATGCAGAGTCGTACGCCCAGGCCAAGGTCAAACATTGCCCAGTCCCCGCAGCCGTCGGTAGCCCTGGCCACATTGGTGACCACAGATCCACCCTGTTGGGACACCCTGAAAAGAGCACTAAGAAAAGCAACAGGGACACCCACGAAAAAGGCTTTGCAGTTATTTTTGCAAGTGTATAGAATTACACCGAACAAAGCCGCGCCGTCAGCACTATCGCCGGCCGAACTGATGTTCGCGAGAAAGGTGCGATCGGTTTTCGACAAATTAATCCCGACGAAGAAAGTGGATACACCTATCGTGAGCACACAAAAAAGAAGATTCTTGATAAATGAAAAAGTTTATTTCAGGAATTACAAAAATAATACTGCTTCCTGGATGCCAGGGAAAATAAAAGAACGCGTAGGAAACATGCTTTATATGGTTCAAGGGCCAAAATTTGTATATAAAAGGCATGTGAATCAAATAAAGAAAAGACTTTCGGAGGAAACAACTGTCGCGTCTCAAAGGTGGGACGAAAATGTGGAAGATCTGTATGACACATTTCAGCTACAGATGCCTCAGGGGCAAGAAGTAAATAGTAGAAAATCCACCAGAAAAAGGAAAGCGACGCACCAGTTAACAGTGGATCCGAAAAGGAAAAAGTATGACTAATAGCAAAAGTCTTAGGAGGGTTTATTGGGACGCCTGCGCCTATTCGGCTATAATGGACTATTCCATTACTATGTAAAGTAATGGTGGCATCTACGACAGAGTGTGCCGAGCAGCCGATCGACAAGTCAGTCGTAGACTTCCGGTGACGACCCGGAAGTACCCATTGCTCATACTACGTCTTACGACGGTTGAGACGATTAACCTTTATTCTTGTATTGGATACTAATAACCTTTGTAAATACTATTTTCACGGAATACAACAATTAACCTATTCCTGTTGTTGAGTTATTTATTCTTACTCACGACATAACACACCCCTTTAGAGCAATGGGGTGGTGCAGCTTCCGGAATATGTTCCCCGGGCCCGGACACCTCTCAGTATTATATTCGTCTCAGCTACATCTCTGCCTGCGAACAGAGACACAACTAAGAGGCACTCTGCTCAAAAACATATGCAACTGAGAGATGATAAACAAGCATGAGACATGGCTAAAGTATTGGAAATTTTGCTCCCTTATAATCACGATCATCTACCTTTCTTTTCCCATTTACTCCCGGAGCAACTCCTTCGTTTTATGGTCCGTCCATCAGTAAGTCAGTTAAGTGCCATACGTGATACACGCTTGGGCTATCATGTCTCGAAAGAGACATGACTGACTGGGCAGGAGATTATCCCGCAGTAGGTTGCCATTGCTTTCTGCGGTAGAATGGTTGCCGACCAAGGCTATAGAACTCAATCTGTCCTATTATTTAACCCAAAACTGGAAGGAAGAGACGGATTAATACCTTTCCCAAGGGTATTTGCGCGTAAGTAAATGCAATGAATTCAACTTGAATTCGAACTCGGCTCCCCGATTTCTCGTTCCGAGCCGATATCCACTGCGCCACAGCGCACATCCTCGTCCATCATGCTGTCTTAAAAGACATCGGATATCGGTGTATTAATAATACTGGCGGTTATATGTGTTCTAGATTCGTAGCTATTCAATGCCACTGGCTACACTGAAATCTTCAAGATCTACAACTTAATAGATTTTTTCTTATAGGGAAACGGCTGATATTACCATTACGATTCTTTGTAGCAAACTGTCACCATTTCCAGCCTCTTTTCTCTTCGAGAATTATGCACGCAGACATAATACTGTCTTTGGTTTGAAATGCCAGCTTTATTTGCAGGCAAATATTTCAAGAAATGAATCAATCTCGAGCTTGTGAATCCTAGAGTCGCCAAATAGTCATTTCGATTTGAATCATGAATGAATGGTGCTCGTCTCTTTGGGAAAAAGTTTCAGTCATCAATTGGTAATATCCGCTGATCTCCAATGAGAAACCAATGATGACGACCGCCGTTTAAGTGTTATGGAAAATAGGGTTAAGATATATCGACATAGGCTACACCTTAATATATGTGGGCCAAAAGTAGGATTACAGTTGTTTCACTATTTGTTTTCCGTTTAACGTCTGACTTCATTGAATTGTTCTTTCAGCAAGAGTAAACACTCATCTTTCATTATGCTTTCACAGTAAGGGACTATCTTAATCAATTCTTTCCACGATGTTAGCTTGAAAGATGGGGTAGCATCAAATGGCCACCACGTTCATCTGACCTAACACCAATGAATTTCTTTTTAGGGGGGTATCGTAAAAAAAAAACAATGTTTATGAGCGAAATCCCCATTTAGTGGACGAAATTAAAAGAGCAGATCTCAGAAGTATTTATTGATATTGATGCATATTGGGAATTATGTCGTGTTGTGCGTCATAGTGTTCTAGTGAGGTTCAAGGAATGTTGCAATGTTGAAGGAGGACATTTTGAGAACTGAAGATATTAAAATGTGCTTAAAATATAAGTAAAGTGTTTAAAAAATGTACTTAAACAGTTTTAAAAAAAATAAATAGAAATACAATGTTTGTAAAAAATGCAAGCTTACTTTTAGCCCACTCTGTAGATAAAACAGAATCTTCTGGAATATTGAAAAACAAATTTTACAGACAAACAGTTGGAGAAGTAAAGTATAAAAAAAGCCCAACCGAGAAGAAAATAAAACCATGGTGGAGTTAGTGGAGGGTTGGATACAATGAAAAACTGGAATGTTTAATAGCCTTGAAAACGTGATACGCAAGATATAAGACAACGATATTGGATAAAAAAAAATTAAGTAAAAGTGGAAATGACCAACGGCAACGAAACGTTAAAATCCGTTACAAAGATAATGGCGCGATGCACCATTCTAGTTCTGTTTCAAGATATTCATAGTCATGCATGGACAATTGACTAATCAATCACACAAGTGTCTTGTAAAATCAAGAATACCTCCGGTAAAGACGAATGACAAATGATGAAGAGAAAAACTATCCCGATCCAGAAAGGCTACCAAAAAGAATCAATTGCAGTATCTAAAGATCTACAATAAATCTGCGAATCAGGAATTCTTCATGGGTCAAATTGCTGGAAATAAAATACGCCGCCGTACTAAATTAGGGAGAGAACTAATACTAGAGAAGTAACTTCTTCAAATTAGAAATCATGAGAGTAATTTTAACAAAGTACGCAATGGACTAGTGCCTTCTAAATACTAAACATATACTAAGAAACACAAAAAATCATTAGAAACAAAGAAAAGAATTTTGAATCTTCATGTAATATTAATCCTTCCCGGTAGCAGCGAAAACTCGGCAATTCCCTCTCAGATGAAGAAGAACGTCAAGCACATAGATCTGGCTCTACAGAATGATACTGAGAATGCCCTTGACAGAGAATGTGTGTAACGAGAAAGTTGTAAGGTAAATGGGGACAAAAGTGTACAATAAATGGGAAATATATGTATATTATACCTGTCGATAAATTTGACGTATTCTAACGTGTGGGAAAATGATTAAATATTGGCATAAATTTTCGGACAACCCAACAGCAACCTCGTTTGATCAAAGACAATATATGTGCCTTATTTTCAAAAGCTCATTTTTAATGAAGTGATGAAATCGTTACCATTTTTAGACCGTTTAAAAAGAAACGTCCTCACAACGTGAGCAAACCTATTGTTTATTTTGTAAATTTCAAGAAATCTTTAACCAACGAAATACTCTTTTATCTTATTTGAAAAATGAAAGTGACTTGATTATATTTTATGAGATAGCGCAGATAATTGTAAAAATTGGAACTGCACATATAGTTGCTGAAATTCTCATGAAAACTGTGTCGCAGCAAGATTAGCAAAAATACAAAGTGTACACAAAGAGGGACACAAAAGAGGGACATAAAATGGGGACATAAAATGGGAACACGAAATGGGGACACAAAATAGAGACGAAAGTGTAAATTTGTATTTAGAATCAGAATTTTGGTTCACATGAAAAAGAAAGAGAGCTTTGAAAATTTAACTCGCAAAACTGTTGAAGGCAAGAGAGATTGAGGGAAACTTCGAGTAATCTACCAAACTAATAGATCGTTGGGAAAACAGGGAGAGAAGTGATAGCAAAAAATATTGCTAAATGCTACATATGATAGGAAGTTGTGGAGAGCCAAGATCGTTCGCAACCTAAAGAAAAATAGAACCCAAAAGAACATTTTCCAGACAAAAATAACCATGGCATCATCAGTCTTCACTTTTCAACTTATTTCTGATTGTACCGAATTTCATCAACCTGGTACTGAAAAGCGATAATTCTGATTTAATCCTGATTATGATTTAATCTGTGATTAGTCCTCTTCGCTATGATTTGATCTAAAAGACACAGAGGCAGAATATAAGCGATAGTAGTAGTAGTAGTAGTAGTTGTTGTTGTTGTTGTTGTTGTTGTAAATATTCTTATGTGTTTACTGTATTAAGTGAAGTAGTGAAAATGGTTAGAAGTAATTGATTGGCTATTCGGTATTTGTTGGGGTTCCAGAATAATAGTGTCTGACGTCAGTAATTCGAGTGGGTTGTCTTTGTTGACACAAGAGCGATTGTACGCCGTTATTCTCAGTCATAAGGTCCAAGGTAAACAGCCATGAAATGTAAACGACTTTAATAGACGTTTCAACCGCTTACGTAAATAGATAGATAGATAGATAGATAGATAGATAGATAGATAGATAGATAGATAGATATTAAAAGGCTAAGAAAGAAAGAAGTTGAGATAGATAGATAGATAGATAGATAGATACTAAGAACGAAAGAAAGAAAGAAAGAAAGAAAGAAAGAAGTTGAGAATGATAGATAGATAGATAGATAGATAGATAGATAGATAGATAGATAGATAGATAGATATTAATATACTAAGAAAGAAAGAAAGAAAGAAAGAAAGAAATAAGTTGAGAATGATAGATAGATAGATAGATAGATAGATAGATAGATAGATAGATATTAACTGGCAAAGAAAGAAAGAAAAAGAGAAAGAAGTTGAGAATGATAGATAGATAGACAGACAGATAAACAGACAGATAGATAGATATGGACTGGTTGATGCATATACAGATTTAGTCATAGATTACATACAACGCAATCATTCTTAATACTTTTGGATTTTTTTTAAATATTTTCATGAAATGCACAAAGTAAATAGGACATTTTTACAATACCAAATAGAAATCAATTCAAGCATTATTTTATTTTTATTTAAGTTTCATAGTACGAATAACATAAAAATGGCAAAAATTGTTTTGTTGTTCAAAATATTTATATACAAGTCCAATATATGACGGTGCATTTTTTGGCTGACTTCCGACCATGAATAGTTTCTTTTAATTCATGACTAGACATTCTGATCATTCATCTTTGAAATTTTCTCTTAGACCAGTGCGAGTTCTTTTCCTCTTTATGTGAGTTGCCATTAAATCGGTGACGGATAATCTGGGACTTTTTGTTTTCGTTCAGCTAACACTAATTTGGAAAAGAAAATTGAATTTCAAACCAATTTACAAATGTTCTGTTGAAGGCTTCCCGTATTTCTGCTAGATTTTCACACTAGTTCTGTTTTTGCAATTGTTTTTCCAGCGTATGACCGGAACTCCTTCAATTGGCAACAAAACATCTTCCATGGGGATGCAAACACCGCCATGCGGTCGGGATTTGACTGCAAATCAGTTATTCACAGAAATCAAGGTAGCGTTTATCCTTTCACATTCTAAATTCTTCAGCTGAGAACCAAGTAGAAATCTCTGCAAAAATACAGAATAACGTCTCTACCGTAGGTGCTTCCAAAATTAAAATATATTTTCTTTACGTGCCGTGATCATTCAGGACGTAGGCGATCACGGAATTCCACTTGCTCTTGTCTCTTGTAAATCTTAACATTTTTCCTTTTGGTATTTCTCCCAAATCACTATCCAACGTCCATTTGCTCAAGCCTATCAAATATATCACGAGCTGCTTTCCCCTGTCTCTTTTTCCCTCTATCCGTATAGTGAGTATTAGATTCTCCAGACCATTTTTCTACATTACGTGTCTCAGGAACCTTAGACGTCTCTTCCTGATGTTAAATATTAGTTTGTTTTTTAATTGTTTTTTGTTTGGTGGGGTTGTTTGTTTTTTTTGTTTTTTTTTTCTCATTTGCATCCTCTCCTACATTTCATCTTTGCTCACGTACTCGGTCCATATTATCCTCAGTATCCTTCTGTAGAACCATATTTTTGCTGCTTCGAGCTTTTCCTTCATCCTTGAAAAGATTGTTCAAAGTATTTCCTTAATTACTGTACAAACTCAGGCATACTGCGGCCCCTGCATTTTTTAATGAAAAACCTGATTTGTTAATATAGATCTTGAATAATAAAACTAATATATGCTTTCTAATGCAGTGGGTATCGGCTCAAAACGAGAAATCGGAGAGCCGAGTTCGAATTCCAGTGGAATTCGTTGCATTCACTCATGTGTAAATACCCTTAAGAAAGGTATTAATCCATCTATTCTTCTTTCAGCTGAAGATTAAATAGCAGGAGATATTGGATTCTATAGCTTTGGCTGGCAACTAGTCTGCTGCAGAAAGTAATGGCAACCTACTTCGGGAAAATCTTCTACCCAGTAAGTACGGCACTTAGCTGACTGATAATAAAACTCCAGCTTCTGAGCAATACCAATAAGTCTACCTTAGTCAAATATTAGAGTACTGGACAAGATCTTGTACGTATTCTATAGAAAATAAATGGTCTATATTCTTTCTCGAACAAAGGTACCCTAAAATGGTGAGAAAAGCCATTTGCCATAAAATACCTGATATGAAGATTTAGATACCGTTTTATTTTTTTGCTTATGTTCATGCCTGACTCCGATAGCTCCTACCATTGGCCCTCCTCTTACGTAGTAGTTAGTCTTTTTTGTCGCTACCTGATGCGCAAATCTTCATCCACTAAGTGCATCACTTAAAATCAACAAATAACTTATATAAATGAAGAAATTAATAGATTTTTTTCGATTTCAAATTTGCATTCATCTTCGTTTCACAAATGTTTACATCGATGAGGAATTGACTTTCCAATGGCAACCATTTTGTCAGGATCTCCGGTAAATAATGCAGGTTCGCCCACGAATTGAGTTACATAGTTCAGATCATGATAATTCAAATACAAATTAACCTATGCTCATATGTTGTTTTCCGCTTTTGCGAGGAACTGGGCTTGTTTACAAGTGTGTTGTGTTTACGGAGTAGCTCACTGATCAATTAGGTTAACCTATTAGATTAACATTTATTAAAACAGAACTTTTTTAAAATTATGCAAAAGTGAATTATAAGATAAATGTAAAGAATATAATAAATAATAATGAAGAAAGAAAGACAGAACAAAGAAAACGAATGAAACGAAGATATAGATTCGTATCAGAGCAAAAAGAATGCCGTTGGAAAAACCAATACTTCAACAATGTAAACACGTGAGAACGAAGATGAATGCAAATTGGAGAAAATAAAACAAGCAACAATAAGTCTTCTTTTATATAAGGTACTACCTGTATAGCTCGAGGTTGTTCGGGTTTTTTACTGGTTGTGTTGAAATGATAAATCAAGTGCTTAGCAAAAAAGCTCCGGTATGAGGTTGCCATGGCGCGTAACTTAAAAAAAATTGCGTAATAACTATTGGTTTTTGTTGTATTTGTAAAACGGGATTCATGCTTGGTCAATTTTGCCAATAAACGGGAATGATGTATGTACAATTGGAAGAACGGGGGTTGGTGTTACGGGAGACTGTGATGCGATGCGGTGACGTTGTGATGCAGAAGTGGAGGCATTGTCCCTGCAACGTCGGGGGTGGGGGTTAGAAAGCACGAAATTGTTGTGGCATATGGCAAGGTAGAAGTTACAAAAAAGACCTGATTTTTGTTGGAATATCGGAAAAATAAACAATCGCAAAAAGCAACATTTTCCATTAATTTTGACCGCACCCTGTGTTTCAATTGAAATTTTTGTTCGCATAACAAGGCATCAGATCTTGATCTATCAGTGACTCGATTTTGGTTGAGTCTGAGTGAAGAGTCTTGGAGAAATGCATAAAAGTGCACCAAAAACCACGCGAAATTATGTTTGTTGTTGATTTTTGATGAGTCCTGTACATTGATTCGAAAAACATTTGTGTACATCAAAGGTTCGAACCATGATCTTTAAGTTACCCGATTTTGGTTGCATTCGCATAAGGCGTCTCGGTGGAGAAGAGTTCGCGAATTCTAAGCGTTTCGTTGATTTCTGCTGTGCCCTGTAAATCGATTCAAAAAAAAATTTGCATGCAGCAAAGGTTCATCATGATCGAAAAGTGATCTAATTTTGGTTGAAATCGGATCAAGGGTTTCGGAGGAATGGGGTTTGCTAGAATGGAGACACACATACAGACACATACATGTATATATATATATATATATATATATAGAGAGAGAGAGAGAGAGAGAGAGAGATTTGTAGATTTCAATCAGCATACATAATGAATGATGTTCTACTGTTCAGGTAACAACTGAAAGCTCACTAGATAGTGTATGAGTTGTTTTTGTCTCTCATCTTGCCTTCAGCCATGCCTGTGTGTATCAAATTCTCCAAGCTCCCTTTCTTCATTATATGACCTAGAAATTTCAACTGACTCTACCTGATTTTAAATATGTGTTCTGTTTTGTGTTCAGTCAGTTAAATGGCATACGTGATACGCGCTTTTGGCAATCATGTCTAGAAAGAGACATTACTGACTGGGCAGAAGATTGCCATTGCTTTCTGCGGTAGACTGGTTGCCAGCCAAAGCTATAGAACCCAATCTGTCCTATAATTTAACCCATAACTGGAGGAAAGAGACGGATTAATACCTTTCCTAAGGGTATTTGCGCGTAAGTGAATGCTATGAATTCAACTGAAATTCGAACTCGGCTCCTCGATTTGTCGTTCCGAGTCGATATCCATTGCACCACAACGCACATCCGTTTTGTTTTCACTTTCTCTAAAGCATCAACGTTGTTTGACGAAAGCAATTCTCAGCATCATTTTATAGGACGATATTTCTTTTACTTCAAGTCTCGTCTTCATCTGTGAAGAGATTGTCCAGCAGTCACTACTGTAGAGGAGGAAGGATATTATATAACAGTTTAGTACTCGTTTCTTTGTTTCTAATGACATTTTTCTGTTTCTTAAAGCTTCGCTTAGCTTTTAAAATGTGTTTTCAGCTATAACGATGCGACTTCGGATTTCAGTGTCACGACTTTCGTCCTCAATTAAAATGCTTCTTAGATATTTAAATTGATGTTCTTGTTTGATTTTAGTATCCCTAGTTTGCAAGTTTCATGTTGGATTGTTCCTTTTGCTAACAAATATGCATTCGGTTTTCTTCTAATTAACGTTTTTATCGCTTTTTTTCTACCTTTTATGGGAGTTCTTGTAGTTTCCTTTTTGTGTCTGCTATGAATACAGTGTTATCTGTATATGTTGTATTGTAAAAATTATGGCCACTTTTAATGAATTATGGTAGGACTTCTAATTCTCTCAAATTTATCTCACTATGTAGGCTGACAAAATCCGTTGAGAAGACATACGCTAGTCCTGATATCCTCCTTTGTAAGAATCAGTAATATATTTTTGTGCAACTATTAAAAAAATATATTATTAGGCTGTCTCAAAAGTTCGTAAACACTTGCGAAATGGGTCTATCTGGTCCAGCACAATCGAGACAAGTGATGGGTTCAGAAAGGGCAAGAGACACCGTCGGTTCCAAAACAAGATCGATTCGGCAAGAAAGATGCTGTGCGTTTGGTGGAACTTTGAAGGAATCGTGCATTTTGAGTTGGTCCCGAATGGTCGTGCCATCAGTGCCGAACTTTACTGTCAGCAATTTGAGCGGGTCTACGAAAGTTGAAGCAAAAGTACCTGGCTCTGATCAACCGAAAGCGCGCTTTGATGCAACAGGACAATGCCAAGCCACACGCCGCCAGGAAGACCAAAGACAAGTTTGAAGAGCTGGACAGCGTTGAGGTTCTGCCACATTCAACCGACAGTCCTGACTGTGCTCCATCAGACTACTGCCTTTTCCGCTCAATGCAACACTTTCTGAAGGGACGCCGATTCGACTCGTTTGATGAAGTCGAGGAAGCGTGTCAAGAATTCTTTGATTCGAAGCTGGCTGAATGGTACTTTGATCAGATCCGAAAGCTTGCAGATCGATGGCAGAAAGTTTTGGAAAATGATGCTCTTTATTTTGAGCAATAATTTTTATTGTTTTTGTGAGTAAAATTTCAATTTTTTGCAAGTTTTTTCTAGTAACCTTAGATTACTTGGCGAGTAAAATTTCAATTTTTTGCAAGTGTTTACGAACTTTTGGGACAACCTGATAGAACACAATATGTTTATTCTAAAATCGAACAATTTTCCGAACAATCTTATATACAGTATATAGTTGCGTATGATGCTAGTTTTAAGAGGGTCGCACAATCCCCTTCTTCTTTTATGTGCCTTGTCCTTTCAGGACGTAGGCGATCATGGTCTTCCACGTTTCCCTATTCCTGTTGGTACTTCGCACGCTTTCTCTTATTACACCACGTTTTGCCATCCACCCTCTCAGACCCGTCAAGTATGTTACAGGCTGCTTTCCCCTGTCTCTCCTTCCCTCCATCTGGTTAGTATTAGATTCTCCAAGCCCTCCTTCCTCATTACATGTTCCAGGAACTTTAGCTGTCTCTTCCTGGTGCTCAGTATTAACTTTCTTTTCGTTTTCATCCTTTCCAAAACTTTATCGTTGCTCACATGCTTGATCCATGATATCCACAGCATCCTGCTGTAGAACCACATTTCAAGTTTTTCCTTCATCTTCGATGAGATTGTCCACCATTCACTGCCATATGATTAGCGCAGATATAAAAGTAGTACATACGCCACATTAATGTCCCGTATATAATACGACCCCTTACAGTTAAAAAAGAGGTCATTAAAAATTACATGATACACAAGTATAGACGCTATATACGGATGTGCGTTGTGGTGTAATGGATATCAAAGAGCTGAGTTCGAATTCCAGTCGAATATGTTTCATTCCCTTTCACGCAAATACTGTTGGGAAGAGTATTAATCCATCTCTTCTCCCTTCAGCTATGGGTTGAATAACAGAAGAGATTAGGTTCTATAGCCTTGGTTGGCAACCGATCTACAGCAGAAAGCAACCTACTGCGAGAAAATCTTCTACCTAGTCAGTCATGTCTCGAAAGAGACATGATTGTCTAAACGTGTATCGCATAACTGACTTTCTGATACGGAGTGATCATATCAAAACGAACTCTTTCCGTGATTTAAGGATCAGTTTCCGATAACTTCCTTTGTATGCCAACATCCTTTCAGCAATCATGGCGCTGCACTACCTTCTGCCACTGTTATTCCAAGCAATTTTTGGCCCCTTCTCAAACCTCTTTATCGTTGTTTTTGCTATTTACTAACTCAAACAAAGTAGGACAATCGTTGTTCCTCACTATTTTTTTACCTTCAAATGTCGTGTGAATGTTCACTCCTACAGGCTCTCTATTTTCATTAAATTTTCTAGAATTTCAGCTTTCTGTCCCTGACTGCAAGTATATTTCCTTGTTGTTCCTATTTTCTACTTTTTTCGTTCGCATAAACATTCAAACAAATTATTTCAGACGTAATTTCTCGTTTGTATTGTGTTTTTGTTTTATTTTATTTAATCCTTTGCATCATTTCTTTCAACTTGGAGATTATTATACCAACTGAACTAACAATTATTATACCAACTGAACTAACAATTATTATACCGACTGAACTAACAATTATTATACCAACTGAACTAACAATTATTATACCAACTGAACTAACAATTATTATACCGACTGAACTAACAATTATTATACCGACTGAACTAACAATTATTATACCAACTGAACTAACAATTATTATACCAACTGAACTAACAATTATTATACCAACTGAACTAACAATTATTATACCAACTGAACTAACAATTATTATGCCAACTGAACTAACAATTATTATACCGACTGAACTAACAATTATTATACCAACTGAACTAACAATTATTATACCGACTGAACTAACAATTATTATACCAACTGAACTAACAATTATTATACCAACTGAACTAACAATTATTATACCAACTGAACTAACAATTATTATACCAACTGAACTAACAATTATTATACCAACTGAACTAACAATTATTATACCGACTGAACTAACAATTATTATACCAACTGAACTAACAATTATTATACCAACTGAACTAACAATTATTATACCGACTGAACTAACAATTATTATACCAACTGAACTAACAATTATTATACCAACTGAACTAACAATTATTATACCAACTGAACTAACAATACAAATCTTGTCAGAAAAAATCCCAATAAAATCATTGGTACATAAAGGTTTGTTTCTTGTTGCATTTTGTCTTTTAATCTGGAAGGTAAGTGGAAGAATCGAAACAAAGAAAAAGAAATTTTTATTTACTGACTTCCCTCATCAATATTTCCTTTTTATTTTTTGTTAACGTTACCAAAATAAAAATGAATTTAGCTATGAGTACACGCCACATCTAAAATTCTGGACATTTTATCATGCTTAGTCAATATTAGTTAAATTTTATGTAGGTATTTCCTCATATTTTCAATACATAAGTTTTAAATCGAATTTTTAAAAATATAAAATGTTTTCTTGAAGATTTTCTTTTAGCTTAATTGAAAGTTAAATGATTAAATTTACAATTTCGAGTAAGCAAAATACTTGGGTGTATTCCAAACAGAAATTGTAGTTACTTCCACGAATTCGATAAAAAAACAGCATAGTTAGTATGAGGAAAAATCCCCCAAAACTTATTACCCATTGATGACATGATCTGTCCATTTTACTCTCAGGATCCACATCTTTTTGCTTCAAATCTTTTCTTGATCTGTCAAAACATTGTCCGGCATTAATGTTCACACTGATAATTAGAAATTAGAAACAGTTTATCATGCTTTATTTTTCTAACTATATTTCCCATGTCTTATTATTTTGTTTAGTTTTTGGTAACGCACTTCCTTTAATTTTATGCGCTTACAAATTTCTGTATCACATCTTTTGTCGCCTGTTACTACACTAGCCAGATAGTTGAATGCCTATAATTGCTTTATTTTGACATCCACAATATGTAGCTTACACTTTAGAGGGTCAACTACGTATTCTTAGCGTCCGTACATGGAATACTGTTGCCGTATCTGGTCGGATGCTTCTGTTTTTCGCCTCGAGGTTCTCGATAAAATCCAAATGAGGATCTGCAATGTAATCGATTCTGACTAGACATTCCGCCTTCATTCACTTTCTCAACGACGTGATGTGGCTTCCCTCAGTCTTTTCTATAAATATTTTCATGATAACTGCTCTGGCGAACTGGGCTCCGGCCTTCCGGCTAGGGTCCAAAATAACCAAAATAAGACCAGTTTAAGACCAGTTTAGACCGGTTATGAGCCTATCCACCTCGGTGGATAGGTAATATTTTGACCAGTACGGGCGTATGTGCTCAGGTTCCCCACATTAAAAAAGACCTTGTGTCACATCTCTCTCAAGTGGGGGAGAAGAGTAAATATCACTGGGCTTCAGCCTTCGGGTTAGAGTCCGAAATGACCAGTTTCAGACAAGTTTGGAACCTATTCACCGCGGTGGATAGGTAATGTTTTGACCAGTACCTAGGCATACGCGCTCAGGTTCCCCACATTAAAAAAGACCTTGTGTCACATCTCTCAAGTGGGGGAGAAGAGTAAATATCACTGGGCTTCGGCCTTCGGGTTGGGATCCAAAATGACCAATTTAAGACCAGTTTTGAACCTATTCACCACGGTGGATAGGTAATGTTTTGACCAATACCTGGGCGTACGAGCTCAGGTTCCACATGTTAAAGACCTTGTCTCTCTCTCTCTCTCTCTCTCTCTCTCTCTCTCTCTCTCTCTCTCTAGGCGTAGTATATATAGAGTTAGGAAGAGTTCATAAAGTAAAGTTGTAAAGTAGTTAATTAGAACTTCTGGAGACCAAATGTCAACAGACTCAGAAATATGGTTTTCCCGCTTGGTGGACGATATTAACAATCATGCTTGGGATCGTAGAATCAGCCTGGTCCGTCCTCTCCTAGAGATACAGTTATCCGCTGCGTAGTTCCGATAACACTCATTAGTATTGCCAGCCACACTTCAAGATGTGTAGACAGGCGAGGAGCCGGTAGGTAGAAGAGATAAGCTCTTCCAAGTTTCACCTACCTACCCACCTGGGCGATCAGGAAAAGGTATGAATAAAACATGTACATGTAATATGGGAAACACAGTTCGCGTTCTCATTTCTCGACGTAACGGCTTTTTTGTGTTGATTTGTTTTTATCTCCATTAACTTGTGAGCTTGCAGCTGTCCCTTTCCCAGCTTTTGGTGTGCACCGACGTGAACGAGAATTGAACACAACAAGAAGAAATCATTGGCTGGAATGCTTAGACAAAGAGCCGCGTTGTATATTTACGATCTAAGCAGCTTATATTTATCTAAACAACTTTGGTTAAAGTTAACAGATAAGTCGTATCAACTGCATTTTTTAATAATTGCTCGCAAATTAGTTTCCGTCTATTGGTGATAAAGGTGTCAAGTAATTGTCCGCAGTTCATATTAGTTCTCGTCAATGTTCTAATCTTTTGACTGGCTTCGGTCATTATAAAGAAGGAAAGAAATTCGATGCAATTGAAAATGGTAGGACTTTATCATATCATTAATTTTATTAATTTCGACGTGAAGGTGTTGAATCTCTTCTCTGGAAATATTAATCAGTCACTCAATGAGATTATATCGGATTTTTTATTTTATTTTGATATTAATATCACTGTGCGTTGTGAGGTCATGCAATTTAAACTGGATCTATCACGACAGCCAATGTTCATTCAGTAACGTTATGTGTAGGCATGCGTGTGTTTAGAAGAGATACACAATTGAATAAAGAAATATTAATTTTAAACAAAATAGCTAATCGTGTGATGAGTTCCAGAAATGTATGAAAATGAAATTTTGATGATTTTGAAGATAACAAAATGTAGTAAAGAAAAAGCAAGAAGAAAAGACAGTCTTTTGTTTGTTTGTTTTTTACTTTTAATCATTTCACCCCAGGTAAGGCAATACCACCAGTGGTGCGCAGGAAGTTACGGCGAAAGAAAAAAAACATGATATCGAAAAAAATAAGAGATGGATGGGATTGAAGACGATAGAAGATAGCAACTGACGTTGAATTTAAACTTTTATAGGTTGCAGCTAACAGAGAATCAAATAAACAGGAAGAAGTCCCACAAACTGAAAGTGCGAGAAAAGAAACTATTAGAGTAGATGTAACCGTTACATTTAACTATGTTGACGGTAAAGAGTGAGACAGTGATCCCAATCTAGTAACACGCGTAAAATTATGTGGCCAGGGCACTAGAGAAAGAAGTTCGCCAGAGTTGTTGGTTGGTTGTGTTGTTTTTATGGCATATCAACCTCAGCGGGTCATTTATTGCCAACTAAATTTTATTTATTTATTGCTGGTCATACCTTTTTCTTTCAACAATTTATTGTTGTTTTTATATAAGTTTTGCGTCTAGTAATACTTTTTTCTTTTCGAGTATCAAGATTCATTGGGATTTTTTTTAAGCGCCGCGTCCCCAAGTCATATCCTTATTATTTAACCCATAACTGGAGGGAAGGGACGGATTATTACCTTTCCCAAGGGTACCAGTGCGCAAGTAAATGCAGGGTATTCAATTGGAATTCGAACTCGGCTCACCGATTTCTCTTTCCGAGCCGATATCCACTGCACCACAACGCACATCCGTCACTAAACGCTTACAGCACCTGATATTCCCAAGCGGTCACCCATTTAAGTACTGACCAGGCTGAACGTTGCTTAACTTCGGTGATCGAGGGAGAACCGGTGTATTCAACGTGATAGGCCGTAAGCCCAGTAATATTTACCCTTCTCCTCTACGAGAGAGAGAGAGAGAGAGAGAGAGAGAGAGAGAGAGAGAGAGAGAGAGAGAGAGAGGTCCATAACAGTAGCGACGAAGATATTGAAGAAACGGATTTTACGCGGTGGACAAAAGAAAAAAACCTTTTGTCCATCGGTCGCCCATAACAGTGGTGACTATGATATTGAAGAAACGGATTCTACGCGAAGATAAAACAAAAAACCCTTTTTGGACACAAGCCATAACAGCGGTGACGAAGATATAAAGAAACGGATTCTACCTGTCGACCATAACACTAATAGAAATAATTCTCACCAAGTTACCAGAAAAACGAGCGACAAAGTCCTGAATTCTACAAAGAAAAATAAAATCTTTTACTCAAGTACACAACTCTAGCTACAAAGTTCTTAAGGAACGATTTTTCACACATAAAAGCGACCAGTATTCACAACAGTGGTTTTCGAAAACCGTAAACGCAAAACACGGAGGAGCTAAAACAGAGTAATCGGCGTAACAAGAAAGGAAAATAATCTGTAAGTTAATTTTTTCTTCAACTAAAGTGATTTTTTGTTTTTCTTTCTGGTGCAAAAAAGAAATAAATAAGTCTTTATTTTTTTCCAAACAAGAAAAGGGATTTTTTTGACCGCCTTAACTATAAACCTTATGTACGTGAATAAAGTATTGTGAAAAAAGAGAAAGGAAAAAATTAGTTCTTTTTTCTTCTCTCCTCGTGGCAAAAGATAGCTTATGTTATATATAAATTACGTTGTAAACATGGAGGATTTTAAGACAACTATGTTGGAACTAATAAAAATGCGGAAGTAATGTTCGGCCGAAAAATTAGATCGCTATTCGAAAAGTTACTGCCGAAACAAACAAAGCAATCACAAACATCGTTTGTACCGAAAAGAAAATTTAGCCCAGCGGAGAAAGATTTTTTTAAATGTTCAAAAACAACAAATCCTAATGGGAACCAGGTACAATAGAGAAACAGATCGGGAACATGATTTACATAATTCAGGGTCTGAAGTTCTCACATAAAAGGCATTTAAATCAGATCAGAAAGAGGCTGTTACAGGATTCTAACTGTCTACCTCAGAAAGAGGAGGAAGTAATGGACACAATATTTGACACATTCGATATACAAAGGCCTCAAGCAGTTTCAGAACCACGGAAATCTAGCAGAAAAAGAAAATTTGCAGTGCCTTATATGGTTAATCAAAAGAGGACAAAATATTAAAGAGCCCTGCAAGGCAAAAGCTTTGGAGGGGGGTGTCATGGGTAACTGCAACCTGTAACTCCATAATGAGCTCTTCCTAACACTATATATACTACGCCTCTCCAGAGAGAGAGAAAGAGAGTCGAATTGGTAGTAGTTCACTCCAAACCAGACTGACAGTCATACTAACACCTTCTACACTTTGTATGGTTATTTCTTGTTAATATATATTTGTTGAAATAACAAATATATATTAACAAGAAATAACCCTGTGGCCGTGTTGTTCTATTCGGACCTTAACCTGGTCCATAACACACTTCCGTTTCCCTTCCGTCAAAGTAGATATCACATTAAAGATTTCAAATAGGCCATACGTTAGCTATAAAGCAGAAAGTAAAGCAACAAGATACCCAACATATATATATATAGAGTGTGTGTGTGTGTGTGTGTGTGTGTGTGTGTGTGTGTGTGTGTGTGTAAATGAATATTGAAGTCAACACCCTCAGGCCATAATCTGTTCCATCCTAAACACAATCATCAGGACATATGCCTATATATTTACATATGCTCTATCCCTGATACTGAGCACTTTAGCGCATAAATATAGCATACCTTAAAACTGGATTTTCTTATATATATATATTAAAAAGTATTCCTTCTTCTACCGAGCGCCCGTAACTCAGAAGTATAATCGCCAACTGACGCCAATTCGCTCGGGTTTCAATCCTGGGTAAAAAGCAATCGGCTGTCTAACCGTACTGAGGAGCTGTGATACAGTGAAACAGATCTGTCTGCGGATGACTATATATATATATTACAGCAAAATTGTTTTGATAAAATAGCTGTGACTTGTTTTTTTTATTATTTTACTTTATTTTGTTTCCTTTTTAGAAAAAACTAAATTGATCGGCTCTGGTTAACATGATACAAACTTAAAAATAAAACACTAAACAGCCGCGATAAAGATATCAAATCAAGCTAGATGACATTTTTCGTTTGCCTATGTGTGCTCTGCTCGCGTTTATATTTTTAAAAATGTCGCTAATTCTGACAAAAGCTAAGAATAATGGAACTGCATACCATTTGCAGTTGTGTGCAGAGCCTGACGGTGGAGATAGAGGGTATGGTCTTTCCGGGCACATTAAGGAAAATAATGAGGTCATACTAGGGAATTCTATTTAGCAAAAGAAGTACAATTTTCAGAATAATTAAAGTTGAGAAAAGAATTAAAGTATAAAAAAAAAACCAATGAAGTATTAGTCAGAAGAAAGTGGTGCTGAAGGAGGGATAAAGTCGTTGTAAAACGAGGGACATTTTTCCAGCCGATTGTAGGCAGGTGAAAGTCATCATTAGTGTAAACCGAAGTTATGAAGAAACTGGTGAGTTTGGTCATTCATCGGCCATAATTGTTCTGGCGCTAACCATTACTCCGCGTCGGGGTGCTTACGTCGCTCAGAATGTATAGACAGTGGAAGTTAAATAAGAAAAAAAAAAAAAGAAAACATATTTTTATGCAAATTGCGTTGTGGCCTGGTTTGTTGTTATGCCTATGAAGACTAACTTGAAATTTACATCAAGAGAATTAACAAGGTAGACACATGCGCACAATGTAAAAAGAAAAGGATTTCAGCGTTGATATTGATTTTTTTTTAATGTCATATTATATAAATGTGTTATACAATGACGGGGTTGTGTAGTGAAAGGTTTTGGTCGTGAAAACATAGCACTTAAAATGTTCATAGATGAACATTTTGAAAAACGATATGGAAGGAATGTTATATATTATCTGACTTAGTGCGTAATTTTGCGCAGAAGTGTATTTTTATGAACCAGCAAAAATGAAAGCTAGCTGACAAAAGAAAATAAATATTGTTTCGATAATAAAGAAACACTTACGCCAGGTGACGAGCAAAATTTCCATGGTTAGAAAATATGGAAACAGAAATGTATTTATAAAAACATTGTTTTGATAAAACAGCGTAGCCAAGGTCAGATAATGTAAAACTTGAAATTATTTTGTAAATAATATTTCATGGGCATGGCGTGTGCAAAACAAGATTCGGCCGGTAAATGGATCGAAAGACAGTTGAGTTAGAAGTCCGCCAGCACTTGAAATCGAAAGTCAGACCGAATGAAACACAAGGAGAGACAGCAGACGAGCGAAACCTCTAGCCGCTCAGTCTTATGCGTGTGTGTCGACCACCCCTCTCCGACCAGACTAACCACCACTCGATGTCAAGTTACCGAAGAACGAATAAAGAAAATGTTGCATACCTTTATTTATATATACGTGTTACAGTCATCATTTTAACAAAGAGAATATCGTCATTTTATTAAAAAGATAGTCAATCTTATAAGAGAGAAGATAACAAATTTTGGGTCTAAGTTTTATTTTTGTCGTTTTCATTTTGGTATAGAACATTATTTTCATAGCTTTCTCCGTGTTTGAATATAGCCTCAAAACAGCGGATGTTTAAAATCAGGGTTTTCTATCCCACCAGATGAACTACCTTCCCAGAATGACAAGCTTTAGCAACACAAATTAAATCCTTATTTATTATAATATAGTCATTATATGATCGTTCTGCTTGTTCCTTCGATCCATTTCGATCGTAAAGACATACGGGAAAGACATATCAGAGACGTTTTTTTGGTTTCAGTGAGAGAGGGGGAGAAGAAAAAAAGGAAGAAGAAAAGAAAGTCCCTTTCAAATCTTTTTTTTTTTTGTACTGCGTTACTTCTTTAAATAATGACAAGCACTTGTACATATAGTTGTTATTACAATATTTTGTTTCAGTTGCTAAGCTCAAATATTTAGAGATGCAATAGGGAATTTTACACGGATATTTTATTATCATAGAACTCGCAATGCGCTAATTTAGTTGGTCAGTTGAGAATTATGATTCATCAGAAAATTCAAATAGAAAAACTGTGAAATTGATAATCATCTTTTACTTGCCTTGTTGGGTTATCAACGTTTACCTCTTTCTCTGAGCATTAACATTTATTTTCTACCCGATTCTCAGCTCGGAAGATGCCATGGCTTGGCTACGTCACACGACAGCCTCTGCAAGACCGTCATGCAAAGCGTGAAGCTAAACATTTTTCAGACAGGATCAAAAATTGAAAACGCTTGTACGCATCAGCTGTAAGTCTGTTCGGAAGTACATGAGGTCCTAATAACCTATCTAAACTTATATAATAAATGGAACTCTGTGTGTGTGTGTGTGTGTGTGTGTGTGTCCGTTACCTATAGACACCGAAACGGCTGAATCGATTTTCTTGAAAATTTACACAGTTGTACTATAAGCGGCTGCGATTGTTCTTAGCTGGGTTTTGTGTCGAGGTACCCCGATGAATATCGAAAATTGATAATCGAAAAAATCGGGTTATAGAAGGAGTGGTCCGATTTTAATCAAATTTCATACACTCATAGACAAAGACATAAGAAACGATATTCAGAAGTTTCGAGGTTGCAGTTCTTACAATAGTGCAAAAGATCGATAATATATTGATACCAGGAAATCAAATTTGACTTACATCTATTCATTTTTCTTTCAGTCTACGGTTTCGCTTTAACTGGAAACAACTACTGCTTTTTAGTCTTTCGTGCTCATATTAGAAAAGCCTATAACTCAGAAACCAAGCGTTTCCGGACATATGTGCATAACACCATATATATATATATATATATATATATATATATATATATATGAAATGAATTGTTTGAACATTATTATTTATCATTCCGAATTTCGTAATAAAAATTTCCTGAAATGTTCTTTAATCTGAACAGTTGCCTGTAATTCTTCTACTTATTATTTCTTTATCAAATAAAAAGAGAATGATTCTTTAAAGTGTTATATATATATATATATATGTGTGTGTGTGTGTGTGTGTGTGTGATTAAAGCAGAAGAAAGCTATATTTTTGCCTACGCGTTTCAATGTCGAACTTTATCAAAGAAAAGAAATGGCAAATTCTGTCAGTGAACGAAACGTGTAGGTGAAAATATATTTTCTCTAATCATTTTTTAATCACACCCTTTCTTTCCTCAGATTATAACTGATAATTTTTACTCTCTTTCTCTCTCTCTCTCTCTCTCTCTGACACACACACACACATACACACACACACACACACACACACACACACACACACATATATATATATATATATATATATATAATGAATTCTGATTACATACTAATCAAATATGGAACGAAAAAGTAAAAAAATCTTTTTCATTTCTTCTTTAACCATATCCCAGAAGAAGTTTTATTAAAAGTGAAACATGTTAGATTAAGATATACTTCCTGCCTTGTTCTTTATTCATTCTATCATCTAGACGGACCTCAATCAATATATTCAACAAATTTTTCCCACCTGAAACTATTCTGCACATATACAAATCTACCATCCGCCCGTGTATTGAATATTGCTGCCATATCTGGTCGGGTGCCCCTGCTGCTCTCCTTGGGCTTCTTGACAAAATACAAAGGAGGATCTGTAACGTGGTTGATACTGACTTGGCAGACCGACTGCAGCCGCTCTCACACCGGCGTGATGTAGCTTCCCTGTGCCTCTTCTACAAGTACTTTCATGGCTTCTGCTCCGATGAGCTTAGATCACTGGTGCCGCCTAAGCACGAATTTACACGAGATACTAGATTAGCAACTAGGTCCCACCCTTTTACAGTTAAACAAATAAGATGTAACCGTAAATTCTACTCCAACAGCTTCTTTTCTAGCGCTTCCCGCCTGTGGAACTCCCTTCAACAAGTCTGCTTTCCCGACAGTTACAATCTCCAGGTGTTTAAATGTAGGGTCAATAGACACCTCCTATCACACTAACTCCCAACTATTCTCACAACACTCTCATCTACCCAACCCTCATTCTCGGTATCCTCACCCGCCTATCACCCACCCTCTGTTATTTCCTATATTTAATCAGCCTTTCTCCACTCTACGTAGCCCCCTGCACAGTAGTGGCAGTGACATGCCTTGCTCGGGGTGAAACGCTTATAAAAAAAAAAATTAAAAAAAATATACGCAGATGATTTGTTTATTTATTCAAAGCATATATGTGTGTGTGTGCGTGTGTTTGTGTGATTAATTTAGTTTTATTCACTACAAGTTTAATCTTATATATGAGTAACTATCTGTTACTTTAATTTGTATATACTATTTAATCATTTCACTCCAAGCAAGGTGATAAAACCACTAAGACGCAAAGATAGTACTGGAAGTGAAAGACAATGAGAAGACTATGAAAGAAGAAACTGGACACCCAATCCTAAACAGAAAACAATGGATAAACCTCAACTCTTATTCAAAAGATGGAATCCTATAGCTGTAATTTTTGTTAATTATCGCCTTCCTTAGTTTAATTGCATTGCGACCATTCAGTCTTTTACAGTTATTAAGCCGCCATCTTTATATGGACCCATTTTTCTTTTTTTGATTGTCGTTAAGACATAACTCGCAGTTAATTTACATGTTTTTATCCGTCATGAAACCTCCAGAGTAATATCAAATTTATTCTTAGCGTGACTTTTATCCCTTGTTCCTTTTGGGGTTTTGTGAGAGCTCTCTTTTAATTTTTATGCAGAGTCTTTCTTTAATCCGCATCTAAGAATAAAGCCTTTGAACACCTTGTTTTAACCATATGTTGTTTGGGTTTCCTTTGAATTCTATTTAGATGGTTTTTTATATATTTTATTGTTGGTGCTATGTTCGGATGGTCTTTCTCAATTGTATCAAAATGCTTTTAAATGGTTTTAAAAGACGGCTCTTATACCTGTATAAGAAAAGTGAGATATATGTGAGTGCGTCTGTGTGTATATATATTGTAATTATTATTATGTTGTCATTTTTCATCATATATCGATTTCTGCTATGGTCGCACTACCTACCAAGTTTGCGGGAAGACCTAAGGCAGGTTGTGGTGTATTGTTATGGCTCCATTTCATGTTTTTTCTATCTCCTCTAACATCTCTAGCGTTACATAGACAAAGCTCTTCTTAGTGTGTGGGCTGTACTTAACAAGATAATTTTTTGTATATCTCTTAAGCTGGGGTTTCCAAGGATTCTTTCAATGTGTTGTTTGTTTCATTTTTTATCATTCCAAGTGCACCTACTATCACTGGCACGACTCTTGTTTTCAATTTCTACATTTTTTCCATTTCAATTTCCAGGTTTTTATATTTTGACAGTTTTTCGAATTCCTTGGTTGCTATGTTACAACCTCTTCCACCTTCTTTACGGGGTATGTCTAGTCGGTCTATATCAGCCTTTGGATGATGCATCTTATGCTTATAAAGAAGATTTCTTGTTTTAGAATCCATTCGTCTGATGTCGTTTAGAGTCCAGTTCAAGATGTTGAAACTACATTGGCACACTGGGATATCAAGGCTATTAATGGCCATAATTCTGTTCTGAGAATTCAATTCGGTTTTTCATATCAGTCGTAGCCTTCTATAGTACTCTTGACGCACTATTTCTTTCATTTTTTATGGTGAATTTTTTCACTCTCATTTACATCTAGGTATTTATAAGCTTCTTCTGGCTCTAAATCTTTTATTGTTACAGCAGGGTCTAAGCTAACTGAGGATGTTTGTTTTAGCGATCATCGTTAAACTGTAGCTTTAGCACATTAATTCAAACTGAATTTCATTCCAATGTCTTCGCTGAAGCATTTTACAGTTTGCAGAAGACCTTCCAGCTCATTATCATTCTTATCACACAACTTTAAGTCATCCATGTAAAATAAATGGCTTATTTTCTTTTGAGCTATTATATAACCACATTCTGTCTTGTTAAGTTGACTGATTTATGCTATTAATGATATGAAAAATAGTAAAGGAGACAAAGAGTCACCTTGAAATATACTTCTTTTGATGTTTATTTCACCAGACTTATATATTCTATTTATATGATTGAGGTAAAGTGTTGTTTTACATATCGGCATACATTGTTTGGTAAAATTGATGATGACGGGTGATATCTTGTATATATTTAAAGTCTTTAAAATCCAGGAATGTGGTACACTATCGAATGCCTTACGATAATCTGTCCAGGCAGTCCTAAAATTTTTCTATCCAGGCAGTACTAAGATTTATTATTATTATTATTATTATTATTATTATTATTATTGCATATTGCAACTTGATATCTACGAGCATGAATAATCGAAAAAATCTTGTTAGAAAAATATGCGTCCGCCAGCAGGGTTCAAAGCTGCATTCCTGACAAAACCGTCAATTGATATGACGTGTCTTAGATTGATCGATTATGAATGACTTCACGAAGGCAAAGATTACATATCTCACCTTTACCAATGTAAGATTTAGTTTTTGCCATAATGTTTTATGCGATTCTACTATCTTTTGTTTGCCAGTAATATTTAGAAATAGTTGTATTATTTTTTAATTTATCATTACTTTAAAATTGTTTTTGGTTATAAAAACTATACTTCCAGTCTGTTGCAATTGAACCAATGTAAAAGTTTGTTCTTTCTCAGATAGTTTGTTACCTTTATAGATAACATTGTTTAGTCAAACATTGACAATTCATTTTTTTCATGTATTCTATACCTAATTTATATTTTCTTTCTTCTAAGGCTTTTACATTATTGACTTTAGCTTCATCAAATTTTTCCTTGTTGCTGAAGTTAGTTGTTAATCTATATTGTATTGACTTATTTAAATACTTAAGTATAATAGAGAAATATTTTATTCGCTAATTACATATATCTTGTTTTGTAAATCTTTTATATACGGTTTATATGGAACAGTATTCAACTCTTGGTTCACGTCAGGAAAGTTGATTACTTTTACATTTGTTGTAGTAGTGATTTTTAAGCCATGATTTTTAATAGTTTTACCAGTTTTTTTTCTTGATCTGTTTATGCTTCTGGTGGTTTTCTACGTACTATGACTACATTGTCATCTCTATATAGTTCTACATTATTGATTTCTAATAAATATTTTCATTGCCATATCTTCATCGAAATATCCCTACTATATCGCATGCTTCTACCGAGTCATATGATCCCAAGGCAATGTTGAAATTTTTATTATTTCTTTTAGTTCACATGCATCCATTGTGATATGGGATGGGTATCTTTATCGTTAATGTTATAATAACTTTTGGATACACCGATAACATCCATCAGATCTTCGGTAATGGATGGGTTTAAATCGTTTATATTAAACGGGATAAACGTACACTCATTTTATTTTTTATTTTTGGAAACCAGTTTATAACTTCTTTCATATTATGCTACTGGTTAATTCCTAAAGCATTTCTCGTATATTTGCATGCGCTTTCTAGAATGCATATATTAATTTTTCTAATATTGTTTTTAGTTTTATTGATTAGTCAATATTGATACTTATTCTGTAAATTGAGTCTATGGTGTCTAATAGTGATAAATGATCTTTATTTATTTATTTTATTGATTCTATAATGGATAATATATAGGGAGTCCATAAATTATCTGTACATTTTCCAGAGTTTATTGTATCCATTAGTGTTAAGATCCATCGGTACACGTCCTTGCTTGTTAAAGAAATATGATTAAATATTTAATTTATATATAATTTGTTATTTTAAACTCACTTCGGTTTGACTTTTATTACAAATGTCGAAATTGCTTTTTATTGATCTATGACGTTTAAAGAAAATGACAACAACGCAACAGAAAGTGTAATGTGCCCCCTGGTTCATCGAAATCAAATGGGTCACTCGGTAGAATTACAGCGTAAAGTTAAAAAGAAAAACAGCATGTCGTGGTAGCGCTTGTGCCTGGAACAAGAAGTTTCCGAAAACAGGAAATTCCTTGTAGAAAACCGACTAGACAACCAAAAATATTTGTTGAAGACGTGGAGCAAATTTCGTACCGCAAGTAGACAGTTAAGTACCCACGCAATTATCTTTTCCAAGAGCAATGATTACAATCCACAGTTTAGAGATGTTAAAAGAAAAGGCGAGTCGTGAAAGCATTTAATATCAGTCTTCTTGTAGAAACATCATTGACTTGCGTGACAAATCTGATGTATAAACCTCAGTGAGTATTAGTTTGATTTGATTTTCACCCAGCAGTTAAAACAAAATTATGTAGGTACATCAAAAGTCTAACTGAATAAGCAAAAATATTTAATTCATACAACACATATTTTCTCTCTTGTCAATACACTTCATGTCCCAAGAACAATGATTACAAGCCACAATTTAGAGATGTTAAAAGAAAAAGGGTGCTGTGAAAGGCACAAGGCTATAATAATCAAATACTCAATGAGGATCAAAGTCATCATGCTTGTGAATTGGCTTACAAGACAAACTTGCTAACTATGTATCTACAGCAGTAGTAAGATAGTCTTGAGAAAGAAACTCACTGCTTGAGTGAATGATCTGCAAGGTGAGTTTTACTGAAAAAAGCTGTCCTGAACTGGATGGAATATCATTTCAGACTGACTGGCTTAAAGTAAAGACATACATTTATGGGTGTTGTTTATCTGCTTACAGCCTTATCGGGTTGTTACAGATGGTAATTTAGTTTGGAACAAAGCTACAAGAAACTACAAATTTGGGGTAGATCAAGGTCAGTCTCAGTGACTTGCAAATCTACAATGCAAACAACTGCTTTTAGTAAAACCTAGAGTTACCAGATGTATATATATATAATTAACATGAAATATATATATATATATATATATATATAGATAGATAGATAGATAGATAGATAGATAGATAGATAGATAGATAGATAGATATTCGTTTATTTATTATAAATTATATTTTAGAACATGTACAATTTTTTATCCACTACAAAGTGTACATTTTGTTTTGCTATTGAAATTACAATGTCTCATCAGGTAATGTGGAAAGGAATAGAAAGCCTTTGATATTTGGCGAGCTGTGTGTGGGGTGTGGGTGGGGGTTAGCGATAAGGGAATAAGTCTTGTAAACTGTCCGTTAAAATTTTGAAAAAAGTGGGACGGATAGGGAATATAGTTGATTAATGAAAGTCTCGGGAATTTTGTAGACAGATTTAAGATTAGAAGATGGTGTATAGGTTGATGGCCTAGTAGCTAGACTTTATTCCTTGGGTTTATAAGAGGGGGAGAGTAAAGAAGTGTAAAGGGTGGGGAGGGATGGGATTGGACCTATCTTTGTACAATTATATTATTAGTGAATAAAAATATATATATATGTGTGTGTGTGTGTGTGTGTGTGTCTGTGTGTGTGTGTGTGTGTGTGTGTGTGTATTAATTACCAGCAACCAAATAGTGTCACGCATTGACTTGCATGATAAATCTGGTGTGTGTATTTCAGGGAGTATTTGTTTTGTTTGATTTTCACCCAGCAGTTAAAAGAAAATTATGCAGGTACATGAAAATGTCTAAATTAATACGTAAAAAGTATTTAATTCACACAACACATATTTTCTCTCTTGTCAACACACTTCATGTTCCAAGAACAATGATTACAATCTACAGTTTATTGATATTAAAAGAAAAAGGGAGCTATGAAAGGCATAAGGCTATAATAATCAAATACATAACTACTTTTAGTAAAACCTAAGATTACCAGATTCAAAATATATAATATTATATAATCAGTTAACATAGAATATGACTATATAACAAAGTTATATATATATAACAATCAAACTATATAATAATTATCAGTGTTTATTTATTATATATTTCCTGTGTATTATTTATATATTTCCAGTTCCATCTGTTGCGAAAGGAGAGGTAAAGAAACCTTAGTAAATTTCCTTTATTCGTTTTAATAACCTATACAAATAAAATATTTGTCTGCATTTAGATAAAATTAATTCCCTACCAAAATGAACCGTTTAATTAATCAGTTCCTTTACTTCTCCGCTTTATAGATTGTCGTCTTATTTATTCAAGCTTTTTTATCAGAGGCACTCAGATATTTTTGTCTATTAAGTAATCGTCCTCCTTCAATTTGTTCTTGAAATAGGCTTTATCGTCACCGTTTTTTTTCTTCCTGAAGATATTTTGATTTGACTTATATTAGACGCATAAAATGTTTAGCATGAAATGATATTGAGCCAAAACATAATTCATATGACAGGAATAATCAATGCATCAGAAATCACCCTGCACGTCTAATAAATGCATCATAATCAATGCATCATAATCAATGCATCAGAAATCAGCCTGCACGTCTAATCAATGCATCATACTAAATGCATCATAATCAATGCATCAGAAATCACCCTGCACGTCTAATCAATACATCATAATGAATGCATCAGAAATCACCCTGCACGTCTAATCAATGCATCATAATCAATGCATCATAATCAATGCATCAGAAATCACCCAGCACGTTTAATCAATGCATCATAATCAATGCATCAGAAATCACCTGCACGTCTAATCTATGCATCATAATCAAAGCATCAGAAATCACCCTGCACGTCTAATCAATGCATCATAATCAATGCATCATAAATCACCCTGCACGTCTAATCAATGCATCATAAACGATGCATCATAATCAATGCATCAGAAATCACCCTGCACGTCTAATCAACGCATCATAATCAATACATCATAATCAATGCATCAGAAATCCCCCTGCACGCCTAATCAATGCATCATAATCAATGCATCATAATCAATGCATCAGAAATCACCCTGCACGTCTAATCAATGCATCATAATCAATGCATCATAATCAATGCATCAGAAATCAGCCTGAACATCTAATCAATGCATCATAATCAATACATCATAATCAATGCATCAGAAATCCCCCTGCACGTCTAATCAATGCATCTTAATCAATGCATCATAAACAATGCATCAGAAATCACCCTGCATGTCTAATCAATGCATCATAATCAATGCATCAGAAATCACCCTGCGTCTAATCAATGCATCATAATCAATGCATCATAATCAATCTGCAACGTCTAATCAATGCATCATAATCAATGCATCATAATCAAATGCATCAAACATCCCACCCTGCACGTCTAATCAATTCATCATAATGAATGCATCATAAATCACCCTGCACGTCTAATCAATGCATCATAATCAATACATCATAATCAATGCATCAGAAATCACCCTGCACGTCTAATCAATGCATCATAGTCAATGCATCATAATCAATGCATCAGAAATCACTTTGCACGTTTAATCAATGCATCATAATCAATGCATCATAATCAATGCATCAGAAATCACACTGCACGTCTAATCAATGCATCATAATCAATGCATCATAATCAATGCATCAGAAATCGCCCTGCACGTCTAATCAATGCATCATAATCAATGCATCAGAAATCACCCTCCACGTTTAATCAATGCATCATAATCAATGCATCAAAATCAATGCATCACAAATCACCTTGCACGTCTAATTGATGCATCATAATCAATGCATCATAATCAATGCATCAGAAATCAACCTGCACGTCTAATCAATGCATCATAATCAATGTATTATAATCAATGCATCAGAAATCACCCTGCACGTCTAATCAATGCATCATAATCAATGCATCAGAAATCACCCTACACGTCTAATCAATGCATCATAACCAATGCATCATAATCAATGCATCAGAAATAACCCTGCAGGTTTAATCAGTGCATCATAATCAATGCATCAGAAATCACATTGCACGTCTACTCAATGCATCATAATCAATGCATCAGAAATCACCCTGCACGTCTAATCAATGCATCATAATCAATGCATCATAATCAATGCATCATAATCAATGCAACAGAAATAACCCTGCACGACTGATCAATGCATCATAATCAATGCATCATAATCAATGCATCATAATCAATTCATCAATAAATGCATCATAATCAATGCATCTAATCAATGCATCATAATCAATGCATCATAATCAATGCATCATAAATCGCCCTGCACGTCTAATCAATGCATCATAATCAATGCATCACAATCAATGAATCGGAAATCACCCTGCTTCGTCTAATCATTGCATCATAATCAATGCATCATAATCAATGCATCATAAATCACCCTGCACGTCTAATCAATGAATCATAATCAATGCATCAGAAATCACCCTGCAGGTTTAATCAATGCATCATAATCAATGCATCATAATCAATGCATCAGAAATCAACCTGCACGTCTAATCAATGCATCATAATCAATGCATCAGAAATCACCCTGCACGTCTAATCAATGCATCATAATCAATGCATCATAATCAATGCATCAGAAATCACCCTGCACGTCTAATCAATGGATCATAATCAATGCATCAGAAATCACCCTGCACGTCTAATCAATGCATCATAATCAATGCATCATAATCAATGCATCAGAAATCACGCTGCACGTATAATCAATGCATCATAATCAATGCATCAGAAATCACCCTGCACGTCTAATCAATGCATCATAATAAATGCATCATAATCAATGCATCAGAAATCACCCTACACGTCTAATCAATGCATCATAATCAATGCATCATAATCAATACCATCAGAAATCACCCTGCACGTCTAATCAATGCATCATAATCAATTGCATCATAATCAATCCATCAGAAATCACACTGCACGTTTAATCAATGCATCATAATCAATGCAACATAATCAATGCAGGTCTACTCAATGCATCACAATCAATGCATCAGAAATCACCATGTACGTCTAATCAATGCATCATCATCAATGCATCAGAATTCACCCTGCACGTCTAATCAATGCATCATAATCAATGCATCAGAAATCACCCTGCACGTCTAATCAATGCATCATAATCAATGCATCATAATCAATGCATCAGAAATCACCCTGCACGTCTACTCAATGCATCATAATCAATGCATCATTAATCACCCTGCACGTCTAATCAATGCATCATAATCAATGCATCAGAAATCACCCTGCACGTCTACTCAATGCATCATAATCAATGCATCATTAATCACCCTGCACGTCTAATCAATGCATCAAAATCAATGCATCAGAAATCACCCTGCACGTCTAATCAATGCATCATAATCAATGCATCAGAAATCACGCTGCACGTCTAATCAATGCGTCATAATCAATGCATCATTAATCACCCTGCACGTCTAATCAATACATCATAATCAATGCATCAGAAATCACCCTGCACGTTTAATCAATGCAGCATAATCAATACATCATAGTCAATGCATCAGAAATCACCCTGCACATCTAATCAATGCATCATAATCAATGCATCAGAAATCACCCTGCACGTCTAATCAATGCATCATAATCAATGCATCATAATCAATGCATCAGAAATCACGCTGCACGTCTAATCAATGCATCATAATCAATGCATCATAATCAATGCATCATAACTCACCCTGCACGTCTAATCAATGCATCATAATCAATGCATCAGAAATCACCATGCACGTCTAATCAATGCATCATAATCAACGCATCATAATCAATCTGCACGTCTAATCAATGCATCAATCAATGTCAATCAATCAAATCACCCTGCACGTCTAATCAATGCATCATAATCAACATCAAATCACCCTGCACGTCTTAATCAATGCATCATAATCAATGCATCATAAATCAATATCAAAACACCCTGCACGTCTTATCAATGCATCATAATCAATGCATCATAATCAATGCATCAGAAAACACCCTGCACGTCTAATCAATGCATCATAATCAAGGCATCATAATCAATGCATGTCTAATCAATGCATCATAATCAATGCATCATAATCAATGCATCAGAAATCACCCTGTACGTCTAATCAATGCATCATAATAAATGCATCATAATCAATGCATCAGAAATAACCCTGCACGTCTAATCAATGCATCATAATCAATGCATCATAATCAATGCATCAGAAATCACCCTGCACGTCTAATCAATGCATCATAATCAATCCATCATAATCAATGCATCAGAAATCACCCTGCACGTCTAATCAATGCATCATAATCAATGCATCATAATCAATGCATCAGAAATCACCA
Organism: Ascarosepion bandense; assembly: GCA_037127315.1. Lineage (NCBI taxonomy): Eukaryota > Metazoa > Mollusca > Cephalopoda > Sepiida > Sepiidae > Ascarosepion > Ascarosepion bandense. Next base: position 3,563,493 of record JBBBDQ010000277.1, read on the forward strand.
TGCACGTCTAATCAATGCATCATAATCAATGCATCATAATCAATCCATCAGAAATCACACTGCACGTTTAATCAATGCATCATAATCAATGCAACATAATCTATGCAGGTCTACTCAATGCATCACAATCAATGCATCAGAAATCACCCTGTACGTCTAATCAATGCATCATCATCAATGCATCAGAATTCACCCTGCACGTCTAATCAATGTATCATAATCAATGCATCAGAAATCACCCTGCACGTCTAATCAATGCATCATAATCAATGCATCATAATCAATGCATCAGAAATCACCCTGCACGTCTAATCAATGCACCATAATCAATGCATCATTAATCACCCTGCACGTCTAATCAATGCATCATAGTCAATGCATCAGAAATCACCCTGCACATCTAATCAATGCATCATAATCAATGCATCAGAAATCACCCTGCACGTCTAATCAATGCATCATAATCAATGCATCATAATCAATGCATCATAAATCACGCTGCACGTCTAATCAATGCATCATAATCAATGCATCATAATCAATGCATCATAACTCACCCTGCACGTCTAATCAATGCATCATAATCAATGCATCAGAAATCACCCTGCACGTCTAATCAATGCATCATAATCAATGCATCATAATCAATGCATCAGAAAACACCCTGCACGTCTAATCAATGTATCATAATCAATGCATCAGAAATCACCCTGCACGTCTAATCAATGCATCATAATCAATGCATCAGAAATCACCCTGGACGTCTGATCAATGCATCATAATCAATGCATCATAATCAATGCATCATAAATCACCCTGCACGTCTAATCAGTGCATCATAATCAATGAATCATAATCAATGCATGTCTAATCAATGCATCATAATCAATGCATCAGAAATTACCCTGCACGTCTAATCAATGCATCATAATCAATACATCATAATCAATGCATGAGAAATCACCCTACACGTCTAATCAATGCATCATAATAAATGCATCATAATCAATGCATCAGAAATCACCCTACACGTCTAATCAATGCATCATAATCAATGCATCATAATCAATGCATCAGAAATCACCCTGCACGTCTAATCAATGCATCATAATCAATGCATCATAATCAATGCATGTCTAATCAATGCATCATAATCAATGCATCATAATCAATGCATCATAATCAATGCATCATAATCAATGCATCAGAAATCACCCTGTACGTCTAATCAATGCATCATAATCAATGCATCATAATCAATGCATCAGAAATAACCCTGCACGTCTAATCAATGCATCATAATCAATGCATCATAATCAATGCATCAGAAATCACCCTGCACGTCTAATCAATGCATCATAATCAATCCATCATAATCAATGCATCAGAAATCACCCTGCACGTCTAATCAATGCATCATAATCAATGCATCATAATCAATGCATCAGAAATCACCCTGCACGTCTAATCAATGCATCATAATCAATACATCACAATCAATGCATGAGAAATCACCCTACACGTCTAATCAATGCATCATAATAAATGCATCATAATCAATGCATCAGAAATCACCCTACACGTCTAATCAATGCATCATAATCAATGCATCATAATCAATACATCAGAAATCACCCTGCACGTCTAATCAATGCATCATAATCAATGCATCATAATCAATCCATCAGAAATCACACTGCACGTTTAATCAATGCATCATAATCAATGCAACATAATCAATGCAGGTCTACTCAATGCATCACAATCAATGCATCAGAAATCACCCTGTACGTCTAATCAATGCATCATCATCAATGCATCAGAATTCACCCTGCACGTCTAATCAATGCATCATAATCAATGCATCAGAAATCACCCTGCACGTCTAATCAATGCATCACATTCAATGCATCATAATCAATGCATCAGAAATCACCCTGCACGTCTACTCAATGCATCATAATCAATGCATCATTAATCACCCTGCACGTCTAATCAATGCATCATAATCAATGCATCAGAAATCACCCTGCACGTCTACTCAATGCATCATAATCAATGCATCATTAATCACCCTGCACGTCTAATCAATGCATCAAAATCAATGCATCAGAAATCACCCTGCACGTCTAATCAATGCATCATAATCAATGCATCAGAAATCACGCTGCACGTCTAATCAATGCATCATAATCAATGCATCATTAATCACCCTGCACGTCTAATCAATGCATCATAATCAATGCATCAGAAATCACCCTGCACGTTTAATCAATGCATCATAATCAATGCATCATAGTCAATGCATCAGAAATCACCCTGCACATCTAATCAATGCATCATAATCAATGCATCAGAAATCACCCTACACGTCTAATCAATGCATCATAATCAATGCATCATAATCAATGCATCAGAAATCACGCTGCACGTCTAATCAATGCATCATAATCAATGCATCATAATCAATGCATCATAACTCACCCTGCACGTCTAATCAATGCATCATAATCAATGCATCAGAAATCACCATGCACGTCTAATCAATGCATCATAATCAACGCATCATAATCAATCTGCACGTCTAATCAATGCATCATAATCAATGCATCATAATCAATGCATCATAAATCACCCTGCACGTCTAATCAATGCATCATAATCAATGCATCAGAAATCACCCTGCACGTCTAATCAATGCATCATAATCAATGCATCATAATCAATGCATCAGAAAACACCCTGCGTCTAATCAATGCATCATAATCAATGCATCGAAATCACCCTGCAATCTAATTAATGCATCATAATCAATGCATCATAATCAATGCATCAGAAATCACACTGCACGTCTAATCAATGCATCATAATCAATGCATCATAATCAATGCATCAGAAATCACCCGGCACGTCTAATCAATGCATCATAATCAATGCATCATAATCAATGCATCAGAAATCACCCTGGACGTCTGATCAATGCATCATAATCAATGCATCATAATCAATGCATCATAATCAATGCATCTAATCAATGCATCATAATCAATGCATCATAATCAATGCATCATAATCAATGCATCATAAATCGCCCTGCACGTCTAATCAATTCATCATAATCAATGCATCACAATCAATGCATCGGAAATCACCCTGCACGTCTAATCATTGCATCATAATCAATGCATCATAATCAATGCATCATAAATCACGCTGCACGTCTAATCAATGAATCATAATCAATGCATCAGAAATCACCCTGCACGTTTAATCAATGCATCATAATCAATGCATCATAATCATTGCATCAGAAATCACCCTGCACGTCTAATCAATGCATCATAATCAATGCATCAGAAATCACCCTGCACGTCTAATCAATGCATCATAATCAATGCATCATAATCAATGCATCATAAATCACCCTGCACGTCTAATCAATGCATCATAACCAAAGCATCATAATCAATGCATGTCTAATCAATGCATCATAATCAATGCATCATAATCAATGCATCAGAAATCACCCTGTACGTCTAATCAATGCATCATAATAAATGCATCATAATCAATGCATCAGAAATAACCCTGCACGTCTAATCAATGCATCATAATCAATGCATCATAATCAATGCATCAGAAATCACCCTGCACGTCTAATCAATGCATCATAATCAATCCATCATAATCAATGCATCAGAAATCACCCTGCACGTCTAATCAATGCATCATAATCAATGCATCATAATCAATGCATCAGAAATCACCCTGCACGTCTAATCAATGCATCATAATCAATTCATCAATCAATGCATCATAATCAATGCATCTAATCAATGCATCATAATCAATGCATCATAATCAATTCAATTCTAAATCACGTAAATCGAATAATCCCAATGCAAACGTCTAATCAATTCATCATAATCAATGCATCATAATCAATGCATCATAAATCACCCTGCACGTCTAATCAATGAATCATAATCAATGCATCAGAAATCACCCTGCACGTTTAATCAATGCATCATAATCAATGCATCATAATCAATGCATCAGAAATCACCCTGCACGTCTAATCAATGCATCATAATCAATGCATCAGAAATCACCCTGCACGTCTAATCAATGCATCATAATCAATGCATCATAATCAATGCATCAGAAATCACCCTGCACGTCTAATCAATGCATCATAATCAATGCATCAGAAATCACCCTGCACGTCTAATCAATGCATCATAATCAATGCATCATAATCAATGCATCAGAAATCACGCTGCACGTATAATCAATGCATCATAATCAATGCATCAGAAATCACCCTGCACGTCTAATCAATGCATCATAATCAATACATCATAATCAATGCATGAGAAATCACCCTACACGTCTAATCAATGCATCATAATAAATGCATCATAAGCAATGCATCAGAAATCAGCCTGCACGTCTAATCAATGCATCATAATCAATACATCAGAAATCACCCTGCACGTCTAATCAATGCATCATAATCAATACATCATAATCAATGCATGAGAAATCACCCTACACGTCTAATCAATGCATCATAATAAATGCATCATAAGCAATGCATCAGAAATCAGCCTGCACGTCTAATCAATGCATCATAATCAATACATCAGAAATCACACTGCACGTTTAATCAATGCATCATAATCAATGCAACATAATCTATGCAGGTCTACTCAATGCATCACAATCAATGCATCAGAAATCACCCTGTACGTCTAATCAATGCATCATCATCAATGCATCAGAATTCACCCTGCACGTCTAATCAATGTATCATAATCAATGCATCAGAAATCACCCTGCACGTCTAATCAATGCATCATAATCAATGCATCATAATCAATGCATCAGAAATCACCCTGCACGTCTAATCAATGCACCATAATCAATGCATCATTAATCACCCTGCACGTCTAATCAATGCATCATAGTCAATGCATCAGAAATCACCCTGCACATCTAATCAATGCATCATAATCAATGCATCAGAAATCACCCTGCACGTCTAATCAATTCATCATAATCAATGCATCATAATCAATGCATCATAAATCACGCTGCACGTCTAATCAATGCATCATAATCAATGCATCATAATCAATGCATCATAACTCACCCTGCACGTCTAATCAATGCATCATAATCAATGCATCAGAAATCACCATGCACGTCTAATCAATGCATCATAATCAACGCATCATAATCAATCTGCACGTCTAATCAATGCATCATAATCAATGCATCATAATCAATGCATCATAAATCACCCTGCACGTCTAATCAATGCATCATAATCAATGCATCAGAAATCACCCTGCACGTCTAATCAATGCATCATAATCAATGCATCATAATCAATGCATCATAACTCACCCTGCACGTCTAATCAATGCATCATAATCAACGCATCATAATCAATCTGCACGTCTAATCAATGCATCATAATCAATGCATCATAATCAATGCATCATAAATCACCCTGCACGTCTAATCAATGCATCATAATCAATGCATCAGAAATCACCCTGCACGTCTAATCAATGCATCATAATCAATGCATCATAATCATTGCATCAGAAAACACCCTGCACGTCTAATTAATGCATCATAATCAATGCATCATAATCAATGCATCAGAAATCACCCTGCACGTCTAATCAATGCATCATAATCAATGCATCATAATCAATGCATCAGAAATCACCCGGCACGTCTAATCAATGCATCATAATCAATGCATCATAATCAATGCATGTCTAATCAATGCATCATAATCAATGCATCAGAAATTACCCTGCACGTCTAATCAATGCATCATAATCAATGCATCATAATCAATGCATCATAAATCACCCTGCACGTCTAATCAATGCATCATAATCAATGCATCATAATCAATGCATGTCTAATCAATGCATCATAATCAATGCATCAGAAATTACCCTGCACGTCTAATCAATGCATCATAATCAATGCATCATAATCAATGCATCAGAAATCACCCTGGACGTCTGATCAATGCATCATAATCAATGCATCATAATCAATGCATCATAAATCACCCTGCACGTCTAATCAATGCATCATAATCAATGCATCATAATCAATGCATGTCTAATCAATGCATCATAATCAATGCATCAGAAATTACCCTGCACGTCTAATCAATGCATCATAATCAATGCATCATAATCAATGCATCAGAAATCACCCTGGACGTCTGATCAATGCATCATAATCAATGCATCATAATCAATGCATCATAAATCACCCTGCACGTCTAATCAATGCATCATAATCAATGCATCATAATCAATGCATGTCTAATCAATGCATCATAATCAATGCATCATAATCAATGCATCAGAAATCACCCTGTACGTCTAATCAATGCATCATAATCAATGCATCATAATCAATGCATCAGAAATAACCCTGCACGTCTAATCAATGCATCATAATCAATGCATAATAATCAATGCATCAGAAATCACCCTGCACGTCTAATCAATGCATCATAATCAATCCATCATAATCAATGCATCAGAAATCACCCTGCACGTCTAATGAATGCATCATAATCAATGCATCATAATCAATGCATCAGAAATCACCCTGCACGTCTAATCAATGCATCATAATCAATCCATCATAATCAATGCATCAGAAATCACCCTGCACGTCTAATCAATGCATCATAATCAATGCATCATAATCAATGCATCAGAAATCACCCTGCACGTCTAAAAAAATTAACGGTTCATTGGTCGCTATTTAAATAGTGAATTCTTTATCTCAGCATTATTGAATCACAATAAATTGTTTCAAGAATTTGTTACATTGTATCTCACTATTTAAAGTTTCTCACAATTGCCATCATTTTTGACGGCACATTTACATTAGTAATATATATATATATATATATATATTCATATATATATATATATATATATATATATATATATATATATATATATATATATTAAAAGAACCTAGAATATGTAAGTCTTTAAACGACCCATGCCCTTTGGGTCTATACGAAAAACTATATATTATTAAATTTCTTAAGAATAAAATTCTATTAAATGAACGTAATGAAATAAATGTCATATGTAAACATTGCAAAATGTTCACCTTAGAATATGGATAAAAAATTATACTTAATAACATGCATATTCTCAACAATTTGCTTCAGAAAAATAATAATTGAATAGATATTAGAATAAATTAATTGATATTTAAATATTTTTGTAATAATTAAAAAGATATTTGAAAGTTTGTATAAGGATATTAGGAAGTAGATTAAAATTAAATAAAAATATTATTTATAAATTAAAAGGAAATAATTAGAATTCATTACATACTGAATTGAAATAAGAATAAAAGATTTACCAAGAAGCTATTTTAAGTCAGACTAAAATTTTTTTTTTCTTTCTTCCTTCATCTCTTTCCTTTTTTTATGAGAAGTGGTCAAGATATGAAAAGCTGAAAGAACATTTTTGGTAAAAGAATGTATGCATCAAAGGTAACAGGATCTAGAATGGGGTAAGAAAAATAAATTTAAAATAAAATTAAGTTAAAAGTAGGTTGACACTTTGACCTTTAAGGATGAAGGAAGACAGCATATTTTCCCTAAAAATAGAAACTACTTGTCAAATTTTAAAGTGAATCTCTATTCTGATTAGTTAAATGGAACACACTCATGAATTTTATGTCTTCCCACATCTACAAATAACAAACATTGTTTCTTGCATTTAAATGAAAATAATTTTCAAAAGTAACATCTAACATTGCCTGATGACGAGATAAAATCTCGAAACATAAAAATTTCCGTGTCGCAATGTATTGTTAATTTTTAATTACATAACAAACTTACATGAACCTGCCCATAATCTACTTAATGCTAAAACAGAAATCCTAAACAAATGTAAATTCCATAAGATTAAATTTCTTGCTTAGTGTGTTAGCGTAGGTTTTTTTTTTTTTGTTTTTTGTTTCTCTCCTTAACCCCCCCCTTGGTTTCTGTACTGGTTGGTTAGTCCTTGTCTTGGTGGTTGTCTATTTATTTGGTTAATCTTTGGTTTTGCCTTTGCCCTGACAAGCAGTAGTGTGAAACCGCGGTAGGTTTTGGCTAGCTTGAGATTCTTTGTGTATATATATATATATATATATATATATATATATATATATATATATATATTAGGTGTGTCCATAAATTATCCATACACTTTCCACAGTTTCTTGTATCCATAAGAGTCAAAACGCATCAATACACTTTTTGTATGCTGAATATATATTATTGAAGTTTAAATTTATAAGTATTTTGCTTGTTTATATACTCAATTTCAATTGTCTTTTCAGATAAATGTTTGAAATGCTTATTATTAAACCCGGAAAATAGAGAATTGCAAGAGAAAAGTGGCTTATGGCAAAATCATGTTGAAACACCTGTCCTCGTTCGATCAGCGGAGTCAAGCGATGTAGAGCCTGGTAGATACCTAGATGGGTAACCATTTGAAAATACCAGGTGCTGTAAGCTTAAATGTGAAGGTGGTGTAACTGATAATGACTGGAAATTGTAAATCAGTGTTCCCATTCCAATTGGGTTCTAATTCCAATTGTGTTACTTAACAATTCAAAACCTCTTTACAAAAATACGTCAAGGAAACCTGATTTCCTGCAATAAATATATATATTTGTGTGTGTGTGTGTGTGTGTGTGTGTGTGTGTGTGTGTGTGTGTGTGTGTGTGTGTGTGTGTGTGTCATTGAATAATATATATATATATTATGTCTAGTTGATGGGAAGAATAAATTCATGATGGAAAGTGCCGTATTATTATTATTATTATTATTATTTTTACTTTTGATCTTATCCATGATTATCTTCAGGAGTAAATTGAAAAAAGATTGAAAGTACTTACGTAAAAAGAATAAATAAAGTACTTTTCTTGATGAATTTCATGTTCACATCACGATTTTTTAAGAAACTGGGAAGGATCAGTATAAAAATAAGTAGATATAAGGTCTATATCATTCAATGAAACTTGTTTGGAAGAAAATACGCTGCTTAAATGCATACACACTCGCTTGCACACACACATATGTACACACACACACACACACACACATACACACACACACACACACACACACATATATATATATATATATATATATATTAATCATTTCACCCCGAGCAAGGCGGAAATACCACTGGTGTGCAGGGGGCTACATAACTGTAAAAAGATTAATTAGAAAAGAGTGAGGAGTACAAACTAGTTAGAAAGGAGCAATAGAAAGCTGAGAATGCAGGTGCGATGACAGATACATAGGTGGAGAGAAAGGGAATGTTATACGGGGGTGGGGAGAGAGCTAGAGTCCAGTAGATGAGTATTGACTTTGCATTTAAATTTCTGGAGGTTGTAGCCGTCAGGAAAGCAAGAATACGGGAGCGAGTTCCACAGGCGGGAAGTGCGAGAGAAGAAGCTGCAGGAGTAGAATTGTCGCCTGCACTTGGCCAACCTGACGGTGAATGGGTGGGACCAGTTGCCAGTTTGGTTGGACGAGTAAACATCTGTTGAGGAGGCACCAGTGACTTAAGTTCGTCCGAGCAGAAGCCATGAAAGTATTTATAGAACAGACAAAGGGAGGCCACATTGGGGAAGTGGCTGCAGTCGAACCGCCAGATCAGTACCTATCACATTACAGACTCTCCTTTGGAGCCTGTCAAGAACACTGAGGAGAATGGCAGGGGCGCCTGACCATAAATGGCAGCAGTACTCCATGCACGGACGGATGGTTAACTTGTATATATGCAGGATGGATTCAGGTGGAAAAAACATCCTGGATCGACATAGTGACCCAACCTTCTTAGCAGTAGATTTTGCTATGGATTCAATATAGTGGTTCCATTTGAGGTCTGAGGACAGGGTAAGGCCGAGGAGGCGTAGTGTATTGCTCTCCGGGAGAATCGCTTGGTCCATGCTTATGGGAGGCAGGAGAGGTTGCCTGTAATGGTTGACAGACAACAGCTTGGTCTTAGACAAATTGAAGTTGACAAGCCACTTCTTGCCCCAGTTCACCACAGAGTGTAGATCCCGTTCAAGGTCAGCAACGAGATTATGTCTGTCCGCCACGACAGGTTTCTTACTGGTGCGGGAGTATATTGTAGTGTCATCTGCGTAGATGCCTACTTGGGACTTGATCTCATCTGGGAGGTCGTTGATGAAAATAAGGAAGAGCGTCGGGCCCAGGTTAGAGCCCTGTGGGACACCAGCATTCGTGCTGTAGGATGAAGAGGCATGCCCATTCAAAACGACCTTCATTTTGAGGTTATTTAGAAAAGATTGGATTAGTTCAAGCAGGTGACCGGTAATACCGTAACCCCGTAGTTTGCATAGGAGGCCAGAGTGCCAAACCCTGTCAAAAGCCTTGGAGATGTCCAGAGCAACCGCGCGAGCCTCGTCAGACTCATCAAGGGCCTGTAGCATCTACTCCGTTATGGTTGTTAGCTGGTCGGCCGTGGTCCTGGCAAAACGGAATCCATATTGCCTGTCAGAGAAGAGATGATGAACTATTTCAGCATTGATTATGGCCTCGAATACTTTTCCGGTAGAAGACTGATAGGGCGATAGTTGGATGCGTCCGACGGTTCACCACAATTCTTAAATACAGGAACGACTGAAGAGAACTTCCAGCATGCAGGAAAGCAGGAAGCAGAAAGGCAGTAGTTAAATAGTTTAGAGAGGACAGTGGAAAGTTCAGGAGTACACCTCTTAAGGACTATCACCGGGATTCCATCGTCTCCACACGCCTTATGTGGGTCGAGTTTTGAAATTACTCGGGATACTACTGTCGGGGTAATATATACGTCGTGCAGTTTGGCCTCAGTTCTAATAGGGAAGTCGGGTGGGTGTACTCCGGACGAGTCAAATGTGGAGTTGAATGAGAATCTGCGGGCAAAGCACTCAGCTTTGTCCGCAGATGACGTGAGAACCTCAAATTCATGGATTAAAGGAGGTATTTAGGATTTCCTATTGTTCAGCACTTGTTTGCAAATCCTCCAATAGTCCTTGGAGCCGAACTTGCAGTCAGCTATGCGCTGTCGCATTCTTTCAGCAAACAACCGTTTGGCGCCATTTAGGGTTCTCTTGCACTCATTGCGAGCAGATATGAACAGGCGCCTATTGTGATCAGATGACTGTCTCCGGAATAGACGGAAGTAATGGTTCCTGTGGGCAATGGCGGCTGAGCAGGCCGGAGAGAACCACGGAGAAGAATGTGGTTTTAAGCAATACTTCCTGGTGGGTATGAAGGTATCAATGCCAGCTTTCACCCATGACGAGACCTGAGATACAGTCATCAACAATTAGGTCGAACACTTTTCCCCAAGGGACGTCGCAGAGGAAATCGCGGAAGGCATCCCAGTCAGCTTTTTGGGAGAGGTAGGAGGTCCTATAGGTAGGGGGCTTCTGGGGCGAGTGAAATTGAAAAGAAATACTGAGAGAGACTACAGCGTGGTCGGAGTTGCCGAGAGGGCAAAGCTGCGAGACTTGACAGGCGTCAGGCGCAGAGGTGAAACACATATCTAGTAGTGAGTAATGACCCGAGGGAGTGCTTGGGAAGCGAGTGGGGAAGTCCACCACTTGCGTAAGGGATTGGGAAATAGCAAAGTTCATGGCGTGAATGCTCGCCGAATCAGTAACGGCGTTTTCAAGCCACTCAGAGTGATGGGCATTGAGGTCTCCAAATGTAATATAACGGTCTGGCCCACCCAAGAAAGGCTGATACAAGCCGTGTTGTTTCCGGTCGGTGAAAAGTAACGGATGTCACTCTGACCCTATTTCCGGCAGATGCGGAAATAACTCAGAGGCAAACAGACAGGTGACTCTGAGAATTACGTAGGCGTCGCGTGGGCGTCGCGTGATCAAGGCAAAGCCGGAAGAAACAAGTCCCGGTTTTGGAAGATATATAAAGACCGCGAAAACACGGATTCACCAGTCTGGGCAGAGAGACAGAGGCAGACAGTCCGGACAGACCAGACCAGAGGAGAACAGATACGACGACACCCCCCCGTCAACCCTTGGAAGCGCGCTCTCACTCTCTGTTCACTAGGCTACACGGTCCATCGTTCATTAATAAAAATATCACTTGATATATTTTTATATACAGACGTGTTTGTTGTTATTGATATACAACACAAATACAAATATGTGGGCGAAGGGGTGATAGGAAATAGCCTTATCTATGTGGTCGGCAATGCTATCTAGTAGGGAGCAGTCAGGAGAGGGAGGGAGAACGGCAAAGAAAGAATGCACACAATTTATACAAGTTACCTGCTCTCACATCATGATTGAGCACTCTGGAAAAATGGTAGACTTTGAAAAAACGGTAGCTACTCTGGTATCGTTCGTTTACTAATGAATTAGAAAACTCTCAGATATTGGCGTATGTATACATGATATATCACAAGCTAAAAGTATACCTCCTTCTACCAATCGCCCATAGCTCAGAGGTAGAATCACCAATTGACGTCAATTCGGTCGGGTTTCAATCCTGGGTAAAAAGCAATCGTATGTCTAACCGTACTGATGAGCTGTGATACAGCGAAATAGATCTGTCTGTGGATGACTATATATATCCATATTCGTCTGTAAATTCAGATAAAAAATAGCCATTTTCAGCTCGTCATTTTTAGGCATGTATTTTTCGACCTCTTATAAACAGATATATATATATATATATATATATATATATATATAGGGGGCGAAGGTAAATTGTCGTCATTTGCTATTTTATATGTTTAATTACGCTCGTTGTTTTTTTTTATTTTGTCAGCTGCACAATATAGTAGGTTCAGTTGGGCACCGTCTGTGATAAAAAGAGCACTATGACGCACTTCACTCTTCCAGAAATTTAGAAACGCATGCTGCCCTGCTTGGCATTCGAGCCGGAATCTCTGAGATTGTTTGGATGTCAATATGAGAAAAATGCCGAGGATCCAAAAAGTTTTGATGAGCATAATGGTGATTACGAAGCTGTTTCGAGTGATCATTACTGATGGAGACGTTATGCCTCCATTAATCATCAGAGCCGCAGACTCACCATGGAGGCCTACATCAAGTGCTTTGAGGAGGTAGTGCTACACTGGGTCAAGAGGGTGACTACTAGAAGACCCTATGTCTTGCACCAAGACTTTGCACCATACTAAACAAGTAGGAAAACCCCGTAATGGCTATCAGAGAATTTATGCGACCATACATCTAACCACCTAACTTTCCAAGACTGCGACTACTTTGATTATGATGTGAGTGAGAGACAAACAAAACTCCTCGGAACACCAAAAATGAACTGAAGGCAAGGATTATAGCAGGATTGATCAACTTAATCAAGGAGATTTCTTAAATCATCTCGAAGCCGTGGTTGAAGCCAATGATGGTTTTATTAAGTAAATTTACTCTTTAGTATTTTAAGATATTTTTTCTGTAATTTTGGTAATATAGATCTGTTAAAATTAGATGTCAGTGTTATTTTCATTTTTGCGTAATTTAGACGAAAAGTTATCCATCGCAATCTTAGAGAAAGAGAGAGAGAGAGAGAGCGAGAGAGAAAGAAAGAAAGAAAGACTTAACTTATATATATGTGTGTGTGTGTGTGTGTGTGTGTGTGTGTGTGTGTGTAAATTCAAATAAAACTTAGCGGGGGAATATCCATTTTCAACATGTCATTTTAAGACATGCATTCTCAACCCCTTATAAACAATAAACAGAATGAGAAGAAATTCTAAGCCAAGAGGTTTAGTAAAGGAAGGGGCTGGGAGGCATTGATTTTATTAGCGTTAAGCTAGGGGAATTTTTGTAGTAATTTCCTCTTTGGTAGTTGGAGGTATGTGGCTTGACCCTTGAGTTAGTAGTGGTAGGTGGCCAAATTAAAAAAAAAACAACTTATTGTGACTAATTGGAAGAATATGATAACTATTGTAATTTATTTCTTATGACGACCCATATTTATCATCTCCCTTTGTTTATTTAGGAGTATATTTTGGTATTGAAATTTCAAAATTTTAATTTTTTCTGTCAAACATAGATTACATCTATCTCTTAAGCTATTAGGGGTCCTAGCCTTGCCTATGAGCTTCCATTTTATCTGTGGATTTAAGATATTTTCTTTTAATTCCCTGTATTTTCTACAAAGGGCTGTTTGGTATCTTCAACTAGGGTTGGTGAAAGAGTGCCTGTGAGTATAAAGCCTTTGCTTCTAAATGCCCGCCGAAATTCCAATATAAACATTACATCTAGATCTATAATTACAGTGGGTATCAATCTATTCTCTGTATTGGGTTCCCTACACTTCTTCAAGATTTGGTTATTGTGGAAGCTAATAATGTTATACATATTATTGGTACACGAATAACTAATCTTGATAGATTTCTTATTGAATATTTTATTCAGGGGGTTATCTCCATGAAAAGGTTTACTTATTAATTTAAGAAACCTCTTACCAGTGTTAATAGTTGATAGTCAACAGAACGGGGTGGGGGATTAAACTATATATTTTTCCTTTACCTATGTTTACCTTTGGTCTTTTGCGATTCCGGATTACTGGTGGGTGTTTAATAAGTTAATTTATCTGTATATCCGCTATTCTGGAGGGCCTTATCATATAGTATTTTATTATTCCTAAAGATTCTAAGGTTAGGAGATAATCGGCTAATTCTAATATTAACCGTCCTCCGTATTTGCTTTATAATGGCGTTACGGTGGTTGGAATTGATATTGATATAGCTAGGGATTTCATTGTCCTTATGGTAAAGTTTAAATGAATTATTATCGAAGTTGGGAGTAATGTCTAGGCAATTCACAATCTTTAATTTGGATGCGATTTCTATTTTGAATCCTAACATACTGAAAGTCTTCATGATTTTCTTCTGGATTTTCATAGTCAAGGGTTCACTAGTATTCGGGATGAATATAAGTCCGTCATCCCGATATAAGCCTACGTGTTTAGGATTCACAACCTTACTCAGCGGGTCTAGGATATAGATGCCTATTAAATCGGCAACTTGGGCTGAATTATGTGCCCCTATGTTGCTATTGTGATTTTTTTGTCCAAGTAGAATCATTAAAGGGTAAGGAAGGATTTTCTCGCTGCTAGAATAATATTAGTTCCTTCTCTGATCTGTAAAAAGTTTCTCGCGAAATTGATACATTTTACTAGATCTTTCGATATAGAGGAACTAGCAGTATAGCCCGGCGTTACTCGGGTGTAATGAAAGCTTTAAAACTAATTCATGGTCTTGGAGCTCAGACTTTTTGTCGTTGGTACGAAAGACTAAAAAGCAATAGTTATTTCCAGTTAAAGCGAAACCGTAGACTGAAAGAAAAATGAATGGATGTCAGTCAAATTTTGATATATCGATATCAAATAATTTTTTTCTTCGTAAACTGAATTTTTAAGCCTAATTAAGTCCTCTGAGTAAATGGTATCATGGCTGAGACAAAGAACTACAATTATACCTACTTGGAGCCAAACCCGAAGCAAAAACTAAAATAAAAGAGCTGAAAAAAATAGACATGCAGGAAGATAAACAGACACGCACACAAACATCTTGCCTTTTATATATATATATTATCAATTTTCTGCACTATTGTAAGTACTGCAACCTTGAAACTTCTGAATTTCGTTTCTTATGTCTTTGTCTATGAGTGTATCAAATTTGATTAAAATCGGACCACTCCTTCTATAACCCGATTTTTTCGATTATCGATTTTTGATATTTATCGGGGCTACCTCGACACAAAACCTAGCTAAGAACTTTCGCAGACGGTTATAGTACAACTGTGTAAATTTTCAAGAAAATCGGTTCAGCCGTTTTGGAGTCTATAGGTAACGGGCGCGCGCACACACAGACACACACACAGACACACACCCACACACAGACAAAGTTCCATTTATAAATAAGTTTAGATAAAAATCAATAATATCAAATTTAAGAAATGTGGTTCTAGTTTTGTCTACAATTTTGTTAAACCAATGAATAGTGTCGGTCGAATCCCTCCTGACGTTGGTATAGAGGGTGTGTTGTATTTCAATATTTATATTTTTGATGATTTGTTTTTTTTAGACTAATCCTAATTCACTTTGGTAGGATTTATTAATCTAGATTGTATCCTATTCTCCAAATTTGGTTTATGATCTTTAAAGAGGAGGTATACGTTATATGTATGTATGTATGTATGTATGTATGTATGTATGTATGTATGTATGTAATAACTATATATGTAGTTATTATTATTATTATTATAGCATACTTGTAAATTAACCATACTTCACTGCCTGATGATGGTGTATTAAACACCGAAACTTCATTGCTCTTAAGTTGTAGCATGCTATTATAACTATAATAAAAACTATATATCTGTGCTCTACTTTTGTATTGAGTACTTTTTAAAAGTAAACATCTAACTGTCTAATATACTTCCATTAGTAATAACCACTTATGATAGATAGATAGATAGATAGATAGATAGATAGATAGATAGATAGATAGATAGATAGATAGATGTGAGTTTGTAACCCTGGGTTTCACGCTCTGACGATCGCAAGAGCTTGAAATCCAGGGTTACAAACTCACACCAATCTATATGAATATGTCAGCTCTATCACTGATATTGAGCGCTTTTAAATAAGTACCACGCATATATAATATATAAATAATATAATATATATAACAAATTTAATATATATATTGATAGTTATAATTATATACATACTTTTCACACACACACGCCCATATATATATATATATATATATATATATATATATATATATTCATTTCAGTATGCTTATATACACGCTTTAGTTTTAGTTTGCTTTAGTGCTTCAGTGCTCTCTGTCTATAAGAAGCTGTCCGCCTCTGGGTGAAAATGTTTTGTAATTCAATATATATGTATTGTCTGTAAGCTGTATGCACTTTAAAAGTAGAATTCTGCTTTGAGATTTTCACCTACGCTTTTTCGGTGTTTCTCGTGCCTACGTGACTATGGAGAACAAATTTATGAATTAACTTAGATAATTGGCCCATAATATGTGGTCATAAAACTGAAGCCGTAAAACTGTGCAGGTGAAAATGGGACTGTTTGACTGAATGTGTGATCGTTAGCAAGAGAAAAGACCCGAGATGCTGACTACGAATTCTAGATGTCAAAATCAAGCAAGTACAGAAGTTTAACACTATTTACATAATTCGGACTATTGTCCTCATCTGTGTCGCTATTTGTACGACGTTTAGGTCGCTGTACGCTCCGGACTTCTTCAGGTGCTAGAAATTTCGAACCGAACCCTTTATAACAATCATTGGGGTATATGGTCTTCATTCCTTGCGTAGGGCCGGCAGGGTCACATAAACTAACCAACATCTATATCCTAGTGGATATAGATGTTAGTTAGTTTCTGTGACTTGACCTAAAGCGTTGTGAGCTCAATACCAGGTTATAGCAGTGGTGAATAACTAACTTACAGAGTTAGAGGGAGATAACTCATGTCTACCAAAAGAGGCTCTACGCAAGAAATGAAGATCATATGATATTTACGTTAATGCAATTACAGATGCGCACCAATTAAGGGAGTCACTAAAATTTAAATGTTTTGGGTATATAGCGATTTAATAAGCGTAGCTTAGGTATGGCAGAAAGCCAAAGTCATGTGACACCCAGTGAGAATCGAACTCATTACTTATTCATAATTCATCTAGCGAGACAATCTTGCCTATTTTAGGTATATAATGATTTACTAAATGTTGTTTGTTTGTTTTATGGCATACCAATCTCGGCGGGTCATTTATTGCCAACTAAATTTTATTTATTTATTGCTGGTAATACCATTTTCTTTTCAACAATTTATTGTTGGTTTTATATAAATTTTGTGTCTAGTAATACTTTTTTTCTTTTCGAGTACGAAGATTCATTGGGATTTGTTTTTTTTTTAAGTTGCAGGGTCCCCAAGTCCTACCCTGTTATTTAACCTATAACTGGAGGGAAGGGGCGGATTAATACCTTCCCCAAGGGTACCAGTGCATAAGTGAATGCAGGGTATTCAACTGGAATTCGAACTCGGCTCACCGATTTCTCTTTCCGAGCCGATATCCACTGCACCACAACGCACATCCGTCACGAAACGCTTACAGCACCTGATATTCCCAAGCGGTCACCCATCTAAGTACTGGCCAGGCTCAACGCTGCTTAACTTCGGTGATCGCGGGAGATCCGGTGTATTCAACGTGATATGGCCGTAAGCTTAGAATGCTACTGGAAACTACGTAAACTTAAGGAATCAGCACATATGCTAGGCTTCAAAAATCTCCTAAGTCGGTGATCGAGCGAGAACCGGTGTATTCAACGTGATATGGCCGTAAGCCTACTAAATGTAACTTAGATGTATCACAATTACTCAAGTATGAAGGCACCCAGTGAGGATCCAAATCACAATTTATACTTTATTGATCTAACAAGACAATCTTGCGAGATTATACAGGGAATTACTAAACGTGGTTTAGATGTGGCACAAGGCCTGAATTATGAACACCCAGTGAGGACCAAACTAATTTCCTATTCGTAATTGACTAGTATTTATATCAGTGATTATCATCTATAGCTTTGTGTCTGACTAGGCTTCGTTTTGTAACATTACTGTAAAAAACGCGCAATTACCTGTTCCGTAGTCGGGCAATTTAGTATGTCATACCTGTTGTCAAAATATGGGATTGGTTTATACGAGAAAATTTAAGACAAGGTGACTTTTTTAACAAAGGGAAGTTGGGCGTTTTGCAAGAGAAAAATATGAAAACCAGTTGACTGTACGCGACCGACAATGAAAAAGACTTGCCCAAGGACTGTTAGTGTAAATAGATGGTGATTCGACGAATTTCTAACGTATCAAAAGTCTTTCACCAACATATGTTTGAAGTCTTTTGCCGCACGCGAACTGTGAAATCCATGGTGTTGCTGAAAGAAAACTCCATTGAACGTCAACTCTGATCTTTCAGCGTCTCTTGGCCAACGCGTATAATGCGTCATTCATTAACATTGTTGTGTTTGTTAGGAGAAAATATTTTTTGTATTTTTTACTTCAGTCTCTTTGCTTTTTAGGACAGAAAACTTTTTTTCATTTTAATGATTTCTTTACTATTTTCCTTTCATTGTTTTTGTTTTTTTACTACAACTTTTTTGCCAATTGACAGTCGGTGCAAAATTACTCTGGTCCTGAAGTTCAATCATATTGAAAACAAACTAGCATTTTTTAACCTTTCATACATACACACATACATATATATATATATATATATATATATATATATGATATGTATATATATATATTTTTTATTTGACATGTAAAGATAGATATATATATACACACACATATGTATATATATATATATATATATATATATCCTATTATTATATATTTGATATAAGTATATATCTTATATATTTATACTTCAACTTAATAATGAATATACGTTTCTTTTCATTCATATATATATATATATATATATATATATGTATATATATATATATATATATATATATATATATATATTATAGAGAGAGAGACTGGACTTATATATAATTCTGACACACACTTTTATAAGTCTACGAATGTTCCTTTTATATAAATACATATTACTCATATCTTTTCTGATATATATATATATAACATGCCTTGACTGTTCGGTCGCGTAGGACTACTAGATTGTATATTTCGAAAATCGAAAAAAAATTATTCAAAAGCCTTATTCAGGCTTTGTTTGATCACACATACCCAACACACACACACACACAAACACACACACACACACACACACACACACACACAGATATATATATATATATATATATATATATATATATTAACTTACGTATATATTCTTTTGTGTCGTAGTTTTAATAGCTACCCGTATTTGAGTAGAAGCTCATTATTATTTTATACGGTATTGTTTTTTTGTTTTTTGTTTTTTAATCTATTAATCTGTGCACTAAAAAACCTTATAAATAAAATGTGTTCCCTGGCAGGAATTGAAACTGAGTCTTTTTTTTTCTTTCTTTTGTTTCCCTTCAGATCGTGGATGATCATCGCTTTCCTATCGTTTACAGATAAAAGCATCCTCTGCACCTCCCCAT
Source organism: Ascarosepion bandense (assembly GCA_037127315.1). Classification (NCBI taxonomy): domain Eukaryota; kingdom Metazoa; phylum Mollusca; class Cephalopoda; order Sepiida; family Sepiidae; genus Ascarosepion; species Ascarosepion bandense. The sequence continues at coordinate 3,583,711 of JBBBDQ010000277.1, forward strand.
CCTACCTATTCTGTGATATATTCCCAAATTTCATTAGGTTGATTATTTGTTCTTTCCACTTGTCGCCTCTTTTTGGATCTATCCAGTAGGTGTTAAAATTTTCACACCCATCTACTTCTTAACGTCACCCATAACGTTCATACTTCTCTTTCTGGTACCATGTATGGGTCCTTATAGTTGTTGTCTTCTTTAGAACTTCCGCATTGTACAGATGTTCAGTCTACGTTATTTACAAGCTCCGTCAGTAGAACAACATCGCTTCGAGTTCCATCATTGTCGGTAAGGAAACTGTCCAGCATTTTCTTCGCTGGGGTTAACATTTCTTTTTCTTTTTTTATTTTATATAATAATAATACTATTCAACCTGTTGTGGTTCATTGGATATCGGCTCGGAACGAGAAATCGGGGAGCCGAGTTCGAATTTCAGCTGCATTCATTGTTTTCACTTACGCGCAAATACCCTTGGGAAAGGTATTAATCCGTCTATTCCTTCCAGTTATGGGTTAAATAACAGAACATATTGGGTTCTATATCCATGGTCGGCAACCAGTCTACCGCAGAAAGCAATGGCAACCTACTGCGGGCTAATCTTCTGCCCAGTCAGTCATGTCTCTTTCGAGACATGATCGCCCAAGCGTGTATCACGTATGGCACTTAACTGACTGATTGAACCTGTACGAAGCTCGGGGGCTACACGAGGTAGTGGGTTACTGTCGTAGGACCCATACTCACCTCAACATGGACTCACCCACTGCTATATTAATAAGTGTGTGAAAGTAGTATGTGTGAGGAGTGTGAGGAGTGAGACAGTAGCACTGTTGTTATATATCGCCGTACGACGACAAAACAACAAACACGCATATATAAAAATATAAGGTTATATTTTTATTAATGACGACGAACTGTGTGGAATAGAGAACGGAAGGGTGAGAGCGCACATAGAATGGGTTGACGGGAGTGTAGTCTTGCCTGTGGTGTTTCTCTGCTTCCACTGGCCGTTCTCTGCTGGCGAATCCGTGTGTCGAGGTCTTTATATAGTCTTCTAGAACCGGGACTTTCCTTCCGGCCCTGCCTCGCCCACGCAACGCCCACGTAATTCCCAGAGACACCTGTTCTGTTTGCCTCCGTAGTCATTTCCGCCGCTGTCGGAAATAAGGTCAAACGACATCCGCTCCGGCCTCGACAGGATGTATTTCACAAACACCCGCCCTGCCGCTCGCCGACCCCTCCACCGACGGGAAACACCATCGCTTGCATCACTTCCTCGGGTGGGGCCAGATTGTTATATTACACTGTGCGCATGGCCGCAGTCTACTACCAAGGACTATACTGGATTCGTAAGCTCTGCTTATTTGTACCTTCTTCTTTGGTAACCTTTTCTGTATTACATCTTACTTTAACCTACACCTCGGGTTCCGTGTTATATTTCCATGGACCCACTTTTGGCTCCACATCAGTTACATAAAGAAAATGCTTTAAAACCAGAAACGCATTCTTAAACATGGAAAAAATGCTATTCCAATTCAAAAGACCGGAGAGGAATCTGTTCAAAAGACCAGAGAGGAATGTGAACCGGGCGAACCTATTTACTTCTATTTCAAGTAGAGTTTTTCGCAGAGATGTTAAAATGTAGAGTTGAATTAGAATTTATAAGAAATGAAAAATTAATCCTACTCTTGTTCAAAAAACCGGGGAGGAGTGTGACCCGAACGAGAGGCGTACCAATCTACAACTATTTATTTAAGAGCTATAAGTAGATATGACATAGCAGTTTCGTCTTCTTTTCTTTCTTTCTAAAGACTTTTTACTGTTTCTTAATACTTTGCTTCGTAGAAGGTTCTTCTTTTTTTATATGCCGTGTCCTTTCAGGACGTAGGCGATCATAAACCGCCATTTACCCCTATCCCTTGTAATTCTTTTCACTTTTCCTTTTGGTATCTCTCCCAAACCCTACACCCCCATCCACTTGCTCAAGCCCATCAAGTATGTCTCGCGTTGCTTTCCTCTGTTTCTCTTTCCCTGTATCTGCCCCGTGAGTATTAGAATTTCCAAACTCTCCTTTCTCAATATGTGTTACAGTATTTCACATCGTTTTCATTGACAATTTTGGAATCACACTTTTATTATGGAATACGCAAATTATTGGTAATATTTTCTAATCGTGAAAATATTATTTTTATAAATAAATTGTTTAAAAAAAGCGTAAAACTGCATCACCTGTGTGTGTGTGTGTGTGTGTGTGTGTGTGTGTGTGTGTGTGTGTGTGTGTGTGTGTGTGTGTGTGATGTCAATACGTCCGGAGAAAAAATCGCTTTTACTATACACAATAGATACTTATTCTTAAAATTTAAACTCTTTAATTCGCTGGTTAATAATATTCACATGCATCAAACATTAGACATTGACAATTACAGTTCAATATTCAAGGAATTGAGATGCGTGTTGAAATGAGAAATTGGAGAGCCGAGTTCGAATTCACGTTGAATTCGTTGAATTCACTTACGCCCAAATACCCTTCGGAAAGGTACTAATCTGTCTCCTCAGTTCAACTATGGGTCAAATAAGTGGACAGATTCGGCTAGCCTTGGTTGACAACCAGTCTACTGCAGAATGTAATAGCAACCTACTGCCCAGTGATTCATGTCTCTTTCGAGATATGTTCACCCAAGCGTGTATCATGTGTGGCAGTTAACTGGTTCAACTAGTAAAAACGAATATCTCACGAGCGGACACGACACGCCTGTACCCAAGCGTAACAGCCGAAAACTAACCTGGGCTTCCGGTTCAATAATTCCCACAGACAAAAGGTCGCTTCATTTCCAACCCAAAGGATTTTGCCCATGCGGCATTAGTTTGAGTGAAAAAGATGAACTCGGATATTTTTTGAACGAAGCTCTTGAATGTGTATAAAAGGATGCGATAGATAAATTGTTATCTCAATTACGCAAAATTGAAAATAACATTGACATCTCATTTTAACAAATATTTTTTATCAAAATTCCACAACAATATCTTGAAATGCAAAAGAGTAAATTTATTCAATAAAATCGGCAGCCTCCAGACGACTTCGGAATCTCCTGCATCATTTCTCGACGGTCTTCTTCGTTAAGAGGATGAGTTTATCTATATTCAGTTCATCTTTGGTGTTACTTAAATCTCTCGCTCAACCCACACATCATAAACAAGGGGTGTTACAATCTTCGGGATTAGGTGACCAAATGTTATCTGATCGCAGAAATTGCCTGTAGATAAAATCACAAATCTAAAATGAACTTCTGAAAAAAAAACTAATGATAACAAAATCATACTTCGAAGTTGAAATAGAACTACAATCCAATGTACTTACTACTTATCTGCATAGAAAACGCACCAATATAGACTGTTTTTTAAAGTACGTCAACCCATGTCCAAAAAGATACAAAATAGTAGTGTTAACAAACTTCTTAAATAGAGCACACCAAAATTCCTCTTCGTAGAGAATGTTTCTAAGCAAACAGAAACATAAAACAAACGCTAATCAACAATAATTTTCCAAATTACTTCATTGACAGACAAATAGTATTATTCTTACATAAAATACATGGCACCAGTAATAAAAATAACACAAAACATCAACAAATTTTATTGCAACCAGATGCACAATAATTATAAGCAGAATGAATTTGCCATGAGGAAAATTATTATACACCATATTTCTGCTATAAACCCTGAAAATGTGTCAAGTTTATAATATATTACAGAAAATGGAAGACCGCTAACCTCATCGTTACTAACCAAAATAACCCCACCAAATCAAAACGAGTGATGGCCTATATAGTGTACCATTTTCAATACCTAGTACAAGACTGTGTTTCTCAACTACTTATATCGGACGTACTACCACCTCATTAGAAGGACGTCTTACATGTCACCTGACGAATCAGTGTTATTAAAAAGCACTTATTAACCCATAATTTACAAGAAACTCTACAGAAAATTCTAGCTGATAACACAAAAATCCTTTTTAAATCACATAACCGTTGAGATCTTATTAGAGAAGCCCTTTTGATTTAACGCTGTTACCCTGCTCTCAATCTGACACTGCTCAGTAGCGTAGATGTTGGTTTAAGTGTTTTTCTAAAAACAGAAATGACCTTCATGTCAACACAGCCGTGCATGACACGGTCATTCTTCCACAAGAATAGTCACAAAGTAAAACTACTATGTAGTATAATACACGGACAACGAATATCCCTAATAAAACACCCTTGCGAATGACTAAAGCACTAGCCGAGAGCGCTCGGAACATTATAACTTTGGACAATTTTTATATTCATTAACACCTGAAAAACTGAAAACTGCCAGAATGCTGAAGTAACTCAATAAAAGTTTGATTAAATCATACTCGTAGGCTATATTCAAAGAAAGAGTCTTTATATATATATATATATATATATATATATATATATATATATATATATATATAGTTACATAAAATAAAGACAAGAGGAAAACTGTATTTATATTGCCTATGCTTTCGTCCTGTGATGGAATTTTATCAAGGCAAAAAGACGAAATGAGATTTATTCTAAATTACGTATCTATAAACAAACAGTGTTGGCAACTATAAAAAAAGTGACTTTGCACTACACATGAAGGAATTCTAAAACTAAAATATTCTGTTAATTTTTTTTAAATGATTTGTGAGCGTTTTTATAGTTGCCAGTACTGTTTGTTTCTGTCTACTTTCTTATTAATCCCACCGCTTTAATTTTTCTGTGATGTATTTTTTTAACTGCCGCCGATACAATATCTCGTTATATTTTGAATTAAAGAAGTTGCCGATGATGCGTGAAATTTCTCTTAGGGATCTCATGTAGAAATGGCCATACAACTGATTTGAACATCGGAAATTTATTTTATTATATATACATATATACATTCTTGGGAAAGGTATTGTTACGTTGCATCTCCTAGTCATGGATTAAATAGCAGGACAGAGAAATCGGTCTATAGCTTTGGTTGGCCTTCAGTCTATCGCAGGAAGTAATGACAACTTACTGAGGGAAAATCTTGTGCAATCAATCATGTCTTTTTCAAGACGTGATGGCCCAAACGTGTATCACGTATGACACTTGACTGACAGATATATATATATATATATATATATATATATATATATATATATAATAACAAGACCGACTCTGTAAGTATCTAAATCCTAAAATTATACGAAAATAAACTTTGAGGACAACAAATAACAGACAGAATCTAACTCCGTTATTGTCCGTCGCTATAAGGCGTTGGACAAGAGGGAAAAAAAAAAGAAAACTGCGGAATACAGACAATACATACAATACCCCGCAGTAAAGAAAAAAAACCCAAAACGGAACCAACCACAAAGAAAGAAAAAGTGCTCGATACAGAACTAACCAAAGCGGAATAACAAAGAGGAAGCAATGTAGAGCAAAGACACGTAAAAAAATCACAAGATCGCCAAAACCTACCGCGGTTTCACACAACGGCTGACGAGCCGTTGTGTGAAACCGCGGTAGGTTTTGGCGATCTTGTGATTTTTTTACGTATATATATATATATATATATATATATATATATATATATACTGGAATATGTCTATCAAACATTTCATATTTAATCATGATAATTATTATCCCTGGTATTGTTATGCAGTTAATTATTTAGATAAAATTAGTGTGACACAAGGCCAAATCTCTGGCATCGGACTGGAACTGAATAGGTATTAACGCTCTAGTAAAAAAATACTAGAGAAAACCATTAACATCAAAAATTGCAATATAAACTCTGGTAAAAAAAATGTTTACTGAACATTAGGTTTTTAAGTCCCAGAAATTCAGATGATCTGGCCCAGTGTTTAATTCCAGTGGCAATGACAAAGAGTTGTGAGTTTAATACCAAACTAGAGCAGTGGCGAACATGTAGAGAGTTCGGTTAGAGGGAGATAACTCATCGCGCAAAGAATGAAAATGATATACGCCAGTGATTGTAATAAAGGGTTCGAAATTCTTTACACCTAAAGAAGGCCGGTGCGTACAACGGCCGAAATGTCGTGCAAATGGCAACAAAGATGAAGACAATAGTCTGAATAATGTAAATAGTGTAAATACTACCACATCTCAGAAATATAGAATAGGGATCAACTTTCGAAATATTATTCCTTGTGATATTTTCAGTGTATAGGTATGTAATGTCGGTTAGCCAAGTGGTTAGAAGCTTCGCTTTTCTTTTCTTTTTATCTGAATTTACACTTTACTATGGTCAATTAGTCAGGAAGGTGACTTTTAATGTCTGATGAGATGGTGATTTGATTTGATTTGTTGATATTAACTCCTCGTAAATCATTTCATCTTCTGTTTTACATTGGGTCACATGGGCCCATATTTTTTTAACTAATTTTTACCCTTATTGTTATTCTAACTTAATTATTTTGTCATCTTCTATTTTCTTCATTTATAGAGGATATCTTATCTATTCCTTCCCTGGTTGTAGCGGGATTCCGTTCTAGTGAAGGGTAATTGTATATTGTTGCAGGTTAACGGAATTTAACTTGTGGTAGATAGCCCACTATAAGTCATAAAATGATTATAAAATAAAGAAAAGCAATTTGAGTAGAATATATCATTTATATATACACATATTTTTTTAAAAATCGTATCACCCCGAGCAAGGCGGTAACGCCACTGATGTGCAGGGGGCTACGTAATAGTGAAAGGATCGGAAAGGAGAAAGCCGGAAACCATATCCTAAACAGGGAACAAGGGATGAGCCTTTTAACCTGTTCAATAGACATGGGTGGAGTGTGAAAAAACTTTAATTGTAAAAACTTTAATTGTAAAATATTTAGGTCACATTTTCTATCTACATAATGGTATTAAATTTAGAGCAAAAAATAAATTTTTGGTGGCTGACTTCTCTTCCTATTGTCAAATGGGTCCATTGAACCAGTGGTTGAAATTTTTAATTAAATAAAAACGTCGTTCATTTTCAATAGTTCCTATTATGCAAAGCCTTTATTTATTAAAAGGCTTTTCAAATTACTCTTTTTCTTAGTTATATAATACTTGAAAAATACTTCTAATAGTATTTATTCAGTCATTAGAAGATGATTCACTACCATCCATTTGATTTCACCATCTTGATGAAACACAATTAGTATTGCATCACCATTAAAGGAATTATGAAATATTGAATCACTATACAAGTATAAAAAGTCGAACTTCTTAACTCTTTATTTGTTCTTTGGTTTTACATTTGTAATTCTTCTTGATTAATGTCGAAACTTAATTCGAGGGTTAATGTCGAAATTTAATTTTCTTAGGACCATTTCATTATTTTTATATTAAAATCTATTTCTAGAACATTTTTTATTATTAAAATCTAGACGAAACTGTTCGGAAGCAGAAATCCCAAGTCATCGTGACCGAGGGATTGAGCGTACCGGCGTAGTATAAACTGTTGATTATGGGAGACTATGTGCTGTAACTGTAGTCTGCTCAGCATCGTTCCAGGTGAGCTCCGCGGGTGTCTAACAAGTACTAAGGCGCCTGAGCAGCTGTCTGCAACGGGGATTGGGTAGCCATCCTAACTGACATGTCTGCACGGAAAATATTAGTAACCAGCCATTATCTATATATGGGAATGAGAAATATTGCATCATGACGTTTCGACTTACGTATTGCCTTTAATCATTGCCCCGTGGTTTTTCCAACGTTTATCGCATCAGTTTGATTAACTTATTTATTTCTGCTTCTCGGATTCATTTTGCCAGAATCAAATTTTGTTTGAGTCGTGTGCAGGAAGTGACAAAGGCGACAAAATCTATAATTCACTGAACGGATATACCAGTCTATGTAAATCAGATATCCTGATGCTGCAAACCAAAGTCTCTTTCAACAGCGAACTCACCCACCCACTAGCAGAGACAGACTAAAACATACGATTCTAGAAATAAATAGACTAGCAGATATACCCATGTTTCTGAATATTTGAAATGAAATACAAGCGCGCGACTTTATAATAGTTTGTACCAATAGTTTTCAAAAATAATTCAACAACCTTTACTTGATCTCTCTTTCACACACACACACACACACACACACACACACACACACACACACATGTATACATCGTGTTTTGTTTTATATCATATGCATTCTTTATTCTTGATCATGAATGTTATTAATCAGCTTCTGTGTAAAAAATATATCTATTATCAATATTTGCACACGTTTCTATGATATCCTATATATATATATATATATATATATATATATATATATAATCGTGTGGCCCCAAGCAAGGCATTTTACTGCCACTGTTGTTACATAGGAGGAATATTATGAGAAAAAGTGACAGGCTACAGAGTATGTCAGGAAGAAGAAAGAGAATACTGATGAGTGGGGTGGACGGAGAAAAAAGCATGAGAGAGAGAGGATTAAAGTTAGTGAGAGAGAAGATGACTATTGACGTTACATTTGAATTCTTGGAGATTGTAGCTGTCGGGAAAGCAAGTATGCGGAAGGGAATTCCACAAGCGGGAAGTGCAAGAAAAGAAGCTGTTGGAGTAGAATTCGCGTTAACAATTTATCGGTTTCACAGTAAAAGGGTGGGACCTAGTTGCTAATCTTGTGGCTCGAGTAAATTCATATATAGGGTTTACAAGTGAGCTAAGTTTATCAGAGCAGAAGCCGTAAAAGTACTTGTAGAAGAGACACAGGGAAGCCACATTGCGTCGGTGAAAAAGCGACTGTATCCTAGCTACCAAGTCGGGATAGATCACATTACAGAATCTCCGTTGGATTTGGTCAAGGACCCCTAGGTGGATAGCAGGAACACCCGACCAGATATGGCAGTAATATTCAATGCAAGGGCGGATGGTAGATGTGTATATGTGCAAGATTATTTCGGACGGGAAAAACTTCCTGGCCTTACACAGATAACCGACTTTCTTAGCAGTGGATTTAGATAGGGATTCTATATAGTTATTCCACTTAAGGTCTGATTTGAGAGTTAATCCGAGGAGGCGCGGTGTTTTACTTTCCGGTAAAGAAGCCTTATTCATGTTAATGGGCGGGAGAAACGATTGTCTGTGATGGTTAATAGATAGCAGCTTCGTTTTGGAAGCATTAAAATTTACGAGCCATTTCTTACCCCAGTCTGCCACGGGTTGGAGGTCCTTTTCAAGTTCGGCAGCAAGGTTTACTTTGTCAGCCTCGGCAGATTTTTGATCGGGTATATGCCTACTTGGGATCTTATTACATCAGAGAGATCGTTAATATAGATAAGCAAAAGCGTAGGACCCAGAATAGAGCCTTGAGGGACACCCGCATTCGTGTGGTAGTATTGGGAGGCTTGTCCGTTCAATAATACTTTCATTGTTCGATTTGAAAGGAATGACTGGATTAGGTCAAACAATTGTTCAGTTATACCATAGCCCTGCAGCTTGCATAGAAGGCCAGCATGCCAAACTCTGTCAAAGGCTTTGGAGATTTCAATGGCCACACTTCGGTCTTCATCGTTCTTGTCGAGGGCCTGGTGTATATACACGGTGATGGTCGTGAGCATATCAGCAGTAGACCTGGTGAAGCGGAACCCATACTCTTTGTCACAGAAGAGTCTGTGGACCGAGAGATGTTGCACCACCTCGGCGTTGATGATGGCTTCTAACACTTTGCCAAAGATTAGCAGGACGGGCTGATAGGGCGATAATTAGCGGAGTCAGAGGGTTCTTTTTATATGTAGGAACCATGGAGGATGATTTCCAGCAAGCTGGAAAGCAAGAAGTAGAGAGGCAGTAGTTATAGAGTTTAGAGAGAACAAAGGAGAGTTCAGGAGCACATTTCTTTAGGACAATGATTGGTATTCAGTCGCAACCGCTTGCCTTATGGGGGTCAAGCTTAGAAATTATTTTGGAGACTACCGAGGGAGTAATTAGTATGTGAGTCAGTTGGGCATGGGTTCGGAGGGGGAAGTCGGGTACAGATACTCCAGATGAGTCCAGTGTCGAGTTAGTGGAGAATCTGCGAGCGAAACACTCAGCCTTGTCTGTTGAAGAGGTTAGGACCTCAAATTCGTTGATTAGAAAGGGGATTAAGGGTTTACTGCTGTTCATCACGCTTTTACAGAGCCTCCAATAGTCTTTGGAGCCGAACTTGCGTGATGCTATGCGCTGCTTCATTCTAGCTGCAAACATCAGCTTAGCTCCTTCAAGTACCTTTTTGCACTCATTGCGAGCCGAGGCAAAAAGTCGCCTGTTATGGTCCGGTTATATATATATAACATAAATATGTTATAATATCACTACAAAAGTAGCTATTTTGTTTCGACACTATCTGTTTCTTATTTATTTAGAGGATAGTTTTTAAGGAATTTTATTCCATCCTTACCTACCCTACAGGTTTCACTCCTGGCTGAAAGCAATCGGATGTCTAACGTACTGATGAGATGTGATACAGTGAAACAGATCTGTCTTCAGATGATTATATATATAGTTTTGATAAATGTTTGGAGGTACAAAATTTGTACACTACTTTAAAAACAATGAATTTATTAAAAGTCTCTAGAGCTCTTTACGGAAGCCTTCTCTTTGCCGGCAGAAGGATTTTGCTAAGTCTTTTTTATTTGTTAGTGGGTATTTTATTTTAACTGTCCCTCGATAATTATTTACACGCGATTTCTCCTCCCCTCGTTATAAATATATATGTATATCTATATTTATTTTAGCTTTCCCCTTTTTTTGTTCTTCATTTTCGTTGAGGCTTTTTTGATTGATTTGTGTTTCCACCGATTTTCTTCTGATGAGATGCTGGACGAGAGGGCTCTTGAGACTTTTACAAAATTCCTTGTTTTTAAAATAACATATATATATATATATATATATATATATATATATGTGTGTGTGTGTGTGTGTGTGTGTGTGTGTGTGTGTGTGTTAAATATCAAATAGAGATCAAATATGGATCAGAATCCGACAGGATGATAAAATAAAGAATAAATAAGGAAACGTATGTCCGTTGTGATGCAGTTCGAATTCCAGCTGAATTCCTTGCATTCACTTACGCGCAAATACCCTTGGGAAAGGTATTAATTCGTCTATTCCTTCCAGTTATGGGTTAAATAACAGGGTAGATTGGGTTCTATAGCCTTGGCTGGTAACCAGTCTACCGCAGAAAGCAATGGCAACCTACTGCGGGATAATCTTCTGCCCAGTCAGTCATGTCTCTTTCGAGACATGATCGCCCAAGCGTGTTTCACGTATGGCATTTAACTGACTGATATGAATTTAAGATGTTTCAATTTTATTAAAGCTTCGTCAGAAGTTTAGAGACAGAAACTAGTATTTTCAATTTTGTTTGGTCATTGGTCAGACTTCTGTCACGTGTATTAAAACCGTAGATAATTCTATGTGTTTGTGAATATTCTTCTTTATCTAAGTGGGCATCGAAAGGTAATGTTTCTTCCTCATTGTGTACATGTTCCTGTCAAGTGAGAGTTCTAATGTCTTCACCTTTGTGCGGTCAGGCCAATGCAGCGGAGTGCTACATCCTTCCAATTTATGGTTAATCTCTTTAAGCATGTATTCTTTGTATTAGATAGATATATCTTAGATTCTTTAAGAATGGAATCAAATAATCATTAATAACGTTATTATTAAGTTTTCAATTAATTTCCTCCTTAAAATATTATGTTCTTTTTTAATTAGATTTGCATTAATGAACTCAAATTTATGTCCAGTATCGTTTCGATGCTAAACGAGAAAGATCGTTTGTCTAAATGCAAGTGTTTTTTGTGTTCGTAGATGTCAGCTCTTAGATCCCGTGATGTCTCTTCCACATCAACATTTTTACATTGTAAACAATTTATTTGATAAATCTCGCCATTTTTAATTGGTGTTTGGTTTATTTTTCAACTTTCTTGTATCTCCGATTGTCTCCCAGGTGGTAGTAGCGATCCTAGTATTATGGATAACTAATTTGTTTGCGAGTTTAGTAGAAAGATTGTTGGTAGGCAGGATTATGAATTTTGTGTCATTTCTGTTAAAAGTTTTGGTAGTGGTGTTTGTTTTTTGGGGTTTTTTTTTTTTGCTTTGTAAGTTCATTTTTCAGCCTTGAAGATAAAATGATGTGGGTAGTGGAGAATTTTGAAAGAATTCTCAATATATTTCTCTTCTTCATTTAGGTATTCCGTCCTATGCGTTAACATTCTATGATTAGTACCCATTTTATTCTTTGGTTGTGAAGGGGAAAAGTTGACTTGATCGTTTTTGTTTGTGGGTTTAGGATAAACATTCAAATGTAATTTCTCAATGTTGCGTATTAATATAATGTCGAGAAAGGTTGGAGAATTACTTATTTCAATTTAGCCTTTGAATTTAATGGTTGGTTCAACATTATTGAGTTTCATTATTATGTCTGATAGGTTTCTATCTTAAGGATATAATACGAGAACACTATCTTAGGCAAGTAGTACTTTTTGGTATGATGTGTTTAAACGAATTCGAATAATTCTAGAAAAAAAAACAAGCGAAAACACCACTTATAGGTAACCCCATAAGTAAGTGAAATTTTTGCTTGTAGAAAATACTAGCACTATAGTCCGGCGTTGCTCGGGTGTAAGGAAAGCTTTAAAACTAATCCATGGTCCTGGAACTCAGACTCTTTGGACGTTGGCACAAAAGACTAAAAAGCAATAGTTATTTCCAGTCAAAGCGAAACCGTAGACTGAAAGATAAATGAATGGATGCAACTAAAATTTTGATTTCCGGTATAGATGTTAAATAATTTTTCAGTCGCAAACTGAATTCTGAAGGCTAAATAAGTCCTCTGAGTAAACAGTATCATGGCTGAGACTAAGAACTACAATTATACCTACTTAGAGCAAAACCCGTAACAAAAACCAAAATAAAAGGGCTGAAAACCTGATTTTGATCAAACCCGGCAGGGTATCGCGGTATCGATTTCCAATATCGGAGTCAAATAAGTCATCTAAGGATAAACTAACCTAAGTAAGTCCATGGAAACTTATCGTACCCATCGGGAGTAAAATTGGAGAAAATGAGCCATATTAATGGCTGAATATCAGTTTTTGATCAGATTCGATAGAATATCGGGGGTATCGATTTCCGATATCGGGGAAAATGAGTCATCTGAGAAGATCTACTAATGTTTGAGACTAAAAACTATAATTTTACCAAGTTAGAGCAAATTCTGCAGCAAAAACCATGATAAAAGGACTGAAATCCTGATCTTGATTAAACCTGATCGGATATCGGAGTATAGCTTTCCGATATCGGTGGGGGAGAAATCGGACAGATTAAGTAGCCCATGACCTGACCGGAAGCCTAAAGAATATTTGTGTGAAGTTTGGTGAGAATCGGAGAAAATTGTGGATTTGTATAAAGGACGTACAGACAGACAGAAAGATAGACAGACACACACACAAACTTATTGCCTTATATATATATAGATTGTTGAAAATGTTCTTATTTGTTCTTTGTTATCACAAACGCACACAGGTATATATATATATATATATATATATATACATTAAGGTAAATGGAAAATTGGGAAATAAATTCCGACAATGTGAGATAAAAAATAAAATAAATATTTAAGAAACAACAAAATATTGATTTATTGTGGGGTAGCCAATATTATAATGTTTCGGTTGTTATAACCATCATCAGGGTTTATATTTTAACTTTTTTATCACATTTCTAAATTAATTCACAGGCCGTAACAGCAAAAACTTCACACTACTATCAATATAAACCTTGATGATGGTTATAATAACCAAAACATTATAATATTGGCTACCCCACAAGAAAACCATATTTTGTTGTTTCTCAAATATTTATTTTATTATTTGTCTCATATATATATATATATATATATATATATATATTATCAATGTCTAATGTTTAGAGGGCAAGAAATAGAGGAGGAAAAATATAATTCCCTCAGTTTTTTTTCCTGTTCTTCCTTTTTCGCTGTCTATATTTTTTTTCTCTTATACATTTTTATTTTCATTTTTAAATTTTTAAAAATGAAATAAATTTACCAGATGACTCTGAAGAGGTTCAGATTGAAACCGGTCGGTTGGTCGTTCTTTAATTTATTTTTGTTTTTTGTTTTTTGTTTTTTGTTTTTTTTTGTTTTGTTTTCTATTGTCCATCATGTTTTCTTCCACAATGCCTGTAAGTATTAAATTTCATTTATTTCTGGCTTTAATACGGTTTTGTACTACTAATAATTTATATATATATATATATATATATATATATATATATATATATCAGTCAATATATATATATATCAGTCAATTACCACACGTGATACACGCTTGGGCAATCATATCTCGAAAGAGACATGACTGATTCGACAGAAGACTTCCAGCAATAAGTTGTCATTACTTTCTGCGATGGACTAGTTGCCAACCAAGGCTGTAGAGCCGATCTGTCCTCCTATTTAACCCATAGCTTGAGAGAGAAGAGACGGATTCATACCTTTCCTCAGGGTATTTGCGTGTAAGTGAATGCAAACAATTCAACTCGGCTCTCCGATTTTTCGTTCAGAGCCGATATCCACTAAATGGCAAATATTCGTATTATCATACGTCTATAACACGACTCAGAGTTACATGCACTTGTTATATTAGCAATGTTTAACATTGAGCAATGTTTAATTGGCACCAAATAAATATTTATACAAGGAGAGTGTGTGCCTGCGTGCATTCACATATGTATATTTATTTACATCCATGCTTATATATATAATGTCTGTGTGTGTATGTGCGTAGATAGATAGATAGATAGATAGATAGATAGATAGATAGATAGATATTTGAAGAGCCCGAGATAGATAGATAGATAGATAGATAGATAGATAGATAGATAGATATTTGAAGAGCCCGAGATAGATAGATAGATAGATAGATAGATAGATAGATAGATAGATAGATATTTGAAGAGCCCGAGATAGATAGATAGATAGATAGATAGATAGATAGATAGATAGATATTTGAAGAGCCCAGATAGATAGATAGATAGATAGATAGATAGATAGATAGATAGATATTTGAAAGAGCCCGAGATAGATAGATAGATAGATAGATAGATAGATAGATATTTGAAAGAGAGAGATAGATAGATAGATAGATAGATAGATAGATAGATAGATAGATAGATATTTGAAGAGCCCGAGATAGATAGATAGATAGATAGATAGATAGATAGATAGATAGATAGATAGATATTTGAAGAGCCCGAGATAGATAGATAGATAGATAGATAGATAGATAGATAGATAGATAGATAGATTTATTTGAAGAGCCCGAGATAGATAGATAGATAGATAGATAGATAGATAGATAGATAGATAGATATTTGAAGAGCCCAGATAGATAGATAGATAGATAGATAGATAGATAGATAGATAGATAGATAGATAGATAGATAGATATTTGAAAGAGCCCGAGATAGATAGATAGATAGATAGATAGATAGATAGATAGATAGATAGATAGATAGATATGTGCGTGTGCACACGCGGACTGGTTCGTTTATCGTAAATGTCATGCCGGTTCCTTCCTGCTCTTAAAAAACCTTGAAACTTGGCCTCAACCGATAATAGCAAAGAAGACGAAGATGCAAAATTATAAGCAAAAAGCGGGTGTAGCACCCACCGCAGATAGAAGAATCGGTTTTTTTAGATTTCGTTTAAGGGAAAAGAGTGTTCTAAGCCCTGACAAGAAAGTGGAGAAAAGAGAAGATGAGACGGCATCGATTTGCCAAAAAGGGGAAAATGTAAAGGCCAGTCTGGAGAGTGAAAGGACACTCATTATCAGGAGCTGAGGTTCATGGATTAAAGAATTTATGATAGAGTAGTTGTTTGGTGGAGGGGTAAGCTTCAATGTTTGTAGGGTGGAGTCCAGATAGAATGCAAGTTGTAAGTGAGAAAGTGACAGGAAGAGGAACTAAAGAGTGAGAGAAGAAATAGGAAAGATGGAAATGCGATAGGTGCGTTGTATGTGGAAATATTCTAGAAATGTAAGTAGTGAACAGAAAGAAAGAAAGAAAGAAGAAATCAGTTTGTAAACAGGAAGAAAAAAGATTATATAGAAAAAAGAAAAGCTTGTACAAACAGAAAGAATGATTATGTAGAAAGAAAGAAAGAAAGAAAGAATATTTTTACAAAGAAAATAAGAAAGTTTATGTAGAAAGAAAATAAAAAAGCTAGAAAGAGAGAAAAGAAAGAAAGAAATGAAAATTATGTAAAAAACAAAATACAAAGAAAGAAAATGTGTAAACTAAAAGAAAAATACATAGAAAGTAAGAAAGACAGAAAGAAAACGATCGTGTAAACAAAAAGTAAGAAAAATAGAAAGGTGATGTAGAAAAAACTAAAAGAAAAAAGACAGAAAGAAGGAAAAAATTGTGTAAACCGAAGGAAAGAAGAAAATTATGATAAATCATGAAGAATACAAAAACTGAAATATTATTTTAAAAAGAGAGGATGAAAATAGACAAAAAAATAAAGAAGTGCTTAATTCCAAAGTAAAGACAAACGATCGTTTGAAGCTGAGATGGAAGTGACAAAGGAAAATGGAAAGAAGATAAGACTGTACGACAAGAATAAGCAAATGCCAAAATGAAGATAAGCGAGGAACAAGATAATTTTAAAGAATTAATGCATCTCTTCTTTCACTTCCAAGCGAACCTTTGTTTTCCCATCCTCATCAAATGTCACTTTTCCATATGTTGAGAAACCGAGAAAAAGTTCTTGGTAATCCTTTTTAAGTAGACTCGATCCCAAATAGCTGAATAATCAAAGAACAACTCAATCTCCTAGATGGCACATACAATATATCAAAACATAAATAAATCCACACTGATTCATAATGCGAAAACGATATGCTGTACAGACTAGTATATCAGTCGATCTCCTAAAGAGCACGACTATTGATTTAGGGGCATTTCTAATGTACACGTCGACCCTAGTTTTCACCATCATCAACATCATCATCAGTCTCTTGACTGCTTCAGTCGTTATGGTAACCTACAGGCAAAAGAAACAGAGAACCAATTCCATTATCATCTGATAATGGTGGCTACCAGTAGTTCCGGCATGGCCATGTCTGCCTACTCTTTCATGTTGTTTTTCCATTGCCGTTTTGTCTTGCGTCCGCCTTCAATAGTCCCTTGTATAATACTCTTGCAAAGACAGTTATGGCGTGTGATGTGGTCAGACCATGACATTTTTCAACGCTTGATTATGGCGAGGAGAGATTCCTGTCGGCCTCCGAGACTTCTAAACTTGCTCAAACATTCCCAAACATTTATTCTGCAACGCCTGCATCATTTTTTTTTTTTTTGCAAGAATAAAAATAAGCCTAATGAAGAAAATGTGCTGAATTCTTCCACGTTTCCAGGAGTTTTATTAGTGACTGTTCGCCCTAATCACTCGACCGGTCTTGAATTAAGAGTGCAAGTCAAAAGCCAGTGTTCAGCTTGGAGAGGGTTTGCAAAAAGAGAAAATACAACGCGAAAACCTTTTCAGGAACTGAGGCGTTGCTTTAATTTATCAGCCATCATAAAAACCTCAGAGTCATTCCAAAGCAGTATTTTGAAACCTCGCTTGTAATTTCAACACGAGCAACTAGACCGTCGCCTATTGGCAGATCGTCGCCTATTGGCAGACCGTCCCAGCAGGTGAAGATTTAATGAGCGTTAACTGCACGAATATTTACGCTGACCGGTCAAGTTTCCTCGAGAAAATGTGCCAAAAATCAATCACCAGTGGTGTGTCGAAGTATCACTGTAAACAAATTGGATTGGTGTGAATTACAAAATATGAAAATGCCAAGTTCCTTGAGGACATAGGCGGCCATGACTATTTATACATTCCTTGTCTCTATCATATGTGTATCACCATATCTTGTTGGGAAAGATAGCGGAATTGTTTCAAATTGCCTTCATAGTTTAGAATTTAGTTTTCCTTCTGTGCCTTTCTCCCGTGTAAATTCGACATAACAGATTTTTTTTAATCGTGTCACCCCAAGCAAGGCATTCCACTGCCACTATAGCGCAAGGGGTTACATAGAGGGATTGGGTCTAGGAAACGGCAGAAGGAGGGTGATAGACGACTTAGGATGTACATAGGGAGAGAGTTGGTGAGAGTGGGTGTGAGTTAGTGTGTTAGGAGGTGTCTATTGACCTTACATTTAAACTCCTGGAGGTTGCAGTCGTCGGGAAAGCAAGCATGCGGTAGGGAATTTCACAGGCGGGAAGTGCGAGGAAAGAAGCTGTTGGAGTAGAAATTGCGGTTACATTTCATCGGTTTCACTGTAAAAGGGTGGGACCTAGAGAGACAAGATGTATTCATTTCTTTCCCAAGAGTATTTGTGCGAAAATAAAATACGACTCGCCTATTCCACGCAGATATCCACTATATTACGATGAGATTGTCAATGCTTAATGTAAAATTAACCAAACAGTTTTAATTATTTTCTATACCTGCGGTCATGAAAGAAGTGATATCACAAGCTTGCTTTTTTTTCGGTGGTGGGGGAGTACGAGGTGGTTTAATGGTTAGAAAGCTTGTCTCGCTAGGATCATCATAATTTAATAGTGAGTTCGATCCTCACTGGGTGTCTCATACTTTCGGCCTTGTGCCATATCTAAGCTGCTCTTAGAAAATCAACGTAAGCTCGCCTGAGGGTTAGTATCTGTAGCCGCCATATTTCAGCAGATATTTTGAGGGAATAAACTTTCTAGGTATTTTTTTCTTTCTTATAATGTTTGTATATTCAAATTAAAAAGTGATTTGGCTTTTTATATACTAGCAATATAGCCCGGTGCTGCTCGGGTTTAAATGAAAGCTTTAAAACTAATCCATGGTCCTGGAGCTCAGACTCAGCCAAAAGAATATTTGTGCGAAGTTTGGTGAGAATCGGATAAAAATTGTGGATTTGTATACACACAAACATCTTTCCTTTTATATATATATATATATATATATATATATATAATCGATTTTCTGCACTATTGTAAGAACTGTTACCTTGAAACTTCTGAATATCATTTATATCTTTGCCTATGAGTGTATCAAATTTGATTAAAATCGGACCACTCCTTCTCGGGGGTACTTCAGCATAAAACCTAGCTAAGAACACTCGCAGATGCTTATAGTACAACTGTGTAAATTTTCAAGAAAATCGGTTCAGCCGTTTCGGAGTCTATAAGTAACGGACACACACACACAGACACACACACACAGAGACAAAGTTCCATTTATAGATAAGTTTAGATAAGAAAAATAACGATCTGCACCCTAGTTCCGGGGAGAGTATGGTTGCGAATTAAAATCTGTCTGGAAATGTTTTACCTTTGTGCATACAAAATGAAATAGTTTATCAAAAGGTTGTTTATTCTCTCGACGCCAATATTACTAAATAACTTTTGAATCTGCCGGCAATTTATATTGCTATCTTCTTCTTCTTCTATGTGCCCTGTCCTTTCAGGAAGTAGGCGATCATGGTTCTCTAAGTCTCCCTATCCCTTGTGGCTCTTAGTGTATTTGCTCTTGTTACTCCTAGCAACCCCCGTTCCGTCATCCACCTGATCAGGCCCTGCAAATATGTCATCCGCTGCCTTCCTCTGTCTCTCTTTCCTTCTATCTGGCAAGTCAGTATCAGGTTCTCCAAGCTCTCCTTCCTCATTGCGTGTCCCAGGAACTTCAGTTGTCTCTTCCTGATGCTCAGTATTAATTTCCTTTTTGTTGCCATTCTTTCCAAAACCTCAGTCCAAAAATCAGTCCACGATATCCGCAGCATCCTTCTGTAGAACCACATTTCCGCTGCTTCCAGTTTTGTCCTCATTTCCGAGGCTATTGTCCAGCATTCACTGCCGTATTGAAGAACTGACATCACATAGCAATCCAGCACTCTTTTCTTTGTTTCTAGTGAAATTTTACTGTGTTAGTACTTTACTCGGCTTCTAGAACGCGTCCTTTGCCATGCCAATTCGCCTTCGGATCTCTGTGTCGCACTTTCCATCTCCTGTTAGAACACTTCCTAGACACAAACATACGAAAGTGGATTTATTCATTCTTTCATTCTAGCGAATTGACAAAAATGATATTATTTATTTCTTACACTGAATGCAAAAATTCTCTTCGTGGTTATATATAGAACGGTAGATAATAAATATTGCATTGTAGTAGCTTTAAATATTTTAACAATTTCTATTTTAATTCAATAAAATATTTATTTTCCCATTTATTTCTTTAAAAAATGGTAAATATATCTTTATAAAAGGTATCGCGTTGTAGATGGATCACATATTTTTATAAACTTGTAAATAAATATTACCAAGAGAGCCAAAAGTTTATATAGTAATAGCGGTCTCAAGGGAATAACAGTCCTTTAAGTTAAGAAACTCGCAAATTAAAGCTTGCAATCTGTATTTGTTTTCATTGCATCCCTCTCTCTCCAAATTGGCAATGAAAAGTGATCGACATGCAGCATGGTGGCAAGTTCATGGCCAAATACTGAGAGGCTTTTACAAATGAAAATCAGATAATGGATGTTCCTCTTTATAATATTTTTTTATGACAGTTACAGCAGAACGCACGCCTGTGAGAAAGACTTCTGTGATAAACTGCTATCTATTTGCACACAAAACGATTTCAGGTGATTCAAATTTATAACTGATAGAAAAGAAAAATGAATTTCATAATTCTGATTGATTCTCCTTCTAACGTTAAAAACGCTGTATTGGAACCTATGTTTATTCAGAATAAAATATAGTGTGATTAGGTTTAAAATAAATTACTAAAAATATAATATTCTTTTAGTTTGTTATGCAAGGATGTACGCTGTGCTGCATCGACTCGGAATGAGAAATCAGAGAACCGAGTTCGAATTCCAGTTGAATTACTTTCATTCACTTATGCGCAAATACCCTTGGGAAAGGTATTAATCCGTCTCTTCTCCCTCCAGCTATAGGTTAAATTGCAGGAAAGACTGGATTCTATGGATCTGATTAGCAACCAGTCTATCGCAGAAAGTAATGGTAACCTACTTCGAGTAAATCTTCTGTCTAGTCAGTCATATCTCTTTCGAGACATGATCGACCAAGTGTGTATCATGTATGGCACTTAACTGACTGAATGATGCGAGGATAGCACTTTTTATATTATTATACTTACTAATAATATCAGAGATTGAAGAGCAGTAGAGAATCCGCAACTTTTTGTACTGATACATATTAGAAGCTGAACGGTAATTTTCTAAAATAGTGTCTGAGACAAAAATGCGTGGGGAACTGAAGTATAACACTTAATTCCTTTGGGCGATAAATATTGCACCCATTGATATTTATTGACATTTGCTGAAAAATAGCAGAGAAGAAACAATGAATGTGAACACAGTTAAGTATGAATAATGAGTATCAGCAGTCATGTGAGCAATGTGTGGGGAAAAAACTACATCCGGGACACTAAACGACAAAAACAATGTTATCACTTCGTGAAAATGTGGCAAATATAGAGATTTGTAGCTGAAAACTTCCTCTCTCTAGAGCTGTTAGTGTTTTCCTGTATCTGGTTTTCTGCGGGAAAAAAATTATAAGCCGTTAATTCCGGAGCAATTGTTTTATTTTGAGTTTGTCTTGGTAGACAGGTACAAAAAAAAAACCAACTACAAAAGCATGAGTGCCAGTCTGTCGTATTTCGAAGAGAAGTGTTTGCCGAAAACTGAGCTAACCTAATATTAACAATTTCCCAAAAGACGACTAAAATAAGGTTATACGTTAGAGAACAGTTTGTAAGGAAAGGTTAATAAGAACCAGAAACAAAAAGTGACAAGAATAACAGCTACCTAGAAGGTACTGTTAACACTATCGTCGGCTTCAGTAAGGAAAGATGCCTTCCTCTTACACAACATTCTTCTTCTTCTTCTTCTTCTTCTTCTTCTTCTTCTTGCAGTTTCTCTTCGGGATATGGACGATCTTGTCTCTCCACAACTTTGCAGTTCGTTATAATGTATTTTTTGTTTTGTTTTTTGGGGTTCTTTACCATTTCTCTCCAATTCCCGTTCTACCATCCCTTCACACAAATTCGTCAGGTAGTTGGCCCGCTTACCCCTGTCCTTCTTTCTTAAGTTATGAGCTTTGAGTGTCAATTTTTTTCAAACCTTCAACCTCATTATTTGTCCAAGAAATTTCTGTTGTCACTTGCTGATTCTAAATATCATTTTTCTCCCACTTGCTTTCACACATCCTCGTTGCTTACACGCTCGTTCTATCAATAGCAAAACTCGAACCTGTTGTTTCGGAACAACTAGTGAATAACGGTAGGATTAGTTGCTATAAAGAGTAACAAACAATTAAAATGAAATAAATACTATTCACATATTAATTATGTTAGACAATGTCGCGTTTTATTTGAAAGATTATATAAAAATCAAGATATAAATATGCTACGAGTGAGCGAAAAAAATATAATACCCAATACGGAACGGAGCAATAGAGAGAAATTAAAGAACGAGTTTATCTGGTTAGAATTGATCGTCTACAGTTGAACGCATGTTTTGATTTCGTACGAAAGAGCAAACATCACGCTAAGGAAGGCTTCTATAGGAATAAGGAATGCAAGTTCGAGTATCAGGTAAGGCTTATTTGATATTCTTGATCTCTTTATACGTGGCCATATATATTAGCTGAGGCGAAAAACAACTAATATTATGATGAAAGATATATGCCGAAAATTAAAAATGGCTGACAACGCTTCATCTAATATGAATTCAATACAGTATTACAATTAATAATACTACTAATGTAATAAAAAAGCAAATGAATTTTAAGATAAAAGAAGTACTCACAAAAATTAATAAAAATTAAGAAAAACCAAGCTAATAATGATAATCGTATTTGAGCTGGACAGAATATAGAAAAGTGTTTATGGAAAAAATCGTGAATGTTAAGAAGAAGAAGAAACATAAGCAAGAGAACGAAAAAGAAAGAAAGAAGAATCAGGGAAAAGACATAAAAAAGAAACGGAATAAGTAAATAGAAGCCAAGAAGGAGACGAAGAAATAATACAGAATCGTAAATACAGAGAACAAAAGCAAGAAGATCAAAGAGAGAGGAACAGAGAGGGAAAAAAAGGAACGATAGTGATTAACCTCCATTGTTATCAGCGTTTTGTATTGTCCAACCGCCATTTTGGACTTGCAATCAATGGAAGATAACAAACATTTGTTGTGTGTAAATATAATGATGACCAAACAACCAAACATGGATACTCTACACAGGTATATCATGTGTGCTTATATAAAGGTACAATGTTTTATTTTGTGTTGCTTTTGGTGTGTATATATATATATATATATATATATATATTTGTGCGTGTGTGTATATAAATAAGTATGTATGTATGTACATAGATAGATAGATAGATAGATAGATAGATAGATAGATAGATAGATAGATAGATAGATAAACAAACAAACAAACAAACAAACAAATGAGTTTTTAAGCTAACATTTTTATACCATCTAAGTGTTACTTAATTTTTAACAAGAATTTGTACTTATTAACCATGTTTGAGTCATATTAATGAAAAAGATATTTCAAACTTTACTAGCTGAACTGGTAGAATTCCTGAATACAGCATAAATGTATTTAGTAATAAATTTTGTTTATTTTATGTTTTCCGTTTTCTTTTTCTTTTTTGTTGTTGTTGTTGTTTAAGCCACTCTTATATCCTTATGTAAGTAGTTAAATATCTTCAGATTTTACCAAATTTGATTAATGTTTATTATAAAAAAAGGTGATTGTAAAATAATGCGTAGATAGATAGATAGATAGATAGATAGATAGATAGATAGATAGATAGATAGATAGGGTATTGGTTTACCCCCAAAACAACTGTGTTCCATTTTTTTTTTTTTTTTTTGTCATTACAAGGGCTAAGGATCATTTCTATTTTTCTTAATTATAAAGTGTACATTCAAGACTTAATCGATCATGGTTCTTCACAACGACTGTCTCTCTGCCAAGCCTCCATTTCTCCTTTACATCATCTATTTACATTCGCTACACATGTTAGGTAGTGATAATATTTAACGCCAACATTGTTTTATCGTAAATTGCTCAACAGCAGGATAGAGATAATGTGGTAATAGAATTCAACCATTCAATACAACTCAATTAAACGGACATCCATTCATGCGTACATTAAAAAGCAATAAAAAGTAATCAAATACCTGCACAATAAAAAGAAAAACTACAAACTGCAAGTAATACATCAGCACAACAAAACAATCAAAAACAATTACACACCAGAAACCAGTCCTACAATAAAATATCAAATTACACCAAAGTCCATAGAAATAAGAATAATCGAGACAAGACAGCAGTTGAAAACCTAGCCCTGACAAGTGACGACATCATAACGGTATCTTCATGAAACTTCAAAGTCGGCCTCCTGAGTTAGGTGATAAACTTCTCTGCATTAATTCTATATATATATATATATATACGCTCTCACACCCTGATTGAACACTCTGGAAGAATGGTAGACTTTCAAAAACAGTAGTTACTCTAGCATCTACGCATCGTTCATTCAGCAATGAATTAGAACACTCTCTGCTATTGGGCGTGTATAATGATAATATACACGCTAAAAAGTCTGCCTTCTTCTACCGTAGTTCAGAGGTAGAATCGCCGACTGGCGCCAATTCGGTCGGGTTTCAATCCTGGGTAAAAGGCAATCAACTGTCTAACCGTACTGATGAGCTGTGATACAGCGATCTGTCTGCGGATGACTATATATATATATATATATATATATATATATATATATATAAAGAGAGAGAGAGGAGATAAAGAAAGTGAAAAGCGTTAAGATGGAGAGAGACAGCCATGCTAACCTTATTTTCGATTGTTGTCTTGCATGAACACGACTCCAGCTATAGGTTAAATAGCAGAAAAAAACTTGGTTCTGTAAACTTGGTTAGCAACCAGTCTACTGCAGAAAGTAATTGCAACCTACTGCGGGAAAATCTCCTGTCCTGTCTGTCATAACTCCTCGAGGCATGATCGCCTAAGCGTGTTTCACGTGTACAAGTTATCTGACTGACTTGAAAGTGTGTTACTGTTGAGCCCGTTAGTGCTGTGATCTCCTTGATGATGCGTTCATAGACGACTATAGATCAATAATTCCATGAACTTATCTAGTTATGAAGTTAATGCTGAGCTAAAAATTTCACTGTGCAATGTTCAATTTTTGCAATTTAATGAAGAATTTCATAAAATGGATTAACAATAATAACACGGAAGTGAATTATGATATTTGTTGACGCAATATATATATATATATATATATGTGTGTGTGTGTGTGTGTGTGTGTGTGTGTGTGTGTGTGTGTGTGTGTGTAGGTGTGTGTGTGTGTGTGTGTGTAGGTGTGTGTGTGTGTGTGTAGGTGTGTGTGTGTGTGTGCTTGCGGGCGCGTGCCTGAATGTTAAAAAGTTCTCGGCCCAGACCTCCCCATTTCCGAAAATCATTATTTCAATAAGCATCTATCAATACACTGATTTTTAAAAGTAAATCGTGTATATATATATATATATATATATATATATATATGAATCGTGAATATGTATATAGACAATATATATGTATGTGTATATGAGTAAGAAAGAGAGACAGAACGTGTGTGCGTGCGAGAGGGTGTGAGATACAATGTGACACAGTGTATTGGTTAGCGTATATGTACGAGAAAAAGGTAGTGTGTGTGAGCAAAAGAGAAACAGAGACAAACTGCATGTATTTGTGCAAGATTGAGAGAGACCAAATGACAGAAAAAGAGAGAGAGAGTGTGTGTGTGTGTGTGTTCGTGCGTGCGTGCGTGCGTGCGTGTGTGTGCGTAAAACTTTAGTTAAATTTGTTGATAACTTATGTCTAGTCTTGTACTCGATAGCCATAAACCAGGTTCAGTTAGTCAATGAATTTCTCAACTTGTGAGGCTGCCAGTCTTTTCACTAGACACGAGTTCGGCTGCACATGCATGTGTGTGTGTGTGTGTGTGTGTGTGTGTGTGTGTGTGTGTGTGTGTGTGTGTGTGTGTGAGCGAAAAGAAGTAGCTGTAGCTGTAGCTGCAGTAGATGCATTTGAATAAAAAATAAAGCGAAAAAAGTGAAAACAACAAAGGAAACGGATCTGGAGAGAGAGTAAGTAACACACAAACATATGCGAAAAGAAAGAAAGAAAGAAAGAAAGATGAAGAGAAAAATATATATTCGAATAAAGAAATAAATAAGAAACGAGAAAAAAAAGAAAGAAGCTAAAAAAATAAAAAGAAACAAAAAAAGCAAGAAGGAAAATGGAGAAAGAGAAAAGGAAAAGGAAAATGGAGAAAGAGAAAAGGAAAATGGAGAAAGAGAAAAGCAAGAAGGAAAATGGAGAAAGAGAAAAGGAAAAGGAAAATGGAGAAAGAGAAAAGCAAGAAGGAAAATGGAGAAAGAGAAAAGGAAAAGGAAAATGGAGAAAGAGAAAAGGAAAATGGAGAAAGAGAAAAGCAAGGAGGAAAATGGAGAAAGAGAAAAGGAAAAGGAAAATGGAGAAAGAGAAAAGGAAAAGGAAAATGGAGAAAGAGAAAAGGAAAACGTTTCGTTTGGTTGCTTTTACTACTTAGCATATCAATCACTATGGGTCATTTTATGCCGAAATTTAAATATTTTGTATGCAATTTTATGCCTTCAAATACAGATTTTTCTACTTATTTCTACTTAATTTTATACTTTTAGAGAAAAGGAATTTTATAAGATATATAGTTTGTAGATGATAAAATGTACTGCTGGAAATTTTACTATGAAATATATTTTTATACTTTAATGTCTTATTAAGTACCCTTTTGCTATAATAATGTATTGTTGGTCAATTTGCTGAAAGAATGCATTTCGGGGCATTTTGCTATAAAAATGTACTGCTGGTCATTTTCCTATAAAAATGTGTTGTAGGTCAATTTGCTGAAAGAATGCATTGATGGTCATTTGGCTATAATCTGTACTGCTGGTCATTTGGCTATAAAAATATGTTGTAGGTCATTTTGCTGATATAATGTATAGCAGCGTATTTTGCTATAAAAATGTACTGCTGGTCATTTTGCTATAAAAATGTATTGTTGATCATTTTGCTGAAAGAAAGAGTTCCTGGTCATTTTGCTACAAAAATTGTACAGCTGGTCATTTTGCTATAAAAATATGCTGTAGATCATTTTCCTAAAAGAATGCAGTGCTGGTCATTTTGCTATAAAACTGCACTACTGGTCATTTTGCTATAAAATATTAATGCTGGTCATTTGGCTATAAAGTTGTACTGCTGGTTATTTGTTATAAAATTGTACTACTGTTCATTTTGCAATAAAATTGTGCTGCTGTTTAATTTGCTATAAAATTGTACTGCTGGTTATTTTGCTATAAAACTGTACTGCTGGTTATTTTGCTATAAAATTGTACTGCTGGTCATTTTGCTATAAAATGTGTTATTGGTCATTTTGCTGAAAGAATGCATTGCTGGTCATTTTGCTATTATTTTTATATGAAAATGTATTGCTGGTATTTTTACTATAAAATATATATTTTTTATTTTCGTCGTGTTTTAATTTTTGTTTGGTGGTTCGCTATTTTCCCATATTTGGGACCCTAACGAGTGCTACCAGCCCGAATCAAGGTGGATATGGGAACAACAGCGATTAAGAAGAGATTCAGTGCTCTCCAAGACCTTCAATCTCCCGATCAGGCAGATCATTTCTACTTCTTTATCACTTACTCCTGGAATTCTAACCAGCACTAAGTAGACAAAGAGAAAAACTAATAAATTACAAAGCTTTAAGATAAATTCTTGGAATCTCATTTTGTTACCAATGACAAATATTTCTTCATTTCATCGATAATTGCAGAAACATTTACCATTTATCAGAGAGAGAATGCAAAGACTGTATGCAATGTTTACGGGAACGCTATCACCGATCATTATGAAGATGGTCGTTATTTAGTTATTTATTAAACTTAGTTTGGTAGAAGACCACGGGTAATGAGTACCTATTGAGAATCAAACTCACTGATGAGTACTAACTCGCTTTTTACTGCACGCCGAATCATTCCCTAAACTTTTAGTAGATGGTCACACGTATAGAGTCACCTATGCGAATCGAATTCAGTAGTTAAGTGTCATACGTGATAAACGCTTGGGTGATCATGCCTCGAAAGAGACATGACTGACTGGGAAGAAGATTTTCCTACAGTAGATGGCCATTGTATTCTGCAATAGACTGCTGCCAACCAAGGCTATAGAACCTAATCAGTCTAGCTATTTCAGGTTGGCTTGAGAGAGAAGAGACGGTTTAATACATTTCCCAAGGGTATTTGCCCGTAAGTGAATTCAACGAATTCAACTGGAATTAAAATTCGGCTTTCCTATTTCTTCGGTCTAAAACCTAAGCTAAATATGAAGAGAGAATTGTTGTCAGGAACAAAGAAAAGAGTACAGACCTATTATATAATTTTAGTGATTCTATATGATAATAAATGCTGGACAATTTCCTCACAGATGAAGAATAGAATGGAAGCAACCGATATCTGGTTCTACAGAAGGATGTCATGGACGGAACCTGTGAGCAACGACGAAGTTTTAGAGAAAACCAAACCAAAAGGAAATTTACACCTAACACCAGGAAGAGACAGTTGAAATTTCTATGATACACGAAGAGGAAAGAGGGCTTGGAAAATATGTTACTCGCCGGACAGATTGAAGACAAGAGAGAAGGAAGAAAGCAATACGTAACCTACCTAACAAGCTTGAGTAAACGGATAGTAAAGCAAGGTTTAGGAGAAAAGACAACATTTATTAAAAGCTACAAGGAACAGGATATTATGGAGAGTCCTGATCGTTCACGTCCTGAAGAGACACGGCACATAGAAGTGAAAGAATTCAACTAAACTTTCAAAGTGCACTTCACTTGACACTTTCTCAACATATTTCCGTAAAAAAATAAAAATCCTACCTGATACACGCTTGGACGATCATGTCTCGAAAAAGTAGGCTGCCCTTACTTTCTGCGAGAGATTGATTGTCAACCAAAGCTACAGAATCTAATGTATCCTGTTATTTAACCCATAGATGGAAGAAGAAGAAACGGATGAATAGCTTTCCTTAGATTATTTGTGCGTAAGTGAATACAACGAATTCAACTTTAATTCGAATTCGGCTCTCCGATTTCTCCATCGGAGCCAATATCCACTGCATCACGTCTAATCTGTAATGTGATCGGTCCCGACTTAGCAGCTCGGATACAGTTACTTTCTCACCGGCGCAATGTGGCTTCCCTGTGTCTCTTCTACAAATACTTTCATGGCTTCTGCTCAGATGAACTTAGCTCACTGGTAACCCTCCCCCATACATTAATTTGCTCGAGCTGCAAGATTAGCAGCTGGGTCCCAGCAGCTTCTTCTCTCGCATTTCCCGCCTGTGGACTTCACTTCCGTTTAATGCTTTTCCGACAGCTACAATCTTCAAGAAATCAAATATAAAGTCAATAGTCACCTCCTATCTCACTAACTTGCATCCACTCTCTCTATCTCTCTCTATCTCTCTATCTCTATCTCTCTATCTCACACACACACATGCTCTTTTCTTCGTCTGCGGCACTCTCATCAGTATTTTCATCCTTCTCTTACCCGCTTCCTAACACCCCCTGTAACCCGTCACTCTTTCTCATAATTTACCTCCTATGTAACCCCCTGCTCAACAGTGGCATTAAAATGCCTTGTTTGTGGCGACATGATTATAAAAATATATAAGTATTTGAAATTCTTTCTTTTTTTTAATCATTTCACCCCAAGCAAGGAATTCCACTGCCACTATTGCGCAGGAGGTTACATAGAAAAAAGTGGTGAGAAATAGTGGTTAGATATAGGAAATGTCAGAAGGAGGGTAATGGACGGGTAAGGATGTAGATGGGAAGAGTGTTTGAGAGAATGGATGTGAGTTAGTGTGTTAGTAGGTGTCTATTGACCTTACATTTAATCCCTGGAGATTGTAGCTGTCAGGAAAGCAAGTATGTGGAAGGGAATTCCACAGGCGGGAAGCGCGAGAAAAGAAGCTGTTCGAGTAGAAATTGCGGTTACATCTTATCTGTTTCACTGTAAAACCTAGTTGCTAATCTAGTATCTCGTGCAAATTCGTACCTAGGGGGCACCAGTGATCTAGGTTCATCGGAGCAGAAGCCGTGAAAGTATTTATAGAAGAGGCACAGGGAAGCCACGTCAAGCCGGTGAGAGAGTGACTGAAGGCCACTAGAGAGAGAGAGAGAGAGAGAGAGAGAGAGAGAGAGAGAGAGAAAGAGAAAATACATAACAATCTCAAGCCTAAAGCTGACTGAAATGATTTGTTTTCGTCGCACACTGGCAAATTTTTACAGTGTCATGCATATGGCAAAATTCTCCGATGCGAATAGTACATTTACCACATGTTATGCACTTGCCAAAAAAAAACCGTGCATCAATAGGCTCTCAGACGAGAATGGTGTTTTGTTTCACTTTAAAAATCTAAAATAAACACTTGCTACATATAACTTGATGAAAAAAGCAGTATCGATTTAACTGAACGTCATAAAAATTTCGTCGGATACCAAACGTCTCGGGTTAAACTGTTCTGAATTCAATTTATTTTTAACTGTGTACGATAAGAATTCGTTGGCGAAAACATATTTTTCTTTTTCAGATCTGTGCTTCTTGTAGTCGGTCAGATATTGTAATTTAAATACTTCTGCTTTACAACCACGATCATATAGATAGATAGATAGATAGATAGATAGATAGATAGATAGATAGATAGATAGATAGATAGATAATGAACAGACTGCGTTATGAACATAGATAGATAGATAGATAGATAGATAGATAGATAGATAGATAGATAGATAGATAATGAACAGACTGCGTTATGAACATAGATAGATAGATAGATAGATAGATAGATAGATAGATAGATAGATAGATAGATAGATAATGAACAGACTGCGTTATGAACATAGATAGATAGATAGATAGATAGATAGATAGATAGATAGATAGATAGATAATGAACAGACTGCGTTATGAACATAGATAGATAGATAGATAGATAGATAGATAGATAGATAGATAGATAGATAGATAGATTTCTCGATTATTCCGGCCGGTAGATATAAATAAATATACTGTTTAATTATAAAAAGCAGAGTTTCTACTCAAATAGGAGTATCTAATAAAATAAATAGGAGTATCTAATAAAATAATGTTTAAACAAATAAATTAAAAACATGTCGATTTCATGATGGATTTCGTAAAATTTCGTAAATATGTTAAGATAGATAGATAGATAGTGGTAGCCAATATTGTTCTTTTTTATTAAATAGCATTAGGTGCCTTTCTATTTATCTTCTATGTGCCGTGTATTTTCAAGACCTCAGCGATCATGACTCTCCACATCTTCTTATTTTTTGTGGCCTTTAAGAAGGATTGTCCTTTTGCCAAGCCTCCTGCTAGCTTTCCGTCATTCATTTGCACAAGCTCATCAAGTAGTTAACCGGCTGCCTTACCTTGTCCTGTTTGCTCTAGATATGCCTTGTGGGTGTCAAAATTCTGCAATTCCTCCTTCTTCATTATATCCAATAAATATCAGTTTGTCTTTTTTGTTTCCATTTTCTTTAAGACGGGTTCTGTCTGTGGAATCCTCAGTTTTCTTGTGTACGTTACATTTTATTGTTTTACAACAGTTGCCATATCAACATGCATTTAAAATAATTTCTACAAATCTGTTTACTTTCGATTACTTATTCTAACATTGAAAACGAAGAATATTTTCGATATATTCTGCTACTTTTTTTTTTTTTTTTGGAGAAGGTTATGTAAAAGATCGAATGTATCAAAAGTGGTCTGCTAAACTTCATGCCAAAAATATCTCGATTAAGTATGTTCTGCGATCAGACAGATCATTTCTACTTGCTTATCACTTACCCTGGAACTCTAACCATCAATTAAAGATACACAACTACTAACCATGGGTATATCATATCCTAATTTTGAAAATATCAAAAAAAAAATATTAAATATAAATATTTATTTTAAATATTTTATATGCAGGCACTTCAAACTTTGAACTTTGAGTTAACATTAATAGGAAATGAAAAAAAATATTTAGGTGAGAAAATCAGGTAATTTGTAATTAATTGTGTTCCCGGGCTAATCGTTATTGCTAATGGATACTCGTATTTGAGTAGACGCTTCATTTATTTATTAAACAGTATATTTATTTATTTATATCTACGATCTATGACGAGAGAAGTTTCGCTTAAAGGTTCAATCCAGTCTTCTCTACTCAACAATTTCTCTGCAGTTTAGTTGGTTTATCACATGGCGATTCTAACGGTAGTTCTCTAGGTCCATAGAGATGCAAATTCGAATCTTGCCAGAGAGCATAATTTTTTTTTATAAGATTTCTTCAACATTCGAGCTGATAAATAAATATACTGTTTAATAAATAAACGGAGCATCTACCCAAATGTAATTATTTACATTGTTCGGATTTTTGCCCTCATTTTTGTTGGCATATTCACAACATTGTACGCTGCGAACTTCTTCAGGGGGATTGTAGTTTTGAACTAGTCGCTTTAATTCTAATACAGGAGTAGATTGTTCTCATTCCATGAGTCCTGCCACTTCCGAATGTCTTACTTATCTTCATTTAACTCAACTCTCTAGGTTTTTATTCACCACTGCTGTAGTCAGATATTGAACTCGCAACTCTTTGGGTCAAGTCACTGGATCTAAACAATGGGTTTATCTTTGAGGACATCAATTTATAAATTTTGGGGACTTATGAAGCTTATGTCTCAGTAAAAAGTTTTGTTCCATATTACAATCTTGATTTTTGTACTTGTTTTTCTGTAGTACTCCTTATAACTGATTAACTGTTGTATTCATTTCTGTTTGGCAAACTTAGGAGGTTTTGGGTTTAGTTCAAAATTCCAATCACCTGAAGAAGTTTGGAGCGTAAAACGACCGAAACGTCGTGAATATGGCTGGCAACAAAGATGAGGAAAACATTCCGAACAATGTAAATAACACAAATTATTACAATACGTCATATCAGAAATGTAGACAAATGACAAACACGAGTATCCGATAAAAAAAACTAATAATCTGTCGGATTAATTTTTAAAAATCTATTAGTTCCCTTGGAAAAATCGAGGTGATAAACTTTCAATTATTATTTGTGTCTAAGTCATACGCTGGAGTCACAATAGCCAAGTCAAATAATGAAAAGTATTTGCACTAACTTTAATGTCATTTGTTTTAATAATGTAATTTCCATGAATTTTAGCATCTATAAGGAAAACTAGTGGGTAGATGGCATCACTACCCTCACTTTTTGCTGGAACTGCACACTAAACAAGAACCTAATTTTGTTTTCCTGACTTCGATATATGACAATCGAGCTGAGCTGTCTCGTTACTGCCTTTAATTTTGTTTTCCTGACTTCGATATATGACAATCGAGCTGAGCTGTCTCGTTACTGCCTTTAATTTTGTTTTCCTGACTTCGATATATGACAATCGAGCTGAGCTGTCTCGTTACTGCCTTTAATTTTGTTTTCCTGACTTCGATATATGACAATCGAGCTGAGCTGTCTCGTTACTGCCTTTAATTTTGTTTTCCTGACTTCGATATATGACAATCGAGCTGAGCTGTCTCGTTACTGCCTTTAATTTTGTTTTCCTGACTTCGATATATGACAATCGAGCTGAGCTGTCTCGTTACTGCCTTTAATTTTGTTTTCCTGACTTCGATATATGACAATCGAGCTGAGCTGTCTCGTTACTGCCTTTAATTTTGTTTTCCTGACTTCGATATATGACAATCGAGCTGAGCTGTCTCGTTACTGCCTTTAATTTTCAAAATAAATAATAAAACATTCTTTTTTTTTTTTTTTGTCGAAACCTATCTTAACCAAAATACTGACCTAAAAAATTAAAATCTTGTTCTTCAAATGGCCTCGTCAGATCTAGATTCTCATCTGGATGGCATAGGCGCCGTCCAAATGGTTCAGAAATCCCTAAAATCTCATCTCTATACACTGTTATTCTCAGATCCATGATTAGATATGGCTTCAAGCGAATTAATCCCTGAAGTTTTAAATAAAACAACCCTTCATCGTATCATCTAAAATGGCACCACAGAATCACAAAGAACTTTCTCAAATAATAAAAGCCACATCACTTGAAAAGATCCAACTGTGATAACAACGAAATGGGTTGCACGTTTAACTGAAAGATAAGATAATGAAATAATCAAAACGTTGACTATTCACATTACCTTAAAATTCCATCATTACTAGAAAGAGCTATAACAGTTACTGGATTTGTGAAATCTATTTTCCTTAAAAAATCTTTTAAGAGAAATATTTTATATAATTCAACCGACAGTAAAACAAACTGGTTAATGATTGCCGTATGTTTCTTTATAAATGAATGTATATTTTCGCTATTACAAGTAACAATTTGACTGGTGACGAACTCTGAGAATTAAATTTTTAATTCCTACTTAAATTATTCATTTTTGTTTTTTATTGTTTTACAGTTTCTAAGCACTGAAGATAAAAAAATACACAAGAGGTTCTACCCAAATTTCTGAGAACGTTAATTGCTTCCTAATAAATAAGGATAATCCAAAAAAAATTATCTAATTAATATAAAATATTAAATCGATAAAAATAGAAAGCTCAGTGGACATTACCCAGAGCAATATAAAATATTGAGAGAAAAACTCAACACGATTAAACGGTTATAAATCCGGAATATAGTTCGGAATATATTGTAGCGGAACTCTGGAACCTGATTGCAAAAATTCAAAATACGTCAGAGAAAAAGTTTTTCAACAGCTAAAGAGAAAAATCATTCTGGAGCCACCCTACGTGACTGGGTTCAATATTTAAGGTTGGTCTCTAATCGGCCACGAGGAGGTGTTTTGCTGACAAACATCTAAAATGTAACCAACTTCAAATCGACACGGAGATAAGGTCAGGTCGCACCTTCTTTTCTTTCTTTTTCTCCTTATCTATTTCAACAATTACTACTAGAAAATTTTGTTCGAAATCTTGATACCTTAACTTTCTCAGTGAACATTAATTTCTACTAATCTTGTTATTCATTCTTTTAATAAATTTATATTTTAAAATGCAAAATCTATATTTTATTATTCCACTCTTCTGCGCTAAGCCACACATTGCAACTGGCAACCAACCTTATGATGAAAAATAATAATTCTGATAATAATTCAACATAAATCCTGTAAGCTGTAGAGAGTTCAGTTAAGTCTGACGCAAGGCTGAATCCCAAAAATATTAAAAACCTCCCAACGCTTCAATATATATATATATATATATATATATATATATATATATATATATATATATATATATATATATATATCAAAAGCATCTTGCTATTAGAAAGCAACTCTATAATAAACAACTTTCTTTTACCATCAACCTTACATCATTTAATAGTAGAAATGGATTATTGAAAGATTTTTAGGTTTTTTTTAATAGAAAAATGCACACGCAATTTCCAGATGCTCGCGACACGTGAGAGTTTTGAAAGAAGCCTCCTTTTCAAAATCAGCACAAAATAAATTACGTTGCAGTGAAAATATGAGGATAAAATAACAACAGCAAAAAGTATAAAACTTTTGAAAATGGCCATAGAAGTGAATGAAAGTGCTGGTAAAAATAATTACGCAACATTTATACATTTCTTCTTTCCAGCAAAAAGGAAACATATTGAAAAATTTGAATAAAAAATAAATAAAATCTTTTTGTTGTTCGTTTTCAACGAAACATGCTTAAAAAAGTCTTTTGGCCATATATATAGATATAAATTCAAACGACTACAACATTTGGAAAAAACCCAAAGTAAAATTGCATACCCGCAAAAGAGGATTCAAACAGCTAAAAGCTTTTCTTTTGCACAAGTCAGTGTAAAAAGCTATACTCTGGATCTTGATCGGTTGACAAATCGAGAAATTCAAAATACGTCAGCGAAACCTTTTTTTTTCACAGCTAAAGAAAGAAATGATCCTGGGATCTTCCCACGTGACTAGAATTCAATATTTAAGAAGGTCCCTTAACCGATCACAGTCAGTCAGTCAAGAGGGCCAGTGAGAGACAGTAGTCGGTCGATCCGTCAGACAAGCAAGCAGTCGCTCTGTCAATCGGCGAGTCAGGAGAGACAGTCAGCCACGCCAGACAATCCCGAAAGGCGCAGTGTCAGGTACGCACAGTCCGATAGGTGCTGACATCAAAGAGACCAGTATCGACAAACTAATCCTTTGCTCATTCAACCGAGATGAATGGAAAGAAGAGAGGACACATCTGCAACAAGACCCCTTCAACGGCCGTAAAAATTTTCACATCTCTCATCAACCAGAAAGGTGAAGTAACATAGACTTACAAAGTTAAGTAAACTGATTCATCGTTTTTACACGCACATTCTATCAATTACAACTATCTCCATTTGACTCTCTCTCTCTCTCTCTCTCTCTCTCTCTCTCTCTCTTTCCTTTTCCACCTACTTAGCGGCTGATACATAAAAAGGAAAGAAACTTTGTGCTACCATTCTGTTTAATTACAGACCCAAAGCAGATACCTTTATCTTCCACCAACATTCGCTCAAATCTAACAGACACTTTTATATTCAACCAACGTTCACGCCAATATAAAATACACTTTTCTATCAAACAAAAGATACAAAGAATTGTACAAATTGTTTAAACTACATGTATGTTGTCAAATACAATTTTTTCATATTTTTATACAATATTTCTTATTGCGTTGTCTTCTCTTGAAATTTGTGTTGTTTTTTTTGTTTTTTTTGTTTTTTGGACCGGAATTTTTGCATTAAAATCTTTTTTTAATCCGGGTGTTCTAGAACCCCACATAGTGAACTTACAAGCAAAAATAAAAAACGAAAAACACATTTTTATAGTAAATATACATTTTTATATTAAATATACATTTTATAGTACAAATATATTTTTGTAGTTAAGATGCATTTTCATAATAAAAATGCATTTTTATATTAAAAATACATTTTTATAGTAAAAATACAAGCAAAACATTTTTATATAAAAAATTACCAACAATGCCTATTTGCAACATAATTACGGAGAATAATTATGTATGGCCGAATTTACAACAATGCCTATTTATCTGTAGTTGAAATCATAAGACTGTGTTTGAAATATTTAGATTTCGGTATTAAATAACTCATTGACTTTGTTATGCCGCTAAACAATATCAACCAAACAAACAAAAAGGCCAACATTGCCATAATGTCAGATTTGTGGAATGACGAAGACAAACAAAGTCATGAAAACTCACTATTCCATGATAAGAGTGAAGTTGACTATAATGGTGTATTTTAAGTCGGTGAGGTATTTTAAGTCGGTGAAGACTCAAACCTATAATCATCGAAGGGAAATGGACGTAAAATTGACCTTTCTGCTAGAGTGGATAGGAGTTGATTTTGTACCGAAATAGTTGTGTGACCAAATTTTAAAAGCTAATGCTAATATTATTAGAGCTGATTGCAAGTGGAAGATTGTTCAGCGATGAATTATTGTTTTGTTTTATATATATATATATATATATATATATATATATATATATATTAACGATTAAATAATTTCACATGCGTTTTACTACTGAAATGCAGGTGTTGACTGTCTGAAATCGGAAAAGAAATTTTAAAGAAAGAAGAGCCTGAAGAACAGTCTAGGAGTTGAAATAAAAGAAAGAAAGAAAGAAAGAAAGAAAGAAAGAAAGAAAGAAGATAAAAGAAGGAAAATTATGAAAGAAAGGAAATCATGATACGGAGAAAAAGAAAAATGCAAAAACAGAAAGTAGAGCTAAATTTTTAAAAAAATAAAGAACAAATATGAAAAAGAAGAAGAATTTAAAAACAAAGAAGAGTGAATTTAAATGTTTGAGAAAGAAAGAAAGAAAGAAAGAAAGAAAGAAAGAAAGACTGCTAAAATAAGAAAAAATACGAATTGGGATTGAAAAGATAGATAGATAGATAGATAGATAGATAGATAGATAGATAGATAGATAGATAGATAGAAAAAGACTAAGGATAGATAGATAGATAGATAGATAGATAGATAGATAGATAGATAGATAGATAGATAGAAAAAGACTAATGGATAGATAGATAGATAGATAGATAGATAGATAGAAAAAGACTAAGGATAGATAGATAGATAGATAGATAGATAGATAGATAGATAGATAGATAGATAAAGACTAAGGATAGATAGATAGATAGATAGATAGATAGATAGATAGATAGATAGATAGATAGAAAAAGACTAAGGATAAGGATAGATAGATAGATAGATAGATAGATAGATAGATAGATAGATAGATAGATAATGAAGAGACTGAGATAGATAGATAGATAATGAAGAGACTGAGATGATAGATAGATAGATAGATAGATAGATAGATAGATAGATAGATAGATAGAAAAAGACTAAGGATAGATAGATAGATAGATAGATAGATAGATAGATAGATAGATAGATAGATAGATAGATAGATAGATAGAAAAAGACTAAGGATAGATAGATAGATAGATAGATAGATAGATAGATAGATAGATAGATAGATAGATAGATAGATAGATAGAAAAAGACTTAGGATAGATAGATAGATAGATAGATAGATAGATAGATAGATAGATAGATAGATAGATAGATAGATAGAAAAAGACTAAGGATAGATAGATAGATAGATAGATAGATAGATAGATAGATAGATAGATAGATAGATAGATAGATAGATAGATAGATAGATAGATAGAAAACCATGTAAAACAAAAAAGGGTGGGTAATAGAAAGAGGAAAAGAAACTCCATTAGTCCGTTCTTGATTAGACCAATAACCAATAACCAGATCGGCTGATTACTCTGTGCTCAATTAAATGTGTTCGCAACTACATTTGAACACTGACAACGTTAATATTGAAATTTACGCCCACGGAAACATAAAAAAAATACGACTTCTGAATGAATAGAGTAACCAACTTCATTTGAATCACGTTCTTGTTTATTGACTTTGTTTATTCATTAGAAAGGGATGAGACTGTGCGACGGCATGCCAGCAGAAGAGATGGCGGCAATTGTCGAAAAACATGTTCAAGTATTTTAGTTGTCGAATTCAGTAGGACGAAAACAATGGTTGTGAGTTACTTCCCCTTCGTTCACCTAACTCCTCTGTCCTCCATGTTGATTGGCCAAGTTTCGTCTGGACTGTGAACACGGCACCGATCACAAAACGACCGCGTGTCCGCTAGACATTTAACAAATAGAAAATATTGTTATCAATCAATAATTCAGAAGACAACGATTCCAATCATTTGAACCATTTCTTATTAGAATAGGAGGAATTTATTTGTTCATTTTGGCTATGTTCTTGTTTCCTTGGGTTGATTTCCTGACACTCTTTTCGTTTGTTTTTCCTTCTTCTATTTCGTTTTTAGTCTCTTTATGAATTCTTCTCTTTCATGCTCAAATTTTCCTTCCAGTAATTCTAAAATTTTGCTTCTGTCTTCTGTTTTCAACCATTCGAAATTCATTGCTAATATTCTTCATTCTTAACATTTAATTTCTTTTTAGGTACCTCCACTAAATCGCTAAAAAAAGGGCATTGTATGCATAAAAAAAGGTCCCAAAATTAATAAAAACAAACTTTTTCAATCAAAATGTTTATGTTATTAGTAAGAGGAAAGATCAAAGTAATTTTTGTTTTTAAAAAGATTTTAATCCCTTCTAACATTTTCGAAATTTTGGCTGAAAATCTTGTTTTGATTTGAGTTAGCGGGTAACCAAAACGTTACAACTCTTTACAATGGAAAACGTAATGTTTACTTCACCCACTTTTTTCCGTTGACAAACACATTAATTTGGAAATTCTCGCAAAAATCAAACAATGGTTGGATTTTAATGAAACTTTCAGTACTTATTCACAAATTAATTAAATTGTTTTTGAAATTATTATTTTTTTAAGTCTTCATAATAATATCTGAAGAAAACGATTTTCGATAATTAATCAAATTTTAAAAGAATTGTTTTCATTTTTTTATAGTAATGTATAAAGATTTTAAAATATTTAAAAAATCTTTAAAAAAAACTGTTGCGATTAGATTTTTTAGTTAAGAATTGGTTATTATATTACCGATTGAAAATTGAAAAGTTTAATAAAAATCGTTCTGCACTCATCTTTTTAAAATAATTTAAACCATTTTTGTGCATTTGATGTTTTTTGTATGTTAATTTCTCTGTGCAAATTAAAAGGTCAGAGTTTCCTCTCTTACCCGAAAAGTGTATGCAATTTTGTCACTTATAAACGCCATACATTTTATCTCTAATTAAGAACCTGTCAATAAATTCTTGATTTACGACGCAGACAGGTCCAAAAGTTCAAATTTGTGATTAAGGAATAGTTTTATTCTAAATTTCACGCTATAAATAAGCAATACTTCTGTAAATCAGATTAATTTAACATAAAATTTGCTAATTTTCCAAAAATAATATGTCACAGATGTATATTTTATTGTTGCAATTTTTTTTTAAACTGAGAATTAACTTTTGTTTACAAATGTGCCGATTGCTCAAAAAAGGCGGCAAAATTCAAAATTGAAAAAAAAAACTCAAACTTTTATATTCTAATCAATATAATTTCTGTTTGAAATAAACCAGAGTATTTTGCTTACTGGAAATAGTAAATTTAATCATTTAGCTTTCAATTAAAACTAAAATAATAGTTTTAAAACAAATTTTCCATTTTTAAAAATTCAATTTAAAAGTAACTATGCAGTATTTTTCGCGATTTAGTGGAGATACCTATTTTATTTATAAACGTAAATCGCATCGTAATAGCGAAAGACGCCTTTCAAAAGCGAAGAAATATATTGAGAAACAGGCAAAAAATGTGCCGAACTATTATGTCATATCTGTCCTACTATATGCTGATAAATGCTGGGCAATCTTCCTTCAGATGAAGAGGAGACGTGAAGCAACAACAATCTGTTTCTACAAAAGGATGTTGTAATATTGAAAAAATGTTGGCCCGGGAGGTGTTGAGAAAGAAAGATGGATTATAGTGAATCTCTTGAAATTTGTAAATGGATAGAAACACCGGTATAAATAACATCAAGTTCGTAAGGCCAAGGAACTAAAAATAAAAACAGCAAATAACACTCGATCCTCTATATTGGTACGTTCATTCACAAATACACAATCATCATGCTTAGCCATTTTCTCACAGTATTTGACTTTTATTTTGAGATGCTGAAGGATGCGCGAAAGTTAGCCACGATGTTCTTTTTTTTTTTTTTTTTTTTTTGAGCTTCTCGTGATACAATTCTTTCTAAATGTTATTATACAGAAGGAAACTGAGAATACTATGAGCAAGGATAAAGTTGTAGGGAAAATGGGAAGAAAAAGGACAGAATCAGAAAAGGAAAGTTGAAATTTCTAAGCACAAAAGGAGAAAAGAAGGTTTAGAGAATTTGATATTCACTGAACATGTTGAAGGCAAGCGAGACAAATGAAAGTAGTGCATTAACTGCCTAACGAGCTTGCGTAAAAGGTTGGCAGAACAGAAATTAGGAGGGGGATTTTCTAAGCGCTGCTTAGATGTGGCACAAGGCCAAAAGAATGTGGTATCCAGTGTCGATTGAACTCACTATTCAACTGTAATGATTCTAACGAGACAATCTTGCAAACCGTTGCACTACATCAAGGTACCCACAGAGATTAGGAGAGATCGCAATAAAAGAAACCTTACTTAGGGCTAAAAAGAAGTTACGGTGATCCATAATCGCCCAGAGATAAGGCACATACACTACGAAGAATTTATATAATTATGTATTTCCTTTTCTCCTATTTCATCCTATAATGCTTTGTTTAAATTTGCTCTGATTTTTAAATTATCCCTATTTATACCAGGCGTAATCTTGTCTATCTCGTTATTATTACAACGTTTCCGTCGTTGTGTTTCCGGCATTCTTCAGGGTATTATTGAGCCGGGTAACTTTCGGATAATTTCGAACTACTTCCATACGTAGAGATATCTCATCTGATTTTAGCTTCAGTACGGCTCAGTTATTGCTCACTCAGAGATTGAACTTACAATGTCACCAACTTCATAAACCAGTACTTTTATCTTTAATCCACTTGGCTGTTATCCATCAAGACGATAATTGACCACTTTTATCCGAGTATACTTGTCTACTAAAGCGACTAGTCAGTTCCTGTTGCAGACGCTTACTCAGGCACATTTGTTTATGTTCAATCACCCGCAGAATCCAACCATAGTTTATATTGCAACTATAAAGAGCGTACCTTAGTTACAGTTTTTTGTAAGAGAACGCATTATCTAGCGTGATCAGTTAGTCAGTTAAGTGTCATACGTAATACACGCTTTGGGTGATCATATCTCGAAAGTGACATGACTGACTGGGCAGAAGATTATCCCGCAATAGGTTGTAAACTGATTACCGACTAAGACTATAGAACCCAATCCATACTATTATTTAACCCATAACTGGAGGGAAGAGATGGATTAATACCTTTCTAAAGGGCATTCGTGCATAAGTCAATGCAAGGAATTCAACTGGAATTCGAACTCGGCTCCCCGATTTGTCGTTCCGAGTCGATATGCACTGTACCACAACGCGCACACTAGCGTGATCAACAGCCCGAAAAAGTTTAGAACGCTCACATCCTCGATCACGATGACTTGTGACTTTGTGCTAATAGTTCCGTCTGTCCCATTTCACTCACAAAATTTGGGTATGATATGGTTTCGGGAACTTTTCAAAATGTCCTCCCTAGCCGATAACATCAAGAAGTCCTGATAATGATGAGATTCGAGCCCGGGTCTCATAGTCAGAAAGCCAATGTTCTAAACACTCGGCCACATGAGACTATAGTGGATTGCTTATCTATTATTTTTCTAGTTGTAGTGGGAGTCCATTCTAGTGAAGGGTAATTGTATACTGTGGCAGGTTAACGGAATTTGGCCTTGTGGTAGATAGCCCACTATAAGTCATACAATGATTATAAAATCAAGAAAAGCAAATTGAGTTGAAAATAACATTTATATATATACATATCAATTAATGTTTTTGCAATTAAAGTAATACTTGAATATAGGTCCAACGGAGGTTAAAATGTTCTTGGCAAATAATAAGCTGAAAGAGATTTAAGGGTTAGGAATGTGGGGGGCGGAGGTATGTGAGGAATGTCTTTGAAGTAGTCGCTCCTTAGGTCAGTAAGTAGATTTGAGACAGGGAGAAGGAAAGAGAGTTGAAGGGACGAGCATAGTAGCCACTTGACTTGGTCAAGGAAGATACTAATTACATTCGTCTCTCTGGGTCTCTGCGTGGGTCTGTCTCTGTCTGTCTTCTGGGTGCTTTCTGTCTCGGCTTTTTATATCTGCTTTTTGGATCAAAAGCAGCTCTTTTGGGATTTCACACTTGAATTTGATTCTGGGCTTCCCATTGGCTGGTAAATAAAATTCGCGTAGGCTCGCGAAATGGAAATTTGATATTTGATTAATTTTTATTTCTCAACCGGAACAACTGCGCGAATCCACCTGCGCATAGACGACTTTTGGTCATTTGCTTTCTGGTCGTTATAGAGCAAACATCCGGTCCATCGCTTTTGCTCG
Organism: Ascarosepion bandense; assembly: GCA_037127315.1. Lineage (NCBI taxonomy): Eukaryota > Metazoa > Mollusca > Cephalopoda > Sepiida > Sepiidae > Ascarosepion > Ascarosepion bandense. Next base: position 3,627,566 of record JBBBDQ010000277.1, read on the forward strand.
GTATCACCACAAGATAATAACATTTTAGATTACAATACAATAATTAGACTCATCCTCCGCAAAACATCTTCCGTTCTTTTTATGAACCTTCGAATTGTTGTATCAAATGAGACTATCATGGCAACCATCATGGTCATGCATCAAGGTTATTAGGTTGGCATCTTGTGTCGTAACATAGTTGGTCAAAGTAGGCGGTTGTATTTGGCTTTTACACCATCTTCGCGGAGCGTAATACACATGTCAGTAAACATGGTTGGGTAAAACGGTCAATAAATCTGACACTGTTATTCTCTATAGGAATGGCGAACCGCAGATTAATACTAAGTCACTGAAAGACAAACATGGCATTATAATGAGATAATAATAAAAAAACAAGATAACAATCGGTTGTTGCAAGGTCGAGTAAATATGGCAAGCTGCGTAGAACAGACCAGCAGAGTTCCCAAAATCTTTTCCTGTTTTTCTTGCTCAATGTGGCCTTCCGTTGTTGGAGAACAGAACAACATCGTTCCTATTGACGAACGTAACGGGGTTCTACTCGGAATGGGCAAGTTTTGAGGCAGCTTTAAAACAAACAAACAAACAAACAAACAAACAAACAAACAAAAATCAAAAATACGCAGTTTTTGCCGGAAGACACCAACTGAAAGACACCAACCAAGCAAACAGACATTAACGGTTTTTTATATATAAGAAAAACACGAACACACATTTGTCTTTCATTCTAACCTGAAGGCGGAAGACATTGTCTATAGAATGGCTTTTCCAGTATTTCATTTCTCCACTTTTGTTCTGATTCTATGATTCTATATAATACTAACACGCATATATATATATATATATATATATATATATATATATACTTTACACCTGAACACATACTCATAAACACACACATATATATATTTACACACACATTCCAACATACTATACACCGGGCACACACACACACACACACACACACACACACACACACACACACACACGAGAACGAATACTGGAGGAAAAATGTAGCAATAAACACGCCTCCAATTAAAGCAGATAGACATAACATCGGGTCATAAAACGGCGCCTACTACCATTGTGACATAAATCCAAAATTGCCAAATCCTGCCACCGGACAACGCACATATATTAGACCATAAATTAATGCAGTGAGGTATATCATCAAATCGTAAAACGGCGCCCAGTATCACTTTAACATAGATGCGAATAAGCCAAATCTTACTATCGTGCACACTTATATAAACCATAAATACACACACACACATACATGCACTAACGCATTTACAGGTACACAGACACACACATACTCACTACAATTAACGATAGCAGTAGCAGCGAAAGAGGACATTCGTTTAAAGGCACGGTTCACCAACAGACTTGAAATCACGCTCTAATATCATTCTAAAAAAGAGATTTTGATTTCGAAATATTAATGAATAAAAAATAGGTAATACCCAAAGCCTTCTTTACCTTCCTTTATTTTACTAAGCGCATTGTGATAGCCTTCAAATACCTACACATACATCATATATATATATATATATATATATATATATATATATATGAGAAGAATAAGTAAAGAGCAGAAAGGATGAAAGTTTCTTTAATCTAACATGTTTCACTTTAACAGGCTTCTTCAGAGATTCTGATTCATCATTTCTCCGACAACCCTAACGGAAGGGACTCACTGCTAGACCTCTGCTTCACTTCCATCCCAGACTCTTGCACTACCAGACAACTCTACCCACTCGGTAACTCTGACCACACCATATTTTCCGTCAACATTTCATTCCGCTCCCACCCAACCCAAGAAACCCAGACAAGTAGAATATCCTACTGCTACCAAAGAGCAGACTGGGATTTGTTCCGAGACTTCCTCTGTGACGTCCCATGGGACAACGTTTTAATCTTCCCATCGAAGAATGTGCATCCGAGGTCTCCTCCTGGGTTTAGGCTGGCATCGATGCTTTCATCCCTGCCAGGAAATTTCAGCTTAAATGTCATTCGTCTCCATGGTTCTCGCCCGCTTGCTCGGCCGCCATTGCCCATCGTAATCATTTCTTCCGACTCCATCGTAGCTATGCGTCGGACCAAAACAGACGCCTTTTCGCTTCAGCTCGTAATAAGTGTAAAAAGATACTTAACGAAGCTAAGATGTTATTTGCTGCCAGAATGAAGCAACGCATTACATCCTCTAAGTTCGGCACCAAAGACTACTGGCGGCTCTGTAAAAGAGTACTTAACAAGAGCAAGTCCACAATACCCCCACTAATAAACAAATTTGAGGTCCTCACCTCCCCAGCGGACAAGGCTGAATGCTTTGCCCGCAGATTCTCGAATAATTCAAGACTAGACTCGTCTGGAATTTCTACTCCCGACTTCCCACCTAGAACTGATGCTCAAATGAATGACGTCCATATTACACCCTCACTTGTCTCTAAGATAATTTCGAAACTTGACCCTCACAAAGCGAGCGGAGGGAACGGAATCCCAATCATAGTCTTAAAGAAATGTTCCCCTGAACTTTCCTCTGTACTTTCTAAGCTCTACAACTTCTGCCTATCTGCTTCCTGCTTTCATGCTGTTGGAAATCTTCCTCTGTAGTTCCTATATTTAAAAATACTGGAGAACCCTCGGACCCCGCAAATTACCGACCTATCAGCCTTCTTCTGATCTTTGGCAAAGTGTTCGAAGCCATTATCAACGCCGAGGTGGTTCAGCATCTCACAGAACACAGGCTCCTCTCGGACAAGCAGTATGGTTTCCGCTTCACCAGGTCTACAGCTGATATGCTAACGACAATCACCGAGTACATATATCAGGCACGCGACAGGAATGGTGAAGCCCGAACCGTTGCCTTGGATATCTCTAAAGCATTCGACAGAGTTTGGCATGCTGGCTTCTATGCAAACTGCGGAGCTATGGTATAGCTGGACAATTGTTTGAATTAATCCAGTAATTCCTATCTAACCGCACATTGAAAGTGGTATTAAACGGACATGCCTCCCAGAACTACCATACGAACGCGGGTGTCCCTCAAGGCTCTATCCTAGGTCCTACGCTCTTTCTGATCTACATTAATGATCTCCCTGACACCATAAGATCCCAAGTACGTATGTACGCCGATGACACTACAGTTTATTCTCGCCTCGATCAGAAATCTGGTGTGAACGACAAAGCTAACCTTGCAGCCGAGCTTGGAAAGGACCTCCAATCCGTAGTGGACTGGGGTAAGAAATGGCTCGTAAATTTTAATGCTTCTAAAACGAAGCTACTATCAATTAATCATCATAGACAATCGCACCAACCTCCTATTAGCATGGACCAGACTTGCCTCCCAAAGAGTAAAACACTCTGGGAGGCAAGCCTGGGAGACAGGCCTCTGGGAGGCAGGCCTCCTTGGTCTCACACTTTCAGCGGACCTCAAGTGGAATGATTATATCGAATCCATTGCTAAATCCGCTGCTATGAAATTCGGTTCTCTGTGCAGGGCCCGGAGGTTTTTTCCGTCTGAATCTATCCTGCACATTTATAAATCTACCATCCGCCCGTGCATTGAATACTGTTGCCATATCTGGTCGGGTGCCCCTGCTATTCTCCTTGGGCTTCTCGACAAGGTACAGCGGAGGGTCTGTAATGTGATCGATACCGACTTAGCAGACCGCTTACAGTCTCTCTCTCACCGGCGCGACGTGGCTTCCCTGTGTCTCTTCTATAAATACTTTCACGGCTTCTGCTACGATGAACTTAGATCACTGGTGCCCCCTAGGTTCGAATTTGCACAAGATACTAGATTAGCAACTAGATCCCATCCTTTTACAGTGAAACCGATAAAATGCACCCCCAACTTCTACTCCAACAGTTTCTTTTCTCGCACTTCCCGACTGTGGAATTCCCTTCCACAAGACTGCTTCCCCTACGGCTACAATCTCTAGGAGTTTAAATGTAAGGTCAATAGACACCTCCTAACAAACTAACCAGCATTCATTCTTTCAAACACTCTTCCTACCCACCCAACTATCTATTACCCCCCACTTCTGACATTTCCTATACCTAACCACTCTTCCTATTTACCTTCCCCCATGTAGCCCCAAGCGCAATAGTGGCAGTGGAATGCCTTGCATGGGGTGAAATGAATAAAATATATATATATATATATATGTGTGTGTGTGTGTGTGTGTGTGTGTGTGTGTGTGTGTGTGTGTGTGTCGCGAAGTATTTACACATTATATATATATATATATATATATATATATATTTAAAAATATATATATATATCTTTAAATATCTTTATACCTTAAATATACGCATCATTCATTCAGCAATGAATTAGAACACTCTCAGCTATTGGGCATGTAAAATGATAATATACACGATAAAAAGTCTGCCTCCTTCTACCGAGCGCCCATAGCTCAGAGGTAGAATCGCTGACTGACGCCAATTTGGTCGGGTTTCAATCCTGGGTTAAAAAAAACAATCGGAGTCTAACCGTACTGATGAGCTGTGATACAGCGAAACAGATCTGTTTATCTTTATATATATATATATATATATATCGTTTACTGCCACTGGTGCACAGGAAGTGTTTTTTAATCATTTCATCCCAAGCAAGGCAGTTTTACTGCCACTGTTGCGCAGAGGATTACATTAAAGAAAGTGATGAGAAAGAGGGTTAGGTTATAGAGGATGTTAGGAGAAGCGTAATCGACGGATGAGAATACCGGTGTAATGGGGGTGAAATGGATGGAGAAAAGAGCTTGAGAGAAAGAATGCGAGTTAGTGAGTTAGGAGATGTCTATTGACCTTATATTTGAGTTCCTGGAGATTGTAGTTGTCCGGGAAGCATGTATATGGAAGAAAATTCCACAGGCGGTCACATTCAATCGGTTTCATTGTAAAATGGTGGGACCTAGTTGCTAGTCTAGTAGCTCGTGTAAATTCATACATGAAGGGACACCAGTGGGCTAAGTTCATTGGAGCAGAAGCTGTGAAAATATTTGTAGAAGAGGCACAGGGAAGCCACGTCACGCCAATTCGGTATCAATCACATTAGAATGTTACGGAAATTAACGAATTTTAACGAAACTTGGTTTCAAGCAACCGACAATTTGTAATGAATTATTTTGAGCATTTACATTTGTTGACATTTATGATACATTTCAGAGCAGATATGGTTTGTTTACGGTAGATCGAAAATAGTGTTATATAAGCATGATAAAAACCTCGTCTGATCAAGAGGATATTCATGGTCGAGTGGTTAAGACAGTACCAGATCAAATGGTAGCTTCTCCTATGTAAATAGGGGTCGCAGGTTCGAATCCTGCTGGATAGCACACATTTTCGTAATAAAATTTATCGTAAAATAATCAGGCCGGTAGATATAAATATAAAATACTGTTTAATTAAAAACAGAATATCTACTTAAATACGAGTATCGGTAAAAATAATGTTCAAAATAATTCATTACAAATTGTCGGTTGCTTGTAACCAAGTTTCGTTAAAAAATATATATATATGAAATGAGTTGAAATATTTTGGTGTCACTGCTTGCTGGAATTTCTCACTCGACTTCAGTTCAAAGTCTGTTTTGTAAGTGGCCAGCCATTCTTGCTTTTTCTTGTATTTAATGTTAATTTTCTTTTCGCCATTGTTAAATAAGAAACTGTATTTTACCTCTTTCAGCTGGACAACCTAAGGGATATTTATTTCGTCTTTTTAAACTTGCTAGAGAAGGTTCTGTAAATTAGTTTAGCTTCGAAGGCTTCCTTCGACTTTAACTAAATTGAAACTTGAAGGAAAAAAAATTCTCAGTTTCAACTTCTCACTCTTTTTTTTTCTCCCAATTGTAGTAGATAGACTAAACTATCGCCCGGTTCATACTCCACCTACGTCTATTGAACAGGTGAAGAGGCTCATCCCTTGTTTCCTGTTTAGGATGCGGTTTCCGTTTTTCTCTTCTCACTTTTCTTTTTCAATTGGAGTAGATAGACTAAACTATCGCCCGGTTCACGCTCCACCCACGTCTATTGAACAGGTGAAGAGGCTCATCCCTTGTTTCCTGTTTAGGATGCGGTTTCCGTTTTTCTCTTCTCACTTTTCTTTTTCAATTGGAGTAGATAGACTAAACTATCGCCCGGTTCACACTCCACCCACGTCTATTGAACAGGTGAAGAGGCTCATCCCTTGTTTCCTGTTTAGGATGCGGTTTCCCGTTTTCTCTTTTCCAATCTTTTCACACCTATGTAGCCCCCTGCACATCAGTGGCGTTACCGCCTTGTTCGGGGTGATATGATTAATATATATATATATATATATATATATATATATAAATAGAGAGAGAGGAACGAACGAACGAACGAACGAAAAACATCGACTTCGTCAAATAGGTATTATCTTTATTTGTTATTAAGGTAAAACTATTCATCACAATTTCTCAAGTTCTTTATATCTGTTATATTCACAAAGACAAAGATTTACTTACACACACACACACACACACACACATATATATATATATATATATATATATATATATATATTGAAGTAGTGCCATAGATGTGACGATGTGACGGGGTGACCACGTTTTGGACAGCACAGTGTTGCCTACATTGGCTCTATTCATCGTGATTGATCGGAAGGTTAAATTGTCTGCTATTAATTTCTCTTCTCAAACAAATAACGGCTGAAATTCATCTCGTCTTGTGCCACAAAAGTGGCGAATTTGAACGCAGGGGTGAGAATAGATGGCTGTCAATTTCGTTAAGTGATTAGTTTGAATACAAGATACATTGGCTCAGTCTCCCAGACGTGAGCGTCGAAATCCTAAAATTGGTTGGCTTCTGATTCAAGTGTTTTGAATCTAACATTAAATTGAATATAATCCGGTCAGGGGTGGCCGTGCCTTCGGAGAACGACAACTAAGGGTGGATATCTCTCTAAACTTCTCCGGTTTTCGTATGTGCTCCTATCTCTTAACTCAAACCGCCTGCTAGTTCCTGCCTGACACAACTTGACTGAAAAAAGGCAACCTATAAATTACCGTTTATCTAAACAAATAGCCCCAACGAAATAATAATGTCGTGGTGTTATGTAAGCGTTCGAAGTCGCGAAAAAAGCCTGTTTACAAGTAAAGCTTCAAATAGAAAGCTTGCTGTAGGTCACAAGAGATTTATTTTCCGTCAATAATAAGAGAAATCGGATGAAAAAAAAGATCGAAAGCGAACAATAATAAAATTAACCAGTCGCTGACAAACAAAAGTTTTATTTGAATATTGTTATAATGCTTACTTTTGTTATTGAATCATTTCCTTATATTTCAACGGAAGATCAGAAGTAGCGATTAACAGCTCCATTCTTTGAGGTGCATGTGTAGTGGACGAAGCGTCCACTTACTAATTTAGATTTACGAGTCGACTCGACGTAACTGGTTGGTGAAATAAAACAGACAATAAGAAAGAACGAGTAAGGCGAAAGTAACCAGAAAAACAATGTATTGACAAAGGTTACATGGGGTTGAGAGAGCATGCATAAGAAAGTGAAAAGGAAAGAGTCATTCCCCTTCGTCTGTTCGTAGAAACCAAATAGGATGTATGAAGTTTTTTCTCTAGCTGAAAGAAAGGTTTTTAACAATTGTTAAGATTTTCGTAAAGAGTTCAAAGTTCAAATCCTTGATGAAGAAAGTCAGACAGAAGACAAAGTTCTGTGTCTGTGTGTGCGTTGAGTAGAGAGAGAGAGAGACTTACATGCGAATGTAGTAGCCTTAGGCAGTCTGTGGATTTCTACTGACGAAGGTTGGAAAAATTGTGAATTTATGTGTAGGAAGTTATTTTATGTAAGGTCCTGTTTGAATGAAAGTTAATGTGCATAGTGTTAATGTCGGAGAAGAAAAATAAAAGAAATTTGCGCCACTAATTGCTACTCGCAATTAGTGCGCGTGTGTTTGTGTGAGTTAGGGAGACATGTCTACTCTTGTCCCGGGACGAAATCCTAACTGCTGTACCACGTGATGTTTTCCGCTTTTATTAGCATCGTTTTGGCGGGAACCAGTCATCACGTGGACGGCGAGTGACCATGCGTGTGTGTGTGGGGGGGTGTCAATGTATGAAACCCCACACATGAAATAAAATTTTGCGTGTGAATTCTGATATAGATATAGTCATCCGCAGACAGGTCTGCTTCCCTGTATAACATCTCATCAGTACGGTTAGACAGCTGATTGATTTTAATCCAGGATTGAAACCCGCCTGATTTGGTGTTAGTCGTCGATTCTACCTCTGAGCTATGGACGCTCGTTAGAAGGAGGCAAACTTTTAGCGTATAGCATGGCCATCAGAAAAGCAAACGCATCTCGATATGTGAAGTCACAAGTTTATTCGCCTGAAGAGAGTCAACTTTAGACTCGAATCCCGTGTAGCGTCACAAATACCATTATGGACACTTAATGTATCATACAAAAAGCAAGTAATATAAATAATAATAACAATAAATCTACACTTTAAACAAAACGTTCGCGGCTTCTCGCACTTTTTTCTATACCAATTTCTCTCGTTGGAACAACCCTATTTCTGTTTTATATATATATATATATGTGTGTGTGTGTGTAATGAATTATTTTGAACATTATTTTTACCGATGCTCATATTTAAGTAGATATTCTGTTTTTAATTAAACAGTGTTTTTATATTTATATCTACCGGCCTGATTATTTACGATAAATTTTTATTACGAAAATGTGTGCTACCGAGCAGGATTCGAACCTGCGACCACTTTTACATAGGGGAAGCATACCATTTGATCTGGTACCGTCTTGACCACTCGACCATGGATAGCCTCTTGATCAGACGAGGATTTTATCATGCTTATATAACACAATTTTCGATTTTACCGTACACAAGCATATCTGCTCTGAAATGTATCGTAATGTCAAAAAATGTAAACATGTTACGGAAATTAACGAATTATAACTAAACTTGGATATATATATATATATATATATATATATATATATGTATATATATATATATATATATATATGTGTGTGTGTGTGTGTGTGTGTGTGTGTGTGTGTGTGTGTGTGTTTAACCAATTAATGGATTTTCTAAAATGCAACAATATTCCTTATTGCCATAAACGCTATTTTAGTGGAAAAAAACATATATTGGAATAAATAAGCTTGTTTATTTGCAAACAGTCAAAATAAGGTCTACTGGTGTAGCTCATTAATAAACCTTCTGATGATCTAAGAGGGTAGACGTTAATTTAACTGTTTTCCTTCCCACCACCACCACCATCAGCACCACAGACTGAAACCTCCTGACGATTTGACCAAAATGTTTTGTACAAAACACTGCTGTTAGGGTGATGAATATAAGATCAATCATCAAGTAACAAGCGATGAATATTTATGATAAATTATACTTTAGAACATGTATAAACTACAATCTACTACAAAAGTGTACATTTTGGTTCGACATTGAAAGAACAATATCTCCTCAGGTAATTAGTATTGATGGTAACCCATCATTACTGTCTGATGAGACATTGTTCTTTCAATGTCAAAACAAAATGTACACTTTTGTAGTAGATTGTAGTTTGTAGATGTTCTAAAGTATAAGTTATATATATATATATATATATATATATATATATATATATATAATTCCAGGTGAAAATGACTTAGGGTTTCTTTTTATTTTGAGTGCTCTGGCATTTATTCTATTATGAACAGTGCTGAATATAATAAGTATTATAGAGCTTAATATAATCATACGGTTATGAATTAATTATACATTGTGACACGAAAATTTCAATGTTTCGAGATAGATTCGCATCATCAGGCAATGTTGCGGTTGGTTGTGCAGATGATTTACATTTAAATGACAAGAACCTTTGATTTGATGTGTATGTATGTGGGAAGATATAAAAATTTACATGTGTGCTTCTTTTGGCTTCTTTTGGCTAATCAGAGTGAAGATTCATTTTGGGATTTGGCCCCAAAGAATACATACTAACCAACATTTTCTTGATTAGATAGATAGATAGATAGATAGATAGATAGATAGATAGATAGATAGATAGATAGATAGATAATGAACAGGCTGAGATAGATAGATAGATAGATAGATAGATAGATAGATAGATAGATAGATAGATAGATAGATAGATGCAATGGGTAAATTGTTGGCATTTAATATTTTCAGTTTCGCGCATGTGCGTTGTTTGTTTATATTTTGTCGACTATAATAGTGTTCGTTGGTCACAGTCTGGGAGAAAAAGAGCACTATGACACAAATTACCCTGCCAACAAATTTGGAAACGACATGCTGTACTAGTTGACATTCGCACCGGAAGATTCAATACGGACATTTCTGAGTGTTAGGGTGTCAATATGAGGATAGTACAGATGGTTCTGAAAAAGATGGCTGAGTGTAATGGAGATTATGATCGTGTTTAGAGTGATCAATAAGAATGACGTTGTTATGCCTCAATTTATCTTCCCAGAGAATCTCAAACTCAACACGGAGGCCAACTACTCGTGAAAGTAGTGCAGCCATGAATCAAGAGGGTGGCTTCTGGAAGATCCTATGTCTGGCAACAGGACTCTGTACCATGCCACACAAGCAGGAGAATCCAGTCATGGTTTTTAGACATCTTACATCTGGCCACCTAACATCTTACATCTGGCCACCTAACATCTTACATTTGGCCACCTAACATCATACATTTGGCCACCTAACATCTTACATCTGGCCACCTAACATCTTACATCTGGCCACCTGACATCTTACATTTGGTCACCTGACATCTTACATCTGGCCACCTAACATCTTACATTTGGCCACCTGACATCTTACATCTGGCCACCTAACATCATACATTTGGCCACCTGACATCTTACATTTGGCCACCTGACATCTTACATCTGGCCACCTAACTTCTTAGACTGAAGCCCCTTGATTATTATATGTGGGGTGCAGTTAAGCGAAAGACCAGCAAAATTCCTTGTAACACCAAAGATGAAGTATTATCGCTGCATTTACTTAAATAACAAGGAAACCGTCGAGAGGAGATTCCGAAGTTGTCTGGAGGCCAGAGTTGAAGCCAATGGCGATTTTTTTAAATAAACTCACTCTGTCAAATTTCAAAATATTTTTATGTAATTTTGGCAAATATCTCTGTTAAAATGAGATGTCAATGTTATTTTTATTATTGTGTAATTTACAACCTCTTGTTGTGGAAATTCCTTCCCGAACACGTCTTTACCAGTCAAAGTCCAACAGAAAAAGAGGTAGCCTCTCTTTTTGCACATGCGTAAATTGTCTTTCCTGTCAGAGGACTCCTGGGAGATTTTTATGTTTATTTTATTTTGTGCTTTTATTTTATTTTGTATTTTTATTTTATTTAGTGTTTTTTATTTTATTCGTATTTTTATCCAATCCCTACACACACCAATTTATCATGAATATTGTATAAAATGGATTTACGAAAGGACAAGGTGTTTTAGGTTTATTTTGTTCACAAATTAATTAGTCAAATAACCTAGACATAATTAATATGTCCTTGTAAATTTACTACAATATCATGTTGGTCATATAAATGAGCAACAATGCCTAGATAAAGCGAATTAACAAGAAACGGAAATGTGTCGTCATTAACAAAATTACAATACAGTCCATGAGCTGCTGACATGCAATTCGACCCTAAGAAAACCAGAATGGCGTGGCGTTTCTTGTCAGTTCTTCTGTTCCGAACGCTGCATTATAGTAGGTACATCCACTCAGTTTTGATACCTAAGTTTTAAATTGAATTTTTAAAAATAAAAACGTTTTCTTGAAACATTAATTTTAGCTTAATTGCAATCTAAATGATTAAATTTACTATTTCTAGTAAGCAAAATACTTGGGTGTATTTAAAAAAAGTTGACTTAACCCAGTTTAATACTTTGTTAGTGGAACAAACCTTAAAACATGTAACCTTTTTTAATGATAAGTTTCTTATAAGTTTCCATAGTAAAAGCAAATGTGCAGTTTAACATAATTTTTTAAAAAATTAGAATTTATTTGATAAATTTTAATTCTAAATGATTTGTATTAAGCTTAAAATCTTCGATTTGTAAATAAAGTCTATGTTTAATGAATTAATAACCAAAGATACTGAGTAACTAGAAGAAATTTTAAAATATGTTTGAAACTTTAATTAGCAAAGAAAAAAATGAAAACAGTTCTTATAAAAATTCATTATTCATCAAAATTTTTTTTCTTCTACAGAATATATCTTAAAATTACATTATTTAAAAAATCAATTAAAAGTATATCTACATTTAAAAAAGCGTAGTTTTAATGCATTTTTGATTTTACAATTCCGAGCAGATTTTCGAAAAAATGGTCCGGTAATTAAAAAATTTACAATACATGATTTACATTCCCCAATGAGTCCTGCATTTAACTAATAAATAAAAAATTGGTATAGATAATTTATGTCTAGAGGTTTTATGCAATTAATTCAAGTGGGGGGTAACAGATGTAAAAAAAAATATTTTTAGCAAGTTTTTTTTAAAATAATAATTGCACAACGAAAGTTTATTCATTTGTAAATAAGTCCCGAAAGTTTCAATAAAATCAAACTATTAGTGGATTTTTGCAAGAATTTTCAACTTAATTTGTCTCAACGCCAAAAAACGACTTGCGTAATATCACGTTTTGCATAATAATCACATTACGTAAACATGGCGTGAATCGATGACAGAAAACAAAAAATGAATTTTTAATTTTTTATAAATAATGATAACAAAATTTGATCTTTTCTCTTAACATAAACATTTTGATGATAAAATTTGTTTTTATTAAATTTGAGCCCTTTTAACATGTTGCTATGCTGTTGTTTTTTTTGTTTTTTTTTTGTTTTTTTGGCAATTGAGTGCAGGTACCTACCGAAGGGGAGGTGTCCCCATTCTGCTTCAAACAATGTTCTGAATAGCAAACTTTGCTGATATAGAGCCAATGTTACTACTGCCTCCCCTCATATTCGGATATGAACTTTCGGGCTATGCCATGTGTGGACCAGCATCAGGTCAAAATAAATAATTACTAGAAAGACTTAAAATCAAATATCTTGCCTTGAATTTTATTACGCCCTCTTCCTAGTAACTGACGTCTTTTCAAGCCAATAAAACATGTTTATTTGATCTTAATTTTGCTGTTTTAATCCTTTGATCTTGTCACCGCACACATCGCGCTCTGTGTCTCGATGCATCACATACTACTGCTAATGGTTTATACAGCTTCAAATTTTACAAGACATCTGAGGTCTTCATAGATTTTATTGCTTTAAGTTGATATTTAATACGATCAAGGAAGTATGAATTAATTTATATGAGCGATGGTAACCCTTTAAAAAATAATAATCATCTAGCTCCCACTCATAAAATTATCTAAACTTATTTATAAATGGAACTTTGTCTCTGTGTGTGTGTGTGTGTGTGTGTGTGTGTGTGTGTGTGTGTGTGTGTGTGTCCGTTACTTATAGACTCCGAAACAGCTGAAATGATTTTCTTGAAAATTTACACAGTTGTACTATAAGCGTCTGCGAGTGTTCTTAGCTAGGTTTTGTGTCGAGGTACCCCAGATAAATATCGAAAATCGATAATCGAAAAATCGGGTTATAGAAGGAGTGGTCCGATTTTAATCAAATTTGATACACTCATAGACAAAGACATAAGAAACGATATTCAGAAGTTTCAAGGTTGCAGTTCTTACAATAGTGCAGAAAAAAATCGATAATATATATATATATATATATATATATATATATATAAGGCAAGATCTTTCTTTGTGTGTCCGTTTATCTGCCTGTATGTCTGTATCTTTTTCAGCCCTTTTATTTTAGTTTTTGCTTCGAGTTTGGCTCTAAGTACGTACAATTGAAGTTCTTAGTCTCAGCCATGATATCATGTACTCAGAGGACTTATTTAGCCTTCAAAATTCAGTTTACAACGAAAAACCTTATTTGATATCGATACCAGGAAATCAAAATTTAACTTACATCCATTCATTTTTCTTTCAGTCTACAGTTTCGCTTTAACTGGAAACAACTATTGCTTTTTAGTTTTTCGTGCCGACGTCCAAATAGTCTGAACTTCAGGACCATGGATTAGTTTTAAAGCTTTCATTACACCCAAGCATTACACCCTTGCATTCACTTACGAACAAATACCCTTGTGAAAGGTATTAATCCATCTCTTCCCTTCAGTTATAGGTTGAATAATAGGACAGATTAGGTTCTTTAGCCTTGGCTGGCAACCAGTCTACCACAGAAAGCAATAGTAATCTACTGCGGGATAATCAACTGCCTAGTCAGTCATGTCTCTTTCGAGACATGATCGCCCAAAGCGTCTATTACGTTTGGCACTTAACTGGCTGGCTAAGGTTTAACTTTTTGTCATTTCTCCTAATTCTTGTTCTGCTGAGCATTTACATAAGCTCTTTACGTAGGTTATGTACTGCTTTCCTGTCTCTCTTGTTCCATTGTTCTGTGTTTGTGAAAATTTCCACGTTTACTTATCTCATTATATACACTGGAACTTTTAAATTTAAAATTAAACTTTGAAATGCTTCTTTCTGATATTAAGAATGTGTCTTTCTATTTCCATAAAACTCTCGTTAGTCACATTTTAAGTGCATGGTATTCTCAGCATCCTTCTGTAGACCTAGTTTTCTGTTACCCGAAATCCCTTATTCATCTCCGAAATGATTGTTCCAAATTAAATTCGAGATAGCAGGATTGATATTGCATAATTGTTCAGTACTTTTTTGTTGTTTCTAAAGAAATTTTCATGTTTCTTGAAACTTAGTTTATATTCTGAAAGGCTGTCTATTATTGGATTCTTAGAGAATCGCTAAATCTTTCAAATTTTCGCCGAGTATATGACAGAACCGGATGAGAGAGAATTCAGTTATGGCATCTATGCAGTTATATGTTTAAATGCGGAATGGCAAATGTGCAAAATACTAATGATGAATCTATTCATCATCCCAAAGTTCGTTTGTATTTCTTTGTATATCACCCGTTGTCCATGAAAGATGTCCCTTTTTTCTATATCTGAATGCAAGGACTGGAAACAGGAAACCTATTGGAAAACATGAAAAATAGAGATGAAATTCACAACTGTATGACTGTATATTGTATTAGGCATAAAGAAAATGCATGGCTGGGTTTGTTATTAATCAAGGAGCATCACACAAAAGGCAAACGAGCATAAAGCGCCGGATTTTTTATTTCTAGCATTGGCATTATTGCTTCTAAAGGTTTAGCGTTTCGTTAGGTGAAAAAGGGAAACTTGAATGAATTTGAGCCTATCTTTTTGAAAGTCCCTTGAGCCTTTTTGGGGGGCCTTTCAAATTTGATTTTTCTTTTTTTAAGAGCCTTTAAAATTTGAGCTTTTCTGGAAGACCCTTTCAAATTTGATCCTTTTTGGGAGAGCATTTAAAATTTAAGCCTTTTTAAGAACCTTTCAAATGTAGGCCTTTTAGTGGGAAAACCTTTAAAAGTTGAGCATTTTCTCAAGAATCTTTCAAATTTAGGCCTTTTTTGGAAGACCTTTTCAAATTTTAGCCTTTTTTTTTTAAAGAACCTTTGAATTTGAATTTTTTTTTTTCGGAAGAGCCTTTCAAACTAGAGACTCTTTTAGAATAGCATTTCAAATTTGAGCCATTTTGGAGAATGTGTTTCAACTTTGAATTCTTTTCAAGAGTCTTTCAAATTTGAGTTTGTTTTATGGAAGGTTCTTTCAAAATCGAGCTTTTTTCTAAAACACCCTTCAAACTTGAGTTTTTGAGGGAAGAGTTTTTCAAGTTAGAGACTTTTTTGGAAGAGCCTTTCAAATTTGAACCTGTTTTTAAGAACCTTTCAAGCTTGAATTTTTTTAATTTTTTCAAATGCTATCGAAATAAATAAATCTATCATACCCGCAGGCAAGCATCTATTCGGTATACTGACGATAAATATCGAAAATCGATAATCGAAAAAATCGGGTTATAGAAGGAGTGGTCCGATTTTAATCAAATTTGATACACTCATAGACAAAGACATAAGAAACGATATTTCAGATGTTTCAAAGTTGCATTTCTTACAATAGTGCAGAAAATCGATAATATATATATATATATATATATATATATATAAGGCAAGATATTTGTGTGTCTGTCTGTTTATCTGCCTGTATGTCTGTATTTTTTTCAGCCCTTTTATTTTAGTTTTTGCTTCGGGTTTGGCTCTAAGTAGGAATAATTGTAGTTTTTAGTCTCAGCTATCATACCCTTTACTCAGAGGACTTATTTAGCCTTCAAAATTCAGTTTACGACGAAAAACCTTATTTGATATCTATACCAGGAAATCAAAATTTGACTTACATCCATTCATTTTTCTTTCAGTCTACGGTTTCGCTTTAACTGGAAACAGCTATTACTTTTTAGTCTTTTGTGCCAACGTCCAAAGAGTCGGAGCTCCAGGACTATGGATTTTTTTTAATCATATCACCACGAGCCATGCGATAACGCCACTGATGTGCAGGGGGCTACGTAGGAGTGAAGAGATTGGAAAAGAGAAAAATCGGAAACCGAATCCTAAACAGGGAACAAGGGATGAGCCTCTTCACCTGTTCAATAGACGAGGGTGGAGTGTGAACCGGGCGATAGTTTAGTCTATCTGCTCCAATTGAAAAAAAGAAAAAGAAGAGTGAGAAGATTGGAAGAGGGAAAACCGGAAACCACATATTAACAGGGAACAAGGGATGGGCCTCTTCACCTGTTCAATAGACGTGGGTGGAGTGTCAACCGGGCGATAGTTTAGTCTATCTACTCCAATTGAAAAAGAAAGAGTGAAAAGAGTGGAAAAGAGAAAGCCGGAAACCACATCCTAAACAGGGAACAAGGGATGAGCCTCTTCACCTCTTCAATAGACGAGGGTGTAGTGTGAACTGGGTTGTAGTTTAGTCTATCTACTCCAATTGAAAAAAGATTAGTTTTAAAAATTTCATTACATCCGAGCAACGCCGGGGTATACTGCTAGTATGCATATATATTGGAGGAAAGTGGGTAATAAAGAAGGTGAAATAAAAGAAAAAAGAATGGCCAGAGAAGCAAACAAAAATGTTTGGGCGTTCCGTATATATTTTCTGTGAGCGTGATAAAAAGAGAAGTGGGAGAGAGATAAATAGAGAAAGAGAAATAATATGAGAGGTTGTAATGGAAATTTATACATTTATAGCTAAGATCGTGCCATGAACTTCCTTCCCGAAAATCTTTCTTCCTTCTGAGAGGGCATACACACTTTTCGCACTTACCATAATCTCTTTCTTCAATGTTCTTTCTCAAAGGGAATTTGACATCTTCAGAAATTAGGTTTTCTTTTTCTTTAACTTTTCCTCCTATGTTTTATCAATCTCGCCACTCACCCCTGCCTCTGTAAGAAAAAAATCCGTTAGAACTGACTTACTCTCGCTGCCATTTTCTTTTCCTTCTCATCTTCATCTTCGGACGCCCTGGGCGACTGTCAGCTTGACGTCACGATATCTTTAAGTCTCGTGTCAAACATTTTCATAAAGGTGATAAATTCGCCTCTAAGCGGAGAAACTTTTAAATATACAACACTTGGAATAAATATGAAATAAAACTTTGCAATTTATTTCTTGTTCATTTCATTATAGTTTATACCGAAAGTCATCAAAGTAATATAACCTGTTATTAACATTTCCGCTCTGTGTTGCTTTCTTTCTCATCTCGGCATTCGCTTTCACGAAAACATGCGCATAAAATATTTCCTAGATTGAGCAAACCTTTGCACAAAGCTTAGACGGGCACACACTGAGACTTGAACTCACTATACGAATCAGCAAATGATCTTTCTAAATAACTATCCGTATTTACAAAGCTACTATTAATGAATAGAACCGATACTTTCCCAAGCCGACCTATACAACAAACTTAATTAATGTTTAATTTCCATCATTTCAACAGCCTATAAGATAACAATATACTGCATATGAAGAAAGAAATTTTGGGTTTAAAATATGACGATCTTTAAATGCTTAAAAATTTCTTCGTCCAACATTCACTCCTATAAAAGATATCACATACTAGTCCAGCACACATTTTTTTTGTTTTTGTTTGTTTTTCAATAAGATTTTCCTGTCTCTCTGGATTCTGGTTAGCTTTTGAAATGCGCCATTTTGAAATGGTTAGCTTTTGAAATGCGTTCTATGGCAGTGAATTTTGGACGATCTCATCAAGGATGAAGGAGAGGCTCGAGGCAGTAGAAATGTAGTTCTACAGAAGGATGATGAGGATAACATGGAACTGAGCAACGATGAGGTGTTGGAGAAGATGCAAACGAGAAGAAAACTCATACTTAACATCAAGAAAAGAAAGCCGAGGTTCCTGGAACACGTAATGAGGAAAGAGGGACTGGAGAATCTAATGCTCACAGGACGGATAAAAAGAAAGAGAGACAGGGGAAAGCAGAGTGAGATACTTGACAAGCTTGATGGCGAAGTGGGGTTTGCGAGAGATCACAAGAGAAAAATATTGAGAACGATAAGAGTCAGGGTCAAGTGAAAGTCCGTGATTGCCTATGTCCTGAAGGAACACGGCACATGAAGATGAAGAATAAGAATTTCATCAATATCTTATGAGGGTTTTTACAATAACTAACAACTTTTTGTTTATGGATTTATTTGCTTCTTCTTCGTCATCTATGTGCCATGTCCCTTCCAGACGTAGGGGATCATAGCCCTCTACATCTTCCTATCCCTTGTAGCTCTTAACAACCCTTCTCCTGATATCCCCCTCAACCCCCGCTCCGCCATCCATCTGCTCAAGTCCATCAAGTATGTCACGCGTTGCTTTTTCCTTGTCTCTCTTTCCGCTTATCCGTCCCGTAAGCATCAGGTTCTCCAAGCCTTCCGTCCTCATTACATGTCCCAGAAATTTCGCGTCCGTCCTTTCCAAACCTTCGTCGTTGCTCAAATATTCTATCCATGGTATCATCAACATCCTTCTGTAGAACCACATTTTGATTAAGCCAAGTCTTTCCTTCATCTTAAATGAGATTACCCAGCATTCGCTTCCATATTAAGGAACAAACATCACATAAAAGTCCAGTACTCTCTTCTTTGTTTCCAACGAAATTTTTCTCTTTCTCAATACTCTATTCAACTTCCAGATTGCATCCTTAGCCATACCAGTACATATTCAGATTTCAGTGTGGCACTTTCCGTCCTTTGTTAAGATGCTTTCCAAAAATTTAAATTTCTGTACCTGCCTGATTTTAGTATCTTCCACTTAGATTTGGCATTTTGGGCTACTCTGTTTATAGATATTTTATTTAAAATAAAATTCATTTCATCTCTTTGTCTTGATAATGTCCGTCAGTGAACGAAACGCGTAGGCGAAAAAATTATTGCTATAGTGCTCTCACTCATCGGGGCTGATTTTCTGATAACGCTCTCTCCCCACTACGATACCGAGCACTTTAGGATAAAAATAAAATGCTTGCCAAAATAGCTCTTATCAGTAAAACTACTGAAAAAGCAGCAATGTTGGCATCAAACATTATCATAATACTATATTTATATAAACGAACACAAAGAGACTTACGTTTGGAGAAAGGTTCTAAATGTCTAGTATTACACAGAAATAGCGTAAGATACAGTATTGGTTTCTCTAATGCTAATTTAATTAAAAAGAACATAACTTTTTGTAAAGAAAGAAATTTTAAAACATATTAATAGCATTGCTACCCAGTGGATGTGCGTTGTGGTGCAGTGAATATCGGAACCGGAAGGAGATATCGGTGAGCTGAGTTCAAATTCCGGTTGAGTTCCTTGTATTTATTTACCGGCAAATACCCTTAGGAAAGATATTAATCCAACACGTCTCCCTCCAGCTATGGGATAAATAGCAGGACGAATTGGGTTTTGTAGAAACTTGTCTCCAGCAGAAAGTAATGGCAACCTACTGCAGGAACATCATCTGCCCAGTCAGGCATGTCTCTTTCGAGACATGATAGCCCAAGCGTGTATCACGTATGGCACTTAACTGACTGACTGACCAAATTTAAATGCAATTTCAGCGTATTTCTACAAGTTTATACTTTATGAATTCATTTTATATGAATTTTATTTATTTATATGAATTTTAATTATTTATATGAATTTATTTATATTAATGTTATTTATTTATGTGAATTTTAATTATTTATATGAATTTATTTATATGAATTTCATTTATTTATATGAATTTTATTTATTTATATGAATTTTAATTTTAACATTCATCGAAATAAATTCATATAAATAACTAAAATTAATATAAATAATTATAATTTATATAAATAAATAATATAAACAATTAAAATTCATATAAATAAATAAAATTCATTTAAATAAATTCATATAAATAAATTCATATAAATAATTAAATATAAATAAATTTATATAAATAATTAAAATTCATATAAATAAATAATATTCAAATGAATAAATAAAATTCATATAAATACATTCATATAAACAATTAAAATTCATATAAATAAAATTCAAATAAATAAATTCATATAAATAATTCAAATTCATATAAATAAATAAAATTCATATGAATAAATAAAATTCATATAAATAAATTCATATAAATAAATAAAATTCATATAAATAAAATTCATATAAATAAATTCATATAAATAAATTCATATAAATAAATTCATATAAATAATTCAAATTCATATAAATAAATAAAATTAATATGAATAAATAAAAATCATATAAATATATTCATGTAAGTAATTAAAATTCAGATAAATAAATAAAATTCATATAAATAAATTCATATAAATAAATTCATATAAAAAAATAAAGTTCATATAAATAAAATTCATATAAATAATTTCATATAAATAAATTCATATGAATAATTAAAATTCATATAAATAAATTCATATAAACAAATTCACATAAATAAATAAAATTCATATGAATAAAATTCATATCAATAAATTTATATAAATAAATAAAATGCATATAAATAGATTCATATAAATTTATTCATATAAATAATTAAAATTCATATAAATAAATAAATTCTAAAATAAATTCATATAAATAATTCAAATTCATATAAATAAATAAAATTCATATAAATAAATTCATATAAATAATTAAAATTCATGTAAATAAATAAAATTCATATAGATAAATTCATATAAATATATTCATATAAATAAATTCATATAAATATATTCATATAAATAAATTCATATTAATAATTAAAATTCACATAAATAAATAACATTAATATAAATAAATTCATATAAATAATTAAAATTCTTATAAATAAATAAAATTCATATAAAGAAATTCATATAAATAATTGAAATTCATATAAAAAAATAAAATTCATCTAAATAAATTCATATAAATAAATATAATTCTAATAAATAAATAAAATTAATTTAAATAAATTCATATAAATAAATCCATATAAAAAATAAAATTCATACAAATGAAATTCATATAAATAAATTCATATAAATAATTAAAGTTCATATAAATAAATAAAATTCATATAAATAAATTCATATATTTTTTTTCATATAAATAATTAAAATTCATATAAATAAATTCATATAAATAAATTCATATAAATAATTAAAATTCATATAAATAAATAAAATTCATATATATAAATTCATATAAATTTATTCATATAAATAATTAAAATTCATATATATAAATAAAATTCATAAATAAATTCATATAAATAAATAAAATTCATATGAATAAATTCATATGAATAAATTCATATGAATAAATTCATATATATAAATAAAATACACATAAATAAATTCATATAAATAATTATAATTTATATAAATAAATAATATAAACAATTAAAGTTTATATAAATAAATAAAATTCATATGCATAATTCCATATAAATAATTAAAATTCATATAAATAAATTCATATAAATAATTAAAATTAACATGAATAAATAAAATTCATATAAATAAATCCATATAAATAATTAAAATTTATATCAATAAATAAAATCCATAAATAAATTCATATAAATAATTAAAATTCATATGAATAAATAAAATTCACATAAATAAATTCATATAAATATTTAAAATTTATATAAATAAAATTCATATAAATAAATTCATATATGAATTTTATTTATTCATATGAATTTTAATTATTTATATGGATTTTATTTATTTATATGAATTTATTTATATGAATTTTTTTATTTATAGGAATTTTATTTATTTGTTTGAATTTTATTTATTTATATGAAGTTTATTTATATGAATTATATTTTGTATGAATTCATTTTAAATCTAATAATAGATATAAATGATTGATATAATAATACTCCTGTATAACATTTTAAATAACGCATAACATTATAATAATGTTCACTATATTCTATGTTATATTAATACATTTTGATTTATAATAACTTATATTATTGTAGTATTTCGCTTTTATTTAATAATATATTCTAATATGTTCGAGATAATACATAGAAATTAGTAGATTTATAGTTGATTCCAACTACACACATGTATATATTCATATCAGTATGCATATATGTGTATGTATGTATATATATATATATATGTATATATGTATGAGTATATGTATATATGTATATGTGTGTATGTATGTATATACATAATACTTCTGAATATCTAAACTTATTTATAAATGGAACTGTGTGTGTGTGTGTGTGCGTGTGTGTGTGTGTGTGTGTGTGTGTGTGTGTGTGTGTGTGTGTGTGTGTGTGTGTGTGTGTGTCCGTTACCTATAGACTCCGAAACTGCTGAACCGATTTTCTTGAAAATTTACACAGTGGTAATATAAGCATCTGCGAGTGTTCTTAGCTAGGTTTTGTGTCGAGGTACCCCAGATAAATATCGAAAATCGATAATCGAAAAAATCGGGTTATAGAAGGTGTGGTCCGATTTTAATAAAATTTGATACACTCATAGACAAAGACATAAGAAAGGATATTCAGAAGTTTCAAGGTTGAAGTTCTTACAATAGTGTAGAAAATCGATAATATATATATATATATATATATATATAAAAGCTTTCATTACACCCGAGCAACGCCGGGCTATACTGCTAGTTCTAAATATTTCAATAGTTTTCTCTCAATACCTATTATTCTATGCTTTATATTTTTATAATACTTGCGTATACGGCTTACGGTCATATCATGTTGAATACACCGGTTCTCGTTCGAGCACCGAAGTTAAGCAACGTTGAGCCTGCTCAGTATTTTGATGGGTGACCGCTTGGGAATACTAGGTGCCGTAAGTGTTTAGTGAAAGATGTGCGTTGTGGTGCAGTGGATATCGGCTAGGAAGGAGAAATCGGTGAGCTGAGTTCGAATTCCAGTTAAATACCCTGCATTCACTTAAGCACTGGTACCCTTGGGAAAAGTATTAATCCGTCCCTTCCCTCTAGTTATGGGTTAAATAACAGGGTAGGACTTTGGGACCCTGCCCTTAAAAAAACAAAACAAATCCCAATGAATCTTGATACTCGAAAAGGAAAAAGTATTACTAGACACAAGAACTTTTATAAAAACAATAAATTGTTGAAAGGAAAAGGTATTACCAGCAATAAATAAATAAAATTTAGTTGGCAATAAATGACCCGCCGAGGTTGATATGCCATAAAACAAAACAACCAACCAGCAACTTACATATAATTTTTTTTTTTAACATTTCACCCAAATCAGGACGGTACTGCCACTGATGAGCAGGGGGCTACATAAGAGAGTGTTTTAGACAGAAAAAGAGGGAAGACAAAGACGAACCAGCTACAGGGAGAGAAAGGAAAAAGACAAGAGAAGGATAGGAACACAGGAGTGAATATAGTTACGACTGCAGAGAGAAAGGAAAAGAACAAGATACACGGGGTGATGTGGAAAGGGCTGGAGTTAAGTGGATAAGAAATGGGAATTGACTTTGCATTTAAATTCTTAGAGGTTATAGCCGTCAGGAAAGCAAGTATATGGAAGGGAGTTCCACAGGCAGGAAGCGCGAGAAAAGACGCTGATGAAGTAGAAATTTCGCCTGCATTTGGTTGATCTAAATGTACAAAGGTGGGATCTTGATGCCAGTCTGATTTCCCGAGTAAATTCTTGTGGAGGGGGCACAAATGACCTACGTTCTTCGGAGTAGAAGCCATGAAAATATATATAGAAGAGACAGAGGGAAGTCACATCCCGCCGATGAAAAAGTGGCTGGAGTCGAGCTCAAGACGCATCACATTACAGATTCTCCTTTGGAGCCTGTCGAGAACACTGAAACGAACAGCAGGAGCGCCTGACCAGAAATAACAACAGTATTCCATGGACGGTCAAATGGTTGATTTGTATATATGTAAGATGGATTTAGGCCGAAAAAAAAACTTCCTAGCCCTACACAGTGACCCAACCTTCCTAGAAATGGATTTAGCTATTAATTCAATATAATATTCCATTTGAGGCTGGAAGAAAGGGTAAGGCCGAGGAGGCGCAGTGTATTGCTTTCGGGTAAACTTGCTGGGTCCATGCTTATGAGTGGTAGTGATGGTTGACAGATAGGAGTTTTGTTTTAGAGGCATTGAAATTTACAAGCCACATCTGATCCTAATCCACCATTGAGTGGAGGTAGCTCTCGAGTTTAGCAGCGATGTTATGTTTGTCCGCCTCGCCAGATGTCTTACTGATGCGAGAGTAGATGGTAGTATCATCTGCATAGATTCCTACTTCGGATTTGATCATGTCCGGAAGATCATTTATGAAGATTAGAAAGAGCATCGTGTCTAGAATAGAGCCTTGGGAACACCAGCGTTCGTGTGGTATGATATGGAGGCATGCCCATTCAAAACTACATTAATTATGCGGTTAGATAAGAATGATTGGATCAGATCAAGCAAGCGTCCAGTGATATCATAATCCCGATACTTGCGCGGGAGGCCAGCGTGCCAAACCCTATCAAAAGTCTTGGAGATATTCAGAGCAATTCAGTTTTGTGCATATACATATTTTTGTGCATATACATATTTTTGTGCATATACATATTTGTCGGTTGGCTAATTTTGTCTAAGTAATATCGATGTCGGGATGTGCGTTGAGGTGCATTGGATATCGGCTCAGAACAAGAAATCGGAGAGCCGAGTTCGAATTCCAGCTGAATTCATTGCATTCACTTACGCGCAAATACCCTTGGGAAAGGTATTAATCCGCCTATTCCTTCCAGTTATGGGTTAAATAACAGGACAGATTGGGTTCTATAGCCTTGGTGGGCAACCAGTCTACCGTAGAAAGCAATGGCAACCTACTGCGGGATAATGTTCTGCCCAGTCAGTCATGTCTCTTTCGAGACATGATCGCCCAAGCGTGTATCACGTATGGCACTTAACTGACTGAATATCGATGTCAATTTTTGTTATCGAGCCATATGCATAATTGTGTCACGTTCTGTTTTAGTGGGGTGGTTGAATAGATACATTTCACGGCTATAACAAAGAGCCAGAAAACAAGTCTTTAGTAGGAACAATAGAAGTGGCAGTGGGCCGATCAGGTCTAGGTTACTCTTCCAATCCCCGAAGGAGAGAAATAGGAAAAATTAGAGACACTGTCTTGAATATGACGTGAAAGTAAGATTAGAGGAAATTAGAACCAGTAAAATGGTGACCTTAGGTCAGCAGGGGTCCTGACAAAGTGGGTAAACATAGATAAAAAGGAACTGTTAGCAACTGCTCTTATGAATTTTATGCGTAGATGTGACACAAGGCCGAATGTGTAGAGCATCCATTAAGAATCGAAATTACTCAGTCCTAATTGCTCTAGTGAGAAAAGCTTGCTCACCATTGCACCATGTGATTTTGTAATATTAGATGTAGCACAAGGCCAAAAGTGTTCAGCACCCATTAAGGATCGAAGTCGTCATTGCTCTCGTGAGACAAGCTAGCTAACTTTTACAAAACGTCGAAGTGCCCCATCTCTCGGCAGAGATATATTGCACTCATGTGCTAGAAAACAACTAACTTGGAGCACCAGACTGAATGAACATTACCGCTAAAGATACTGTAGCTTCTGCATATATCTAAGACGTACTTAATTCCCAGCCTTGACGGACGCATTTTAATCGAGACAATATTTCAAAATAATAACAATAGTCGTGATCGGATTAAATCAGGAGGTGGTGGCAATAACAATGTCCATAAGAATATTAATTGCAATCAGAGCAATAAAAGAAGTCATCAAGTAATTAATATTATCCACAATTGAAATAATACAATGAACTGAGTTTTAATCTGTAAACCGTAGCGCAGGCCATCTGCTCTTTACTGCCGTTTACTAAATTTAACATCGTCCCATACAAAGTAAATAGGGATAAAATGGTGAGTTTGCTATGTTACATTTCCAACTATTGAAGTCGTTATGTTATAAAAATCAGCATTCTGGCTTTGTTGTTATTCGGTTCGAACCCTGACCACTGGCGCCTTTGAGAAATGCGCAAATATCGCAGCTGATATCGTTATGGGTCTGCTCAGACCCCTGATCTTAATGTGCAAATATCGCAGCTGATGACGTTACGCGTCTGCTCAGGGCCCTGATCGGAATGTGCAAATATTGCTGCTGATATTGTTACACGTCTGCTCAGGTCCCTGATCGGAATGTTTTCAAAATAGTGAAACCACTTATTAAATGCTGTCTTTTCAGGTCTAATCTCACCCGGGGTGGTAGCACCTGCTAAGGTTCAAACTATGACCAAAGAATTAACCCGTCCAGACTGAGGTCAAAAAATTATGAGAGTAAAATAAAATATATATGTATACTTTATGGAAAAAATTCTATCAGTATATTTTTATATTAAAAAATTTACCAACAGTACCTTTGTATAATCTATCTATCTATCTATCTATCTATCTATCTATCTATCTATCTATCTATCTATCTATCATATATATATATAGTACATTTTTGTAAAGAAATTACTGATGCTCCCAAGAAAATTTAATTTTGGTGTTAAATGATCCATAAGGATTGGATATACCACGAAACAAACGAACAAACAAGCCGTTCTGCTCTACTTATTCTATTCTCGCATATACAGGGTGTATCAAAAACACTTTTACAAAGTTTAAAATCGGATTCTTGATACCAAAGCAAGGTAAAATGTCCATATTAACGTATGTACAAAAGATCATCGTTGTACCTCAACACGGTAACTCAAAACATATGTTCAGAATATTCTCAAGTTGCTTCTTCACACGCACGCATACATCGGATCATCGACTGGCGGACTCTTTCAAATACTCCCACACGGTTTCAAATAGTTTCTCGGGCCCTCAAGTTACGTGTCTGCATTATTCATGTCCAATCGTTTTAGGTGGCCTACCGATAAAAATTCCAAAGGACTGAAATCGAGGAAACGCGCAAGCGATGGAAACGATCGTCCTCTACCTATCCATCTTTCATGGTAGATATCAGCCAGTATATGACAAACAATGTGACTAAATGTGCTGGAGCCCAGTCATGCATGAACTTCATCCCTTTTCTTATTAGCAAGGGTACATCCTCTAGCAGGCCTGGAAGTGTGTTGGAAATAAAATCCTTGTGGATAGCTTTTGCAAGATATGCTGGGAGAACCTACTAGACAGTTACCTAAAATTCTAACCCACACATAAATTATAGACTAATGCCGGTGTCTAGCCTGTATTGTACGATGGAGATTTCGATCCGCTCATGTTGGTTCTATAAATTTATTATTCTATTTCTTACAAATGTTGACTCATCCGTAAATAAGACTGAATAAACATTGGTAGTTTGTGCAATAATTCATCTGCAAAAGTTCCCCGTGGTGAGTGATCAGTGGACGAAAGACCCTGCACACTGCAGATTATACCGACACAGAAGCTGTTCTTGAATTACCCCCCTATGAGGTACAATGGCATGTACGACATGGTACAGGTACTTGACTTGTGCTGGTATCTGGATCATGTGCTCTATGTGGTCAGACGTACCAGAGGTTCGTATTGTTCCTCGATCCATAGTTTGAGGATTTTGTCTCAGCAACGCGACGATAAACAACAACAAATGTTGGATGACTCGGCCGCCCTCGTTCCGGAATCGGAATCCGATACAACCGTGAAACCTGGCGCCCATTATCATTCACGTGACCGTATGTAAAAATCATATCGTACTGCTCACAGTATAAATATCCTGCCGTTGTTAAACAGAACACTTCTCGGTTAACTCATTACGACACATGTTAAACGGTGAAGACAGACAAATCACAAACGTACAAACGAATGAAAATGCAACCTAGTCTACACGACAATACAGCGCCATCTACAGTAAACTTTCTTTAAACTTAATAACTGAAAAACTAAGGTTTGTAGTCATATGTATATTTGTTCTTGTTTTGGTAAGAAGAAGCCGCCAACAAAGCTTCGGGAAGTATATTTGATACACCCTACGGTAATTATGGCCTATGAGAGCGGCTTGTTAACATTTATTTCACAGCAAACAGTCTGAGCAACCACAACGATTTATTCTTTTTGATTTTTTTTTAAATTTTTCTTCGTAGAAGGTTTGACCAATTATAAAAAAGTGCTTATCTATTGAGTTTTTAGCAACATTTAAAATGCATTTCTTTATTTATTTTTCTTATTCACACTTACACTATTGTCCTCAACGTTGTTGTCACAACGTTTCGACTTATGTGACCGGTGTTCCTCATCAGATACTTGTCAATGCGGATAACCTTCATGGAATTTCGAACTTAAACCTTTATTTACTCTACGGGGGCAGATTGTTTTTCGTACAGCTGTCCCAATCTCCTACAACTCTTCTGGACGGTCTCCTTGTTTAAGTTGGTGAATGCTGCCATAATCCTTGCCTTCAGTTCATCTTTGGTGCTACAAGGAGTTTTGTCTGTTTCTCGTACAACTGCACCCCACAAATAATAATTAAGGAGGTTGCAGTTTGGGGTGTTAGATGGTCAGGTGTAAGGAAAAAAGAAAAAAACTCTTCTTTAAAAATACTGTTTACCATGAAGCCTTATAAAAACAAATTAAATTAAAGAAATTATGAAAGCGCAAAGTAGGGTTTTTTATTCAATGTATTCTTCAAAATAAATAATCTTATTCTAATTTCATTGTTTAGTTTGCGAAATTGAATGTAGTATTTGTAAATCTAGACAAAATGTTAGTGATGACTTTAACAACATTGTGAGGACTTCAACACGGGTTAGCGTGTTTCACAAAGAATTATAGTGAAAATAAAAGTTAGCAGAAATGGATTTCGAATAATCCAAATAAGAGATGTGAATTCCTTAAATAGGGTAATTTAAATTTGCTTGGCTTTAAGTTTTCTTTTGCCCGGCGGTGTAAATTACATCGGATTTTACGGTGTTTATCCCTACAAGGATGACGCAGGTTTGAAATCTGCCAAGACTCTCTCAAATCCACGGACCCTAGTCTTTATAAATACAGGGATCTCCTCAAACACGTGTATCTTTTTAAATATAACTAATGAATAATAAGTAATGAGTAATATATGCATCTATATATGAATAGTAGCAAGAAGCAGACTTATAACAAGTTGTACTAGAAATGGTAGAAGCTTGAGTAATTAAAGTACTTAAGGTAGTAGTCGTATACATAGTTTATTGGTACCAAGAAACGCTTCTGTGAACACGTTTGGCTGCAAGCGGTTCAACATGGAGTCGTGACGAATTTGATCAATTCAGTAACACGAAGTAAAGATGGCGATTCGTCAAAAAAGGAACAGACGACAAAGTGATTTTACTTATTTTACTTATATTTAGTAACGCTATTTCTCATTTCACTGACTTCCTTTTCTTTTTTCATCTTTTTCTTAGTTTCCAGTTGTTTTTTTTTTTATTTGCATCTCTTTCTTCTGTCTCGATCGCATCTTACATTTGATGTTCGATTTTTTATGTTATTTAATTTCGAATTCTTTTCTTTTCTTTTTTTTAATTTATTTTTTTTCTATTTTGTGCCGATTCTTATTTTATCATATTCACCTCCTTGTTCAAACAGTTATTCTTCATCTTTCGTTCACTTATTTCTTAATTATTGAATTTCTTCTTTCACTTATTAAATTCCCTCCGAAATTTCCTACAATTTCATTTTCCCTGCCTTTCTTATTGTTTCTCTTGCTCATTCATCTTTGCCGCGTCACTAACACATTGCACAGAAACTGAAATACCAAAGAATGAGAAAACGTTAAAAAAATAATAAAACGAGGCTTGATGAGACAAGGATGTTTCTCTCTCCAAGTGAACTAGGGATCCTTCCAGGGTTTATTATCGGTGGGCGTAATTTTAGCAATATAAGATACGCTGATGACAATATACTGAAGGCTGACTCGAAAAAAAAAACTACAGAAACTTCTTTGGCAAGTGGGAGGGGGTAAAAGAAAAAGAGAGAATAAAGAACTAACCATTAATTGCAAGAAAACAGAAAGTATGGCCGTCAGCAAGAGAAAAAACCAAAGATGCAAATTAAGAATTGGAGATATAAGCTTCAAGCAGGTCCAGAATTTCAAATATCTTTTAGGATAGAAAATGCGACACCAAGATTCGAACTCGAATTGGATTATCGAAAGGGGTATTGCAAACGTTACAAGAGGTATTGAGAAACGGAAAAATAAGAGTGTTGAATTGCTAGGTTGGATTCATCCTCTTATATGGCAGTTAATGTCGGATAATTTTCTTTCAGGACAAGAACAAAACGAGTGGCTGCATAAATATGGTTCTACAGAAGGATACTGAGGATCCCATGGACGGCGCGAATAAGAAACGAGAAAGAAAATGGCAACAGAAAAAAACGCTTATACACACAATCAAGCAAAGGCAGCTGAACTTCTTTGGACACTTAATGAAGGAAGAGGGCTTGGAAAACGTAAACCTCACGGGTCATATTGAGAGCAAGACAGATAAGAGATGGAAGTGAGCTATTTATCTGAGGAGATTGTATGAATGGGGGCGGAATTCTTTGCAATCTCTTCCGTAATTTTCTGTTTATTCTCCACGATTACGTGCAAACGTCCTCATCGACGTCGGAAAGTCGCCCACTTCGTGGTTGATCGCTTAGGTGAAAATCATTCTGACGAAATCTGCCAAAAACCTTTTTTGACTGTTCAAAAAAAAAACGGAATACAATCCAAATAATCATTGGAATTTTTTTTTTTTTGTCACATTTCTGACGTTTAATCCTTTCCGAAAAAAAAGTATAATATAGCGAAAATCGAAGTTTCCACCCTCAAAATTTAAGGCAGTTCTTTTAGACAAAAAAAAAAATGATATGCAACAAAATCTGACCCACAACTGAACGATGCAGGGTTTCAATTTCGAACACACCAGAAATTGACACCAAAGAAAACGCCAAGTATCAAGTTGCAGTCATTTTGTATTAGCAATGAAAATCCGGCACGTGTTTTTGCAATGATCTGATAGTTTTCGAGATAGATATTTTAGATAGATAGATAGATAGATAGATAGATAGATAGATAGATAGATAGATATGATCCGACTGTTAAATATATACACGTTCATTTTGCCTGACAGACATGTAGTAGATTTACTGGTTGCAATTCCGAGTAAATATCAATCGACGTCTTTTAGCCGCCGAAATCTTGTCTTTGCCGGAGGAAATTGTCTCAATCTCAATGGCCAAAAAAAACCCCGGACTGCATTTCGTCTGAATTACCAGATTACCCAAATTTAATTGAACCCACATCCGGAGATCTTTTCCGAGGCTACGAAGCCAATGGGAAATGGATGAGGTTCAAACAGAGAGAGAGAGAGAGGAATGAGAAATTCAGAGAGGAAGGAGAAGAATGATGAGGCAGAAATGTAAGTGAAGAGGTAAAAATTAATGGAGCTTGGAATAAAATTAGAGTGAAATGGATGAAAAATGGGGCTGTATAAGACGTGGGGAGTACTCCTGTCCTCCTGGTGAGGAGTGAAAGACGATACCGGGCAGTTTAGGTATAAAACGGAGGGGAAGGGAGATTAACGAAAGAAGCAAAAGCGATTAACAGAAGAAGAAAAAGAGAGAAAGAAGATGGCACAGAAAAAATAAAAATTGGAAGAAAGGGAAAAGGAAATAGTTAACGAAGGAAAGAGAGGGAAAGCAACGAAAGAAATGAAGGAAAGAAAAAAAGAAAAAAAGAAAAAAGGAAGAGAAAGAAGGAAAATAATTAAAGCAGAAAAGAAGGACAAAAACGCAAGAAAAAGGAAAGAAGAAAGAAATGAGAAAGAAAGAAAAATAGTTAAAGAAAGGAAAAAGGATAAAAACAAAGAAAGAAAGAAAGAAAAATGTAGAAGGAAAAGAGTTAAAGAAGAAAAGAGGATAAAAATGCAAACTAAAGAAAGGAAGGAAAGAAAATAATTAAAAAGAGGCAAGGAGAAAAAAGTTAAGCAAAAGGAAGGAAGAAAAGAAAGAAAAAGAAGGAACTTAAAGAAAGAGCGAAAAAAGCAAACAAAAATGAAGGAAAGAAATAAAAATAAAGAAGGAAAATGCAAACGAAAAAATGAAGGAAAATAGTTAAAGAATGAAAGAAAGAGAAAAGGTCGAGTAAATGTGTGAAAGAAAGTGTAGTGGATCCCGGGAATGGGGCCCGCACAAATAAATGAACAATCACCCGTAACTGAGATAGAAAAATGTGTATTAACGTAAAGCTACAGACTTGAATGAAGATTAGTAGTCCGGGAATGCGGTTTTGTAAAAGTATATGTACAAGTCTCCGGAAGTGAAGCCATAGTATGTCCGCGTCGGAAGCTGACAGGTACTGCGTGATAATCTTCTCAATATGGAACACAGAGCTACTATGAACTACTGTGTACTGACTGTTAATCTCTCTCTGGACTCTCGTATTTTCCGGTTAACTCTCTGTGAAAACGTGGTATTACCCCGTCTCATTTCTATAGCAGTAGTGTAAGTATACTCTAGATAAGTCCATCTATATGAAAAGGGAGAATCCCACAACAAAAAGAAAGAAAGAAAGAATGGAGGAAAATAGTAGAATAAAGAAATAGAGAGAAAAATGTTAATCAACAGGTTGTAAGGATAGAAAAATGAAAGAAAGAAAATGGCTAAAGGAGGAAAGAAAAAGGAAGGCCAAAGGAAGAAAAGAAGGTAAAAACGAAGGAAAAAACGAAGGAAAACAGTTAAAGAAAAAAAGAGGGAAAAAGGGATGCAAAATGAAGAAAAGAAAGAAAGAAGATAGCTAAAGAAGTGGGAGAAGAAATGCATGTAAATGAAAATAATGAACGAAATAGTGAATTAAGAAAGAAAGAAAGAAAAAAAGAAGCAAAATACTTAAAGAAAGAAAAAGAATGAAAAAGACATACAAAAAGAAGGAAGCAATCAAAATAGTTAAAGAAGAAAAAAGAGAGAAAAAGAGAGGCAAAAAGGAAAAAGCGAGAAAAAAAGAAGCAAAAGAAAAGTATATATTTGAGTCAGTTGGTAAACATGAGTTATGTTCATACTTAAGTCTATGCCTTATATATATATAGATATATATATATATATATATATAATCGGCAATGTAATCAGTCTTGATCTGGCATCTCGACTTCCGTCACTTTCTCACCGGCATGACGTGGCTTCCTTCTATCTTTTCTACGAATATTTTCAGGGTAACTGCCCTGATGAGCTTTTTCCCTTGGGTCCCGT
Organism: Ascarosepion bandense; assembly: GCA_037127315.1. Classification (NCBI taxonomy): domain Eukaryota; kingdom Metazoa; phylum Mollusca; class Cephalopoda; order Sepiida; family Sepiidae; genus Ascarosepion; species Ascarosepion bandense. The sequence goes on from JBBBDQ010000277.1 coordinate 3,661,341, forward strand.
TTACTTGAATTTTAGCGTTCTACTTGATTTGCACTGACAGGTCCCACCTTTTATTGTTCAACGCAACTCCCGCTGCTACTCAAATGGTTTCTTTTCTCGCACTTTCGGCCTGTGGAACTTCCTTCTATTTACTTGCTTCTCTTATATCTACAATGTCAAAAAATAAAAGTGCAACGTCAATTATCATTTTTTTAATCCGTTTCATCTTTTATTCTTTCTTCAACACCACTTGCACCCTGTGCACTAGTGGAGATCCCGCTTTGCTCAGGGTGAAATGGTTATATATATATAAGAATATATCAGCTCTGTAACTGATATTGAGATTTCAAATAGTATAATATATATAACAAATTGCATATATATATATATATATATATATATATATATATATATGTGTGTATATATATATATATATATATATATATATATATATATATATATATATATTTAATATCGTTGTATCCCGGGAGGGGATAAACAGAGAAAGAATAGTGCAAGAAATAACTCTTAACACTGAGAATATATAAATAGAGATTTATTATACCTCAGTACAATAAACCAAATACAAGTACACCCAACGAATAGTTAACACGAATAACAATTAAGAAGGCACTGTCTCTGTATAGGATGTATGCGAAAATATTGAGAAATAGGCTTCCGTCTAGTGACGTCTAACTCTCGTCTAAGACCGATGGCTGTCGACTCTCGTATAATGACGAATAATCTCGATCATTCCCGTGTAATGACGAAGACTCTCGTATAGTCACGAATACACTCGATCTCTTTCGAGTGCTTTCCCTGTAGTTCGTTCTCGTCTAGGCCTTTTAAGACCCGGGCCATACCCATTCCGGGGTAGGACCAGGATATTCCTCTACAACAATATTCCTCCAGAACAAATATATATATATTTATATTTATACACACACACACACACACACACACACACACACACACACACACACACACATATATATATATATATAGTCATCCGCAGACATATCTGTTTCACTGTATCACAGCTCATCAGTACGGTTAGACATCCGTTTCCTTTTTACCCAGAATTGAAACCCGACCGAATTGGCGTCAGTCGACGATTCTACCTCTGAGCTACTGGCTCTCGGTAGACGGTGGCAGACTTTTTAGCGTGTATATTATCATTATACAAGCCTAATAGCTGAGAGTGTTCTAATTCATTACTGAATGAATGATACGTAGATACTAGAGTAGCTACTGTTTTTCAAAGTCTACCATACTTCCAGAGTGCTCAATCAGAGTGTGAGAGTGTAAATTGTCATCCGCAGACAGATCTGTTTCGCTGTATCACAGCTCATCATATATATATATATATATATATATGGTGCCCAGTAAAAAGTTTCAAAGCTATTATTACTGTTTTATTTTTCAGAAATAATTGATCTTGAACAACACCTGAGAGCAAGGCCTCTGATCGGCAGATTGAATGTTTTGATGAGTGTGAAAATACCTCTTGATTGCCGTTGTTCCCGGGTTTTACCTGTTGTTCCTTATGTCGTTACACCTGTTAGGCTCTCAGCTATAGGCAAATAGTGAAACCCCAAACAATATAAATATATTTCTACATGTGTATAAGCGTATTTGTGAGTCATATTTGTATATGTGTAAGTATGAGTGTGTATGTACACATATATATACATAGTATGGTAGGGTCAGTTGGGTACTGTCTGTAAGAAAAAGAGCATCATGATGCAATTCACTCCGCCAGAAATTTGGAAACGCCATGTTGTACCTCTTGGCATTCACACCGAACATTTCAGAGAGTTTTTATGTCAATCTGAGGACAGTGCAAAGGATTTGGAAAGAGTTAAATGAGTCTAATGGTGATTACAAAGGTATTTGGAGTGATCGACGTTATGTTTGGGTATAGTTATGTTCGTGGGTGTCTGAACAAACCGGAGCAATTAAATCATGGGTGCTTCGCGAGGAGGGGCGAGAAAATGGGCCCCAACTATTGCTTACTCACAGTCTCAACTTGGTAGTCAGCTGGTTATCCAGAATTTCAGTCTGAACAAGAAGAAGTATCAGAAATTGAATGGAATGTACGCACACCCCAAGACAGTGATTTGACACCAGAACGAAAAACAGAATTAGTTTCTCTTGTGCTGAAGAAGTACAGCCTTGAAGTAGCTGCCCTCAGGGAAACACGTCTTGCTCACTCATTGCGACTTGAGGAAGGAAAAAGAGGTTATGTTTTTTCTGGTCTGGTAAGAGCACGAATGAGGTCCGCCAAATTGGTGTTGGCATTGCAATCCAATCTCATCTTGCAAGGAAACTGATCTCCCTTCCAAAACGTCTATCAGACTGTATCATGACGCTGGTATTTAATTTCAATCTCACTATAAACATTACGTTAATCAGCACTTACAATTTACTGTCCTGTGAAAGAGAAAGAAGACTTTTACAAAAACCCTCGTAAGTTCATCTACTCATAAATTCACACCTCACACAATTCACAACTCATCAATTCACACCTCACACAAAGCATGGATTAATTTTAAAAAAAGAAAAAAAAACTCTTATGCAAAGTAGACTCAGTACCTTTTTTTAAAAAATCATTTCACCCCAAGCAAGGTATTCCACTGCCACTGTTGCGAAGGGGGTTACATAGGAGAAAGTGATGAGAAAGTGGGGTTAGTCATTGGAAATGTCGGGAGGAGGGTGATAGACGGATGAGGATACCGAGGATGGGGGTGGGGTAGATGAGAAGAGATTTTGAGAGAATGGATACCTAAAGTGGAAATGTGAGGTTCAGCGATCTCAGGAAAATGGAGGAGGACTGATGGTCTGAAAAAGCTACAGAACTTCAGAAAGCAACAGATAGGACTTTAAATACTTCTTTGATAGTAAGAAGATTTCTGGTGCTAGAAAGAACACGCCAGTGCTCTCCTCAAATGGACAGACACTTCTATCAGAAAAGTGTCATATCACTACTACTTGCACCGCTACAAGTAGTAGTGCAAGTCTGTTTTAAACACACAATGCGTCACTAATGAAGACGTTATTACAGTCATTTCCCAAAGTCTTCAAATCCAAAAAATGTTTTTTGAGATAATCAAGCAACATTTTTGAACTCCATCAAAAAATCTCTTCAAGCAAAGCCCCTGGAAAGAATGCTATTCCGCCCGAAATATAAATCTAACATGGTGACAAAAGATTAGTCGAAAAGCTACACGAACTCTTCAATATAATAGAGCTGTTCGTGTTCCTCAAGGATGCTTTAATTCAACACTTATAAAAGAAAAATGGTAATAGAAATGTTTGTGGTCCTGGGTATGACGGTAAACTGCATCTGGCAGCAAGGCATCTGATTGGGAGGTTGTGAGGAGCATGTAACCACCTCTTAATTGCTGTTGCCTCCAGGTCCACACTGACCCGAAATGGTAGCTTCTGTTAAGGTCCTAGTTATGGGAAAATAGTTAACCCCCAAACTGGGGCCGAAACACTTTGAAAGTATAAAATTATACATTTATAGAAATATATCCTTCATAGTAAAATATATACATTTTTGAAGGAAAAAAATATTTCCAGCAATACATTTTTAATACAAAATTAGAAGACATCTTCAGTTTTTTTTTAAATAAAAAAATGATTTTTCACCCAAATCTGACTAAAACTTTTCACTATAACCGAACATTAAAAATTAAATGTTTAAACCCTATATTTTTGGCATTAAATAACCCACAGAGGTGTTGATATGTTGTTAAACAAAACTCAAACCAAACTCAAGAAATGTTTGTGATAACTATTGTGAAATATCTCTGCTGTCGATCGATGTATAAAATATTAGTTCGACTGATTCTGAACAGGATTATCAATGACGTCACAAATGAGATTCACTCGGAATCATAATGTGGATTCAGGTCCGCTCGTGGCCATATTAACATGATCGTCTTACTCAGACAGATACCCGAAAAATACATAAAAAGAAAAAAAGAAAAGTTGTATGTAATATTTCTTGACCTTACAAAGGTCTTCAACACTCTAAATCATGTAGGACTCTGGAAAATTCTTAAAAAAACTTATAATACCAAATAAAGTGTTGAGTGTTATAATCTCCTTTCACGAGGCGATGAAAAGTGTTGTTTTATCTGATGGAGAGTTCTCTGATTGCTTTGATATTACAAATGGTATAAAACAGGATTGTATCATGTTCCCTATTCTCTTTGGTCTCTTCTTCTCGCTAATACTCAAATATACCGTTGGTGACATGAACACTAGTATTGAATTTCAATTTCGAACCAGTGATGGCCTTTTCAACTCTTAGCAGTTCAAAGTTCAACCCTCAGCGATTAAAACAGTTCTTCGGACTAGTGTCATTCTTGATCTGCTGTTGATCTGATGATGCTGTACTTGTGATAACATCCCTAGACGACTTGAATGGAATGAATATATATATATATATATATATATATATATATATATATATATTGATTATTTGTGATAGGTTGATCTATATTAACGTGAATTGCATTAAACTTTAAACTAAAACAAAGAAACAAAGATATAGACTGGGATAGATGTGAACTAATTTAGAAAGAAAGAAAGAAAGAAAGAAAGAAAGAAAGAAAGAAAGAAAGAAAGAAAGATATAGACTGGAATAGATTTGAACTAATTTAGAAAGAAAGAAAGAAAGAAAGAAAGAAAGAAAGAAAGAAAGAAAGATATAGACTGGAAAAGATTTGAACTAATTTAGAAAGAAAGAAAGAAAGAAAGAAAGAAAGAAAGAAAGAAAGAAAGAAAGAAATAGTCTGAATCAGATTTGTGCTGGTTGAGATAGACGCACAGACAGTCAGACAGATAGACAGACAAACAGGGAATTAAACCGATTGAGATAAGTCGAGAGGTAGCCCGTTTCCATCTCTAAGTGCGTGCTATGGTTTTTCTATTGACCATTCTTGGTACCGCCGAGAAATCTCAGATCGGCATCGATCAAAAGTATCAATGTTCTGCACGTGACGCCAGACGTGCCTACCATGCACGATTTTAAGTAAACAGTCGTGTTTGTTTTCGCATGGCTGACAACCTTAAACTTCACTCCCCGCTCCCTTGCACACCCAGTCCCTATCCCCATCTGTACAGATCGTTATTAGCCTATCTGTTTCTCACTACCCATGAAAGTGTGCTCTTCCTGCTGTTTCGTAAAACCGATACGAGGCTGGCGCTTACTTTCCGAAGTGTTGGGGAGGCCAACGTCAAATAAAGTTCAGCCATAATCTCACCCTTACTGATTTTTCCTTGTGTTAGCAAATAAAAAAAAAAGAGATCAGTGTTCATGAAGGCAGCTCCACTTAGACGCTAAGCAAACAAATGCACATTTTATTTAATTCGAGTTGTTTATATAACCTGTGGGTATTTAACAACACTGATATCCTAGGTAGGATTTATTAAACAAATAAAGTCTGACTTTCATCCAATCTAATGGTTGTAGCTATAGTAAAACAACAGAAGCCTTTTTTCTTCATATACCAAATATTAATACTTTCCACCTTGTTTTAATGGCGTAAGTGGTTATGGCACTCCACAACTTTCTGTCCCTTGTAGGTCTTAATAAACTTTATATAGCTGTTACTTCTACAAATTAATGTTCCTCCATCGATTACTCAAGCTCATTATGCATGTTATCCGTTGTTTTCTGTTGTCCCTCTTGTCTTTCAGTTTTAGATTTTCCGAACCCTATTTCCTCATTATGTGACCCAGGAAACTTAACTGCTTTTTTCCTGATTAATTATTAGTTTCCTGATTAAGTATTATTTTCCTTTTTGTTTCCATTTTCGTCGTTTCTTACATGACCGGTCCATGGTACTCTAAGTATCTACTGTAGAATCACAGTTCTCGTGCTGCAAGTCTCCTTTTCATCATTGAGAAGATTCTCCATCACTCACTGCCATACAAATGGATAGATATCACGTAGCAATTTAGCAATGTTTTCCTTGTTTCTAGCGAATTTTTTTTATTCCTTAGTATACTGCATAATTTTGTAATGCTTCGTTGTCTATCTAAATACGCCTTCGGATTTCAGCACTACCATATTATAGGATATGCGTAGGGTAGTGCTTATGCACACGGAGAGGAGTGTTGGAGTATCTTGATTTAATCCCAGCCGAAGTCATCGAGTTTGCTTTCGCACAAATAGTTTTTTAAAGGCTAGGTTAGACTGCGTTTATGTCTATGAGATGTAGGAGTCTGAATTCAAAACCGATTAGATGTGGGTCTAACAATTCCACCTCGTAAAAAAAGATAACTAAAATCCCGCGGAGTTAAAAATGGCGAACATACTAACCATCAACATATGTTCGTGATTAACAGCAGAAATAACAGATAACCCCCTAGACATTTTAATTGGTTCAGCCTACGCCATTTTATCTGAAAGATTAAAGCTGTGCAAATTTTCTGTTTATACGTTACTGAACTGTTTTGCTCAGAGCAGCAACAGCTAGAAGCAATGTTCTCAATGGAAATTTTGAACAAATTAGATCAAAATCGCGAAGGATTTCTGGGGTGAATTGTAACTGGACTGGTGATGAAACTGGCAGGAGGCTAAAGTATACCCGGGCAAAGCAATTGCCACCCAAAGGAGGAAAGGGTTCATTCAAGGAAAAAGCAAGTCGATCAAGAGGAAAATTAATGGCGAAAGATTTCTTTTTTAATAAGTACATTTTGCAAATTCATTTTTTAGAAAGGAAAAGAGGGCAATATCTTCGCACTATGAAACTATGTTGAGAAAATTAGCTTACAAATTAGCTGAGATTATTGATTGGTTGATTTGTTTTCTGTGGTATATCAACCCATTGCAGGTTATTTAAAGCCAGAAAATAATTTTAGATCATAAGAATTTTGTTTTTTAGAGATAATAATTATTTAATGTTACAAGCCTTACTAATTGACCCATAGCTGGGTTAAAAAAAAGTAGATCCACATCTTTCCCAAAAATATTTACGCGTAAGTGAATATAACGAACCCAACTGGATTCGAAACTCGGCTCTCCGATTAACAATTCCAATATCCATTACACCAATCTTACACCTAAGCTTTGAGCATCTAGTTTATCCAAGCGGTCACTCATTTTACTACTGACTAGGTTCGACGTTGCTTTACTTTGTTGATCGTAATGGAACCGGTGTTTTAACGTGTTATGGCCGTAAGCCCAAATTAGCTAGGAGGTGCGGTTGAAGGCTTCATAGGAAAATAATTTTTCATCACAACAACGATACTGCCCATTTTTCTCGTCAAACAGTTGGAACATTTAAACGGGAAATCTTTGGAAATAAATCCTCTCTAGACATTGGTATAGAATGTCCTTTTTTTATTCTCATTTCCTAAGCGTAAAAATGTTTTGTAAAGCACATATTTTGAGAATCACAAAATTAAAATTTGAGACCATCAAATTTTGAGACCATCAAATTCAGAGACCATCAAATTTTGCGACCACTAAATTTCGAGATTATCATTGTACAAAAACATGCTTTGCCATGATTTTATGCCACTTGTCAGGACGCCCAGTTGTTTAAAAATTGTATAAATTGCTGGTATCGTCGCTTCAAGAAACGTCTTCATGTTAATGTAGAAAAAAATAGATATTCTAATTTTTAAAAAAATATTTTCCATTAATCCTATTTTTTAACGAAAATTTTGAATAGCGAATTTCTAATAGTAACATTGATGTGTCACAACGTCAAAAGTATAGGAAACTCAGTGAGAATCAAACTCACTATTCAGTTGTAATTGAAGTAACATTTTGAATGACACTCATGACATCGAAATTAAAATATTGTGCTTCAGAGTGATGCAATTTTTTAATTTCTGTCAAAGAACAAATATTGTTTTATTATTTAGTTGAACATGTTTCTGCAGGAAATAAGTGTTCATGGCTCTTCACATGTACTATTTTATCTGTGAATTATTCAATCCTTTATTATCCTTGAATGTAACATAAACTTCTTTTTTAATCATATCACCCTGAGCACGGCGGTAACGCGACTGATGCGCAGGGAGCTACGTAAGAGTGAAAGGATTGGAAAAGAGAAAGCCGGAAACCACATCCTAGACAGAGAACAAGGGATGAGCCTCTTTACCTGTTCAATAGACGTGGGTGGAGTGTGAACTGGGCGATAGTTTAGTCTATCTACTCCAATTGAAAAAAAAACAAAAGAAGAAAAGAAAAGAGTGAAAAGATTGGAAAAGAGAAAGCCGGGAATCATATCCTATACATGGAACAAGGGATGAGCCTCTTCACCTGTTCAATAGACGTGGGTGGAGTGTGAACCGGGCGATAGTTTAGTCAATCTACTCCAACAGAAAAAAAAGAAGAAAAAAAGAGAAGAATGAAAAGATTGGAAAAGAGAAAGCCGGAAATCACATCCTAAACAGGGAACAAGGGATGAGCCTCTTCACCTGTTCAACAGACGTGGGTGGAGTGTGAACCGGGCGATAATTTGGTCTATCTACTCCAATTAAAAAAAAAAGGTTGGTGACTTGTTAAGTTTTAACTTAGTTAAAGCCCACTCAAAGAACATGATAAAAATAATGGAGTGGCTTTACTTTACCACGGTTTTTATTTCAGATGATCCATTTTCTTAAACTGACTCAAACACACAGAGGTCTCAGTCTGCTTTACTATTTAGCTTATAGCTGGCAAGTGTCGTGGGAGATTCGTGCCTTTTGGAGGAAGAAAAACAGATATAGTAGAAATTTAAATTCAGTTCGCCGCTTGCACTTTTCGAAACGATAACTGTTATAAAACCCGCACATCCAGGATGATCATGGCTCTCCGCATAGTCTTCCTTATGGTCTATGAATTGCCATGGCTTCATTGAGAAATAGAATTGATTGACTTCTCGTTGCTTTCTCTACACTTTTCAATTCAGCGTGGTCCTTCCTCTAAACTGACAACCATTCAATGCTAGAGATCGCAGTCTACTTTACTATTTAACCATGGCTGAATGGAAAAGAAACCCGCTTTGCTGTAATGCTGTCTACAACCTTCTTATAATTTCATCTTCACAACTGAACATAAATTTTCGATTGGATTCAGATCGGAATTTGATGGCGGCTATTCAGTTATCTTCACTTCTATAAACGTTTCACGCCCAACAGATGACCTTCAGTAAATGAGAACGGGCATTGTGGTGCATTAATAAGGACTTCATTTTGTAACTGCGAGCCTTGAACTTTTAATATTCAAAAAAGTATTGTCCATAAACTCGCAATAGTTAGCCCTGTCCAGTCTAACCCCTTCACCGACTTCGTGTGATGCAATAGTGATTTAATCGACATTTCTAGCCCATGTCCTCACAGTGCCGCTTCCTTTCTGTCTTCTTTTAACCACAGGCACATCTAAGAAAATCGATCCTTTTGCCCCTTTGTTATGTTCATCTAGTGTCACCTGAGGTTCATCCAGAAAAATTACATTCTTCTTCTATGTGCCGTGTCCTTTCAGGGCATAGGCGATCATGGACTTCCACATCTTCCTATCCCTAGTGGCTTTTAGCACGCTTTTTCTTGTTACACCATCCATTTGCTCAAGACCATCAAGTATGTCACGCGTTACTTTTGCGTGTCTCTCTTTCCCTCTCTCTGACCTAGAAAAGTCATTTTTCATATCTTTCTTTTCCCAATATTTGCTATACTTAAGGAAGTTTGCGGAGAATATTTCTTGATAGATCCCAATTTGTGAAGTATTCTACACAATTTCTTCTTCTTGACTTCCTCAATTCCTGCTTGTCAAAGATTTGGGCACTGGTCAAAAAAGGCTGTTTTTGCTACAAAACTCTTTACGTTGCCCTCAACGTAGTTATATTTCCAATAGCCCACTTTATCGCTCGATAATTTCTATGAATATTAATAATATTAATATATTAATAATATTATTAATATATTAATAATATTATGAATATCCTTTAATATCTCTAATGTGGAGATTCTCATACTCAGTAATTATGTTTATTCTGCTTTTCAGCATTTGCTAAAACCTTTCCATTACCCATGGCTCAACAGAAATTATAGAAAAAATATATGCATTTTATTAGATGTACGATTAGTTAAATCTGAATAAAACGTTTAGACTGCAGTTTATATATGAAGTCCAATAAATTAAAAAAAAACATTGTGAAACTGCTTAAAACTTTAAATCAAGTTTTGTTTTGACATCTAAATTAATCGTATAAAATTTGATAAAAAATTGTCAAAGCAATCATGAGTTGTTGCGGTTTATGTGATTTGCATAACTTCAGATGGAATATTTATTTGTTTGAACATTATTTTTTAATAAATATGTCGGTTAAAGCCCATTTTTAATTTTCCATAAGATTTCGTTATATATATATATATATCCGAGTGAATAAGGATCAAAGAAAAAAGTTTTTTACAAACGTCCAAAGCATTAATTTAAAACAGTGCTCGATATATAATATATAGAGCTGTGAATATTTATTATAAATTATATTTTAGAACATGTACAAAATTTTATATACATCCACTACAAATCGTACATTTGTTTCGACATTGAAACTACAATGTCTCCTCAGTTGGTGTGGACAGGAATGGAAAGCCTATTTTCTTATATTTGGTGAGTTGTGTGTGGGATGTTGATGGGGGATAGTGATAAGGGAATAAGTCTTGTGAATTGTCCGTTTGAATTTTGAAGAAAGTGGTGTGGGTAGTGAATATAGTTGATTAATTAGTGTCTGGAAGTTTTGTAGACAGATTTAACATTAGCAGACTAGACTATATCCTTTGAATTTCTTAGAGAAGCAGAGTAGGGAGGTGTAAGGGGTGGGATGCTTATTTTGTACAGATTATTTTTGTATTTAAGCAGTTTTTATAATTAATCTAATTTTGTATATTTAACCTTAATTTTGGATTTAGGAAATCGATTTTTTCTATTAAATTTTAAATTTTAATTAGATCACAGTTTGTGGTAAAATTTAATGTTAAAAATTTAAGGTAAGTAAGTAGGTAATAGGTGCGTAATAGGTAGAATTTTATGTAGGATGAAAGATTAAATTCTTAGGTAATAGATATGTTTGTATTTAAGGTAATAGGTAAAATTTAATGTGTGTATTTAAGAACAGTTTTTATAATTAATCTAATTTTGTATATTTAACCTTACTTTAGAATTTTAAAAATCGATATTTTCTATAGAATTTTTAATTTTTTTAAAACATTTTTAAAAAATTAGATCACAGTTTGTGGTGTATGTAGGAGTGTTGTTAGTACAATGAAGGTGTATCATTTCTAGGGGTCTTAGCTCTGTAGTATTTTTTAGCATGACTGTAAGGTTAGTTCTTTAATATGCTTGCAGTTTACTGTGGTTTCATGCCTCTGGTTTATATATGAAACTTTTTTTAGAACTTCGTTGTCGGCATAACTCTGCTGAATTGACAAACTTCTCCACATTAATCCTATCATTGATTTATCTCTATCTCGATATTGAAAAATTTACGACAAAAACAACCTGCTTGCTAAAATATATTTTTATCAGTAAACTGTTAAAAAACAACAGTAAACATTATTACAACTCAACAATATATATATATATATATATATATATATATATATATATATATATATATATATATCCAGCTTAATTAGTAGTAGTTGTATTTCACAGTAGACAATCTTTAACACTAGTTACATTTTCCTGGGATTTTTAAATCTTTTCTTATATATTGTCTGCAGTTAACTTTTTTATTTGGATGAGAACATATTTTCAAATTTGTCTGATGAGTGTTTCGACTTATAATATTTAATTTATCTGAATTTTAAATTTCGTAATGTCATAAATAAGTTAAATTTTAGAAGATTCGAAGTAATTTACTTTACAGATTTTCTTTAGCCATTATTGAATCAGTAGTGGTTTATGCTAAGTTATTTTGCTACTTTTGATAGAGATCTATTGACCATAATTTTATACAATTTTAATATTTGATTCTTGTCATTTGATTTGCAGTGGTTTGACTCACGTTATATCTTGCACAAATTTATACTAATTTGAATGGTTCTTGAAACCAATTCTCCATTGATAAGAAATATGTCACTTATTTCGAGGTTACAATTTTCTTTAACTCTTTTCTGTCCAGGCTTAATTAACGTTTCTTTCCATCCTGCTTTCACATCAAAAAGGACATAAATAATCGCTGTTCAGCAGGATTCCTCATAGTGTTAAAATATGCCTGTCAGTTACCAAAACAGACTGCGTTTTCTAGCCTTGGTTGGCAATCAGTTTAAGAGATGAATAACATTGAATTCAAAGCCCTTGAGGGGTGGGTTACTAAAGACACACCCACTGATGCTAGTACGGCAACACATTGTGTATATACGACGCTCGGGTTTTACGTTCGTGGTCGTAGTCTGATTCAATCTCAAACTCCTAAAATAATTTTCATTTTTTTTAAACAAAACTTCAAACAGGTGATCGTACCATTTGTCTTTACCCTCGGACCCAAAGATCTTGCAAAATTATCACTGATTTTTTTCTCTCTAATTAGTTATTTTTCTCTCTAATTAGTTATTTTCTCTTTTACATTTCTTCCTAGCCAGCACTTCCAGCTCACCTTCATATTCTTATCACTCAAAATCTACCAACGATCAAACCATGAATATTTCTGTGAATGCTGTCTTCTAGATGTTCCTTCTTCTTCTTCTTCTTCTTCTTCTTCTTCTTCTTCTTCTTCTTCTTCTTCTTCTTCTTCTTCTATGTGCCCTGTCCCTTCAGGACGTAGGCGATCATGGTTCTCCACGTCTCCCTATCCCTTGTGGCTCTGAGTATGTTTGAGCCTGTTGCTCCTGGCAACCCCCGTTCCGTCATCCACCTGATCAGGCCCTGCAAATATGTTATCCGCTGCCTTCCTCTGTCTCTCCTTCCTTCTATCTGGCCAGTCAGTATCAGGTTCTCCAGGCTCTCTTTCCTCATTGCATGTCCCAGGAACTTCAGTTGTCTCTTCCTGGTGCTCAGCTTCAATTTCCTTTTTGTTGCCATTCTTTCCAACACCTCCTCGTTGCTTGCATGCTCAGTCCACGATATCCGTAGCATCCTTCTGTAGAACCACATTTCGGCCGCCTCCAGTTTTGTCCTCATTTTCGATGATATTGTCCAGCATTCACTGCCGTATTGAAGAACTGACATCAACTCCTCGCTCGGTAAGGACCGGCATGGGCAACAGATGTTCCTTACTCTTCCAATAATTTCCAATAATAATTCAGTCTGAATGGACCCTACATTTCCCGCTATTATCAATAATGCTGTCACCTGGATTGTTGTTACTCTTCCCGCTATTTTCAATAATGCCTTAGCCTGGATAATCCCCGCTCTCTTCACAAGTTTTCAATAATCCTGTCATCTGAATGAAGCCTATTCTTGCCATCATTTTCAATAAATCCTTTGCCTGGTTGGTTCTTACTCTTCCTGCCATTTTCAATACTTATATTTTGAATGGATCCTACTTTTCTCTCCATTTTCAATAATGATGTCAACTGGGTTGTTCTTACTCGAGAAGAGTAAGAACAACTTTCGTATGGATAGCTGTTGCTTTTCCCGACAACATCTGGACAGATCCAAGTGTGCGATCTTTTCCAGATCTTTCATCCTTTTCATTGGATTTTTCTCATTGAAAAACATTGATTAGTCAATCTGCTTTTGTTTACAAATTGAAGTAGAGTTTGTTGTTAGTAATATGCTCTTTATATCTTTCGCAAGAATTCTTTTATTTCATATAGAAGAAGAAGAAGAAGAAGAAGAAGTTTGAATCTTCTACATAATCAATTATATACAGAGCAAGCATCCTCGTTCACGCGGAAGTCTGTTCTCAATAAAAAGCTGAAGAAATAAGGGTATTTCAACCCAGTGAACGTAGCATGGTGGATCGTAGCATTAAAAATCACCATCGTTTGAGTAGAAGATGTGGAACGGCATGATCGCCCACATTAAGAAGGGACTCGATATAACAAAGAATTTGAAACAAAAATTATATATTTTTTTAAGGCAGACATTTTTAATCATTGTAAGTTACATTGTCAACAAATAACTTTGTTTCATCTTGAGGATAAACACTGTCTCGTTCATATTAATATGAATGCTTTCTTTATTATACGGCGTTGTATTGAACACTATTCAAATCATGAAAATCTTTAGTCTACAAGGCAGTTGCTACAAGCTATTCGTGATAATGTCTAAAACGAATATTCTCTAATACTTACTTTTTTTATTTGTTTCACTTTCGAAACTTCTGGCTCATGATTCTGTTTCTATTATTCTTGTCGTTATTACCAAAATCGTAAATATCAACAAGGGAGTCGGTAATATTCTTATTACTGAAAATATTTTGTTCATCAGAATTGAATGAGTTCATTATATTATTTTCTTTCGTAACCGTTGTCATTGCGTCATTATTTTTTCCCCAGACGCTCATTAAAAGAATGTTATTTAAATCGCTAGATGTTTTATCACGTCTATAGTTCAATGTATTGTCCCTATTTGCGCCATACCTTTATCTGAGGATGCCGCTTTCCTTTCAACGAAAGACACTGATATTTACAAGCACACTGATATTATATATGCAAGTGTTATATCCCGGGAAGGAATAACAGGGAAAAGAATAGTGTAAGAATAATACTTAACACTGAAGATAGATTAGAAGAGATTTATTATACCACAGTACAATAGACCAATAGACGTACAAGAACAATCAACGAACAATAACAGAATAACCATCAAGTAGAAAATGTCTCAGCCTATGACGTATGCTCCCGTCTAGTGACGTATGCTCCCGTCTAGTGACGTATTCTCCCGTCTCGTGATGTATGCTTCCGTCTAGTGACGTATGAATATTTATTCGCCTTCCCACTCAAGGAAAAATGTGGCACAAGGCCTTTTTAAAGTGGGATCCTCCTGGCCACATAACAATTTCTGTCTAATTTACCCCAGTCGTGACTCCACCCTTTGGCGTAGTCACGACTGGATCAATGCTCTACGCCCGAAGGCAGAGGGCTCAACAGTGCGCAAAGCCGTCAACCACGAGCGTTGCCCGTCTAGTGACGAATGCAGTATTTAACAACCTTCCCACGTAAGGTTATATGCGACACAAGGTCTTTTATTGTGGGTGTTCCCGGCCATATAACCAAGCCAAAAAATGTCTGTCTACTTTTCCCCAGTCGTGATTCTACCCTTCGGCGGTACCACGACTGGGTTTGTGCTCTCTGCTCGGAGGCAGAGAGCGCCCCCCACCCGAAGGCAGAGTGCTGACAGTGTCATAGATCCGTCTAGTGACGAATGCGGTATTTAACAACCTTCCACGTAAGGTTATATGCGACACAAGGTTGTTTTATTGTGCGTGCTCCCGGCCATATAGCCAGGCCAAAAAATGTCTGTCTGTTTTTCCCCAGTCGTGATTCTACCCTTCGGCGGAACCACGACTGGGTTAGTGCTCTCTGCTCGGAGGCAGAGAGCTGACAGTGTCATAGACCGTCTAGTGACGGATGCATTATTTAGCTGTCTCTCCCAGTAAGGGCAACATCTGACACATGGTCAGTTTATAACTGGGCTTTCCGGGATGTATGGCCCGGCCAAAAAATGTCTGTCTAATATTCCCCAGTCGTGCTTCTACCCTTCGGCGGAACCACGACTGGGTTATTGCTCTCTGCTCGGAAGCAGAGAGCGCCCTCTACCCGAAGGCAGAGAGCTAACAGTGTCATAGAGCCGTCTAGTGACGACTGCTGACGTATATTCCTAGTCACAATCTTTTATTGACTGGACCATATCCATTACGGGGTAGGATAGGATGTTCCTCTACAACAGTAAGAAGATTTAGTTCAAGACTGGCACTGATGATAGTTATAATGATGCTGTTTTTTCCGTTTTTGGTAGGGAGCCGCCATCAATAATGGTGACAGTAAGAAGTATAACTGCGAAATTAACTTTCCTTATTTTTTTTAAATATGTTGTAATCTTTTTATAATGAAAGATTCTTCTTCTTTTTCATTATCATCATCATCACCATCAAGCACAGCAGTCAGCACCAAAACGATTAACACGCGTGAGTTTCATAAAACTGGAACTACTCTCGCAAACTCTCAGTTTTATGCCGGCGCGTCATACGCTTATGCAAATGAATACGAGCCTCGCTCTCAGTCTGGGCGCGCACACGCACTGCCATTTTTTGTGTCCGCCGCTATGAGGTTTGCCTCGTCAAACGTTCACTCATGCATTTGTTACATATATTATACCTTCAGTGATTCCATTCTGGAATTTCATTCGGGTTATTAATTATAACTGATGAAAAAAATTTATGAAAAATAACCTCAAATATCCATACTGTATCTGCTGGTATAAATGTAAAAAAATGCTGTTTCCAAATTGAATTGCATCATTGTGCTCTTTTCATCTCAGATGGTGCCCAGTTGATAGAGCCAATAGTTGGGTATCTTATCATTTTCTGAGGATTTCT
Organism: Ascarosepion bandense; assembly: GCA_037127315.1. Lineage (NCBI taxonomy): Eukaryota > Metazoa > Mollusca > Cephalopoda > Sepiida > Sepiidae > Ascarosepion > Ascarosepion bandense. Next base: position 3,677,816 of record JBBBDQ010000277.1, read on the forward strand.
ATTTGGGGGATTTTGTTAGAGCTTGCCTGACATTGTTCTTGGTTATATTTTTCCATTTTTGACCAGGTTTACACTTGGTTATTTCTTGTTCTCGATGGATCCACTCTACAGTTATTCACTCGGCACTGGAATTATTTTCTTTTGGCTTGTTTTACATGTTTACACTTGGTGGCTTTTTGACATCTAAAACTGCTTTTCCAGTGTCCTTGTAAAACTCCTTGAGGTCCATTTGGAATATCTTATTTTGTTGATAGAATCTGAAATGCTTTTCGTATCATCTTTTTGTTGTTGTTGTTGTTGTTGTTGTTGTTGTTATTATTATTATTATTATTATTATTATTATTATTATTATTTAATTTACTTAAGACAAATCCCAAGATTCACTCAATTGAATGTGGTTATTGTAAGAACGTAGAAAGATGAAGAAGTTTCAGGTTATGAGGATAAATAGCTAATGACCCTGGATTTGAAAACTACAGTGATCCGGGAAGCATTCCTACGAGAATGTAGTACTGTTGTTGCTATTATTATTATTATTATTATTATTATTATTGTTGTTGTTGTTGTTGTTGTTGTTGTTTAAGCCCCAAAACAGGCATCATGATCAAGTGTCCCTGTTTGAATTCAGTGTTGTTGTTGTTGTTGTTGTTGTTGTTGTTGTTGTTTAAGCCCCAAAACAGGCATCATGATCAAGTGTCCCTGTTTGAATTCAGTGTTGTTGTTGTTGTTGTTGTTATTGTTGTTGTTGTTGTTGTTGTTGTTTAAGCCCCAAAACAGGCATCATGATCAAGTGTCCCGGTTTGAATTCAGAGTTGTTGTTGTTGTTGTTGTTGTTTAAGCCCCAAAACAGGCATCATGATCAAGTGTCCCGGTTTGAATTCAGAGTTTTCATTCTCCAAGGCTAGTCACCAACCAACTATTTATCCATAGTTGTGTGGGGAGGAGATGGATTCATAATTTTCCAAGGATATTTACATGTAAGTGAATGTAATGAACTCGACTGAAATTCGAACTCGGCTATCCGATTTCTCAATCCAAGCCCATTACTCCACCGTGCCTCCACTTTCCTGAAAATGTAAGCAAAGAACCAGCTGTTCAAAATTAGTGAACTGAGGCGGCACTCTTTCATTACGATTCGATAATTCTTTACAGATAGGCAATTCCAACGTGTGCAGTCTTCTGCAAAGTGTCCAGTTTTGACATTGACCCCAATCGTCTCCAGCCAATTCTTCAGTTCACTACTTACGATGATCAGATTCTTAATAACCATGAAAATTATTTCCATCCTCATCGGTAATAATAATCTATACACTTCTTGTTTTAAACTATACTAGTCTTCGTGTTTTTCTTCTTCTTTTTCAATTACTATGTCATTTCCGAGGCAGGCAATATTCATGATGATGCAGACTGTTTCATCTTTAAATAACATTACAATATATATTTCTTTCTGATGGTCACAGTGGATATTAACACGCATTTAAATTTGAACTTGTCATTTTTAGTCATATCTTCTGCAGTTTGGCCATACCAAAAACTTCTTCTTCATTAGACTTCGATTATTTTTACCTGACCCTTAAAAGCGGAGGTATTGTATTCGGTCACGTTTGTTTGTTTGTTTGTTTGTTTGTTTGTTTGTTTGTTTGTTTGTTTGTTCCAAGACAAGCTGGATTAATTCAGATGAAACTTTCAAGAATGATTAGCCTCATGACTTGCACGAACTGATTAGATTTTGGGTCCGATCTGGTACGGGATAAAGTTTCTTGGTTATTTTTCGTGGGGGGGTAATATTTTTCATACGTTTCACATGCCAAATACTGAATTACCTCTCCTACATTGCTTTACGCCATTATATATTCTGAACGCATTATTTTTCCATGAAAATATTATTATTTATATTATAAATTTAATATTTAATATCTTGTCGAAAAGCAAGAAAATGAGCGGTCAAGTTCATGGCAGTGATTCTCATAATCATCTTTTGATAATCGATAAGATGATGTCCGTATTGACTTGGAGGAGATTTCCGATCTTTGACTGATCTTATTATTAGTGTTTGATTTGAAGAAGCTTTCTGAATAGAGCTTTCTTCTGACCAATAGAATGAGAAAGGAATGTTGATGATTCGACTCCGTAGACGTGGCATAACGGGTCTTAATTATGAAAGTTTGTACTGGTAAAACTAAGGACAGCTCCTGTGAACATTTGCTATGGAAATAGCGATAAAGTAGCGATAGAATTTGGTGGGGTTATCGGTGAGAAAAGGATTGTAAGATTGAAAATAATTCGTTGTCCTACGTAAATGCTGTCAAGGTTGGAAAATGAAAGTTGGTCGCCCCAGCTCAAATATGTCAACAATATCCCTTTTACCACTTTTACAATTACTGGATATTAACACCAGTTGTTACTGGTGGATTAGGCTTCAGAAGAAATTACTGTACAGCAGAAATTTCTTTTGCTTTACCAGAGTTATCTGGTGGTCACTAGTTAGGATCAAATGAAAGTGAGTCTCCTCTAATCTACAAGAACCACTGATAACTTCTCGCTGAATGCTGTGGACCAATCCGTAAATTAGAGTAAAGTTGCCAATAGACAAAGTGCTGACCGGAAAAGGAGTCTTCTTTATGTTACATGTCCTTTCAGAACGTAGGCAATCATGGACTTCCACTTGCCCTTATTTCTTGTCGCTCTTAACATCTTTCCCCTTGATATCTCTCCCAAACCCAACTCGGCCATTTACTTGCTCAAGTCCATCAAGTATGTATTTCCTTTTCAACTAATTTTTCTTTCAATATATTGTTACTCATAAGCCCAATGAAAAACTACAATGAAACAATCTTTAGTCATCCTGTCTCTCTTTCCTTCTATCCCTCCTGTGAGTATTAGATTCTTTAAGTCCTCCTTCCTCATTAAGTGTCCCAGACACCTCAGATTTCTCTTCTTGATGCTAAGTATAACTTTCATTTTCGTTTGCATTCTTTCCAAAACCTCGTCGTTGCTCACATGATCGGTTCATGATATGCTCAGCATCCTTCTGTAGAGTCAAACTGACTAAATGATGAAAGGCTAGAAATGTGCCTAGAATATTCGGTTGTCAAACAGGAAATGATGCATTTTTTTGGTTGGTTGTTGACCCGGTCGTCTAACGATTTAACCTCTTTAGTATATAAAAAAATCTGACGTTTTTCTTTTCAAATAATTTTTCTTTCACTATATTGTTACTCATAAGCCCAATGAAATTAATTACAATGAAATAATGTCTAGTCATCTTAATCAAAAATGAGAAAATTTTTAAAGATGGTATCAAGAATTCAGAGGTACGCTTAAGAACAGTCATTCATCGATATGGTGCCTACTTCAATTGAATAAATTAGTTATTTAACATGTTAATAGCGTTTTATTCATTTCCTATCAAGTGCATCATTTCATGTGTGACAAGCTAGTAGCATATCTTTTTACATAGTATGCAAGAATCGTGCCGATAATTGTTTAAATTTTAAACTCATATAAAAACCTCCGATGAAAGTAAATTTCTACATAATTGCTCACTTTGTGAACAAGAATCTGCATTTAAACTAAACTAGTTTTAAAAAAAGCTTACGAGAAATTACAACTTTTACGGTTATTATTTATTAAATAATGCCAAAGCTAAGTTCAGAAAACTTAATTTGAACTGAGTTTTTAAAGTCACGATAATATGTTCGATTTTAATTTGTTCAAAATTTTCTCCTTCTGAAACTCTGTCTCTTCGACATTTTTCCATTCATTGTTTTGTCTTTCGACACTTTGTCCTTCTACACTCTGACCTACTTCACTACGTCGAACTATTTCACCAGTACTGATGTGCTGTTTTTGTTCCATTGCCGTAAATATAATGCTTTCAATCTTACGGCAGGAATATCTGAAACCTTATGGATGGATACGTACCTCCATTTCAAGCTCAACATATTTTGACTTGTTTTGCAATTGTTCTTGCTTTTATTTTATTTTTTGTTTTGCTTTTGTTTGGTTGGTTTTGTTTTGATTTTTCTTTGTTTTTTTTTTTGTTTTTTTTTTGGTTTCATTTTGGTTTTTGGTTTTTTGTGTTTTTTTATTAGTTTTTTTTGTTTTTGTTTTTTTTTTTTAGTTTTCAAGGAATAACTCTCGTTTTCCTTTACTTTTAACTTACTTTCAGTTTTCCTCTAATCTGCCAGAAAATACCCACTATTTACCAGAGTGAGTTTTTAAAACAAGCTGTTGTGGTGATTTAAGTCCTTGTCATCTTTGTCAATCACTTAACAAGCACTGATAAGGTGTTGACAGTTTGTTTCTGTTCTACGGAAACTTTACCTGTTAAAACATATTTAAGAAAATGATCAATGAAATTTGTTTTAATCTCAGTATTCCAAAATATTTTGCACATATTTTCAAATTGTTGTCAAAACGCCGTCTCTGTCGTTGTTTTCTTTACTCGATTAGATCCCCATATCCCTGAGCTCAATTTATATAATCAAGTACAAACTCTATAACTCGGCTAACTTTTCACTAACAATCATTATTAAAATAGTATAACTAACATGCAACTATAAATGACGGAGAAGACTGCATACAGGTCCGGCATCATTAGTGCTTATTGATGTTGTTGTTTTATTAAATGAAAAAGAAAACGTTCTGCAATTAGCAAATAATAGACTTGACGTCATCTCCGTTGAACATTTTTTATCAATTCATAAAAACCTGCTTAAAATTACTCAGAAATTAGGGTCACTATGGTTTTTTCCTCAAGTTAGTTTATTTCAGCAGTACTGCGCTTACAACAAAAGCGCTATGATATGCTGTTTCTGCTCTAATACAGTAAGAGATATGCAGAAATTAAATCAGTATTTCATAGACGATAACGATACTTGACTCTAGGTTATTTGCATAATTGTTAGTGTAACACGATCAAAATTCAATTATCTTCAAAAGACATCCAATATAATTATCAGCACAGAAAACAAGTTCAGGTTTTCTTAAAAATTGTTTCTATACCTTTGAGATTAACAAGATTGGATAAAGCCTGAAGCTAACTCAGTTTACACTCGGTCCAGTCAACAATCATCTTGACTTTCCTTTTTTCACTAACAGGTAACGATGGTAAACAGCTTGCAGTAAAATTCACCCTTGCGTCAAATATTACGAGATATCAGTGTTGGGCGCCTAAAGTCATGTCAGTGATTTTGTGTGTTTGAAATTGACTACAGGAACCTAGAGACAGTTTACCGTCGCAACAGTTCTTTTGTGACATTGAATTTACTGAATTTAGAATCAGAGTCAATCAGATGTTCGAAAAATTTGATAAATAGATTTAAATGAACAGTTTGAGGCAAAACTTTGAGGTAAGGTCTATTATGATAGGTTCATTGAAAATGTATTCTTTTATTCAATAATGTCGCACTAGTTATTGACTGTTTTAATAAAAATTCTTCGGAATTTAAAATATGTTAATTTTTATAATTTCTGTGTATCTTAATTGGTTTGATTATTGTTATTACTATTAGATATAAACGTTACTATTAGATAGATATAAACGTTACTATTAGATAGATATAAACGTTACTATTAGATAGGAATTTAAAATAAATGTTAACAAATTTATATAACTATACCTATGTTAGTTCTTTGCACTTTTTTTGCTAAAAAACAGCAGGGCATAATGAAAAAAAGGTCCCAAATTTAATACGAAGTTTTATCGTCAAAATGTTTATGTTATTATTAAGAGAAAAGACCACTGTATCTTTTATTATTTTATTAAATCTTTTGATCCTTTCTTGCACGTTCGGAATTTTGGTTAAAAGTCTGTTTTTGTTGTTGTTGTTGTTGTTGTTGAGTCAGCGGTGTAACAAAGCTAACTTTCAAAATTTTAGCTCTTTTTTTTTTCAACAAAATAACACATTGATTTGGAAATTCTTGCAAAAAAGAAATAATTGTCAGACGTTAATGAAACTTTCAGGATTTATTCACGAAAGAATTAAATTATTTTTAAAACTACCATTTTTAGAAAATATTAAGTGATTAACGAGCGATGAAAAGAAAATATATCACATTCATTGTTTGTGCGAAAAGCCCATTTTTATGTAATTTATGCTTAAAGTAAATCGTACGTGTTTCAAATCAAATTTATTATACTTTCAATCAGCTAATATTCCTCAAATAAAGTGTTTGTTTTTTATTTTTGGAAGATGTTTTAATACAGAGAATTGCATTAAGATTAAAGACGACTAAAAAAAGACGCTAATGAGCTATTTTTAGTCCCACACAAAAGAATTGGTTCCAATTAATATAATTTTTCTTTGAAATACACTACAGAGTATTTTGCTTACTGTAAATAGTTCATTTAAGCATCTGGCTTCCAATTAAAGCTAACAGGAAAGCTTCAAGAAAGCTTTTTCATTTGTAAAAGAATCATTTTAAACTTTAGGTATCGCGAATTAGTGGAGATACCTACATAGGTACCTCCATTACGTAGCAAAAATCCAGCATAAAAAAAAGTTTAAAAAGATTAAAAACTTAATAAAGGAACTTTTTCTATTCCAAAATGTTTATAATATTATGAAGAATAACGATCAAAGTCAATTTTAATTATTTTATAAACTTTTTTAATCCCTTTTAACATTTTCGAAATTTTGTCAGAAAATTTTGTTTTTGATTTAGAGTTAGCGTGGTCAAACATATTACGTCTATTTTACAATTGATTACTTTTTTTTTTTACGTAACTCACTTTTTCGTTGACAAACAGATTAATTTGGAAATTCTCACAAAAATCAAATATTTGTCGGATTTTAATGAAACTTTCAGTACTCATTAACAAATGAATAAAATTATTTTTGAAATTATTACTTTTTTAAAATTTTGATGAAAACAATTTTTTATGTTTGTTACCCCCCTTCAAGTAAATTCATGAAATTTTAATAAATTTTAATTTTCTGGTATTTTTTTTTTATTAGTTAAAGGCCGAACTCATCGGGAAATATAAATCATGTATCTTTTTTATTTAAAATTGATTCACTATATGAAAATCTGCTCCGAAGAGAAATATAAAAAATGCAATAAAACTTTGATATAAGTTAATTTGATAAGCTTTTAATTGCTGGAATAAGTAATAATAAATAAGGACATTATAGTCTGACGAAAAAATATTTTTGATTACTAATAAAATTTTAAAAGAATTGTTTTCATTTTTTTTATTATAAGTAATTCATAAAGTTTTAAAAATATTTAAAAAATCTTTAAATAACTGAATCGTTTCTTGTTTATTAGTTAAGAATTGATTAATATACTGCCTATAAAAAAAAAACAATAATAAATATTTTTCACCCCGTATATTTTTAAAAAGGAAAAAAGTAAATAAATTATTTGTACAAATACGTTCAAAGTTATAAAGTACGATGCTCAAGTCTATAAAGTACTGTGTTCCATATGGGTCAAATTGATTTTATAAGTTAACAAGCGTTCTGGGTTATTCCTCCTTACATATCAAAACAGAAGAACGCACTTTCATTCTTACGATATTTTATTCTCTACGTTTCTAAAATTTTTATTTATTCAGAAAGCATATTCAAATGTCTAGCTATAAATCTAAGCTAAAATTCTATAAAATTATTATGTTAAATTTTTAATTTCACTATTTAGTTAACCCCCCCCCCCCGCTCCACCACCACCACCACCACCAAAAAAAAGTAAAAAAAATTTTATCACGATTGGTCACCAGACATTGCGTGTCTGTCAACATCCGGTAGCTGTCATCTGTCAGCAACTCTATGACTTACATAACAAAAAAAATGGCTACCGTACTTAATTTTTTTTTTATTGTAAATTTCTGGGAGTAAGCAATTATTAATTGATTGAAAACAGATAAAGGTAAGTTTTAATATTAAAATTTGACTTAAATAACGTGCCAGCACGTTAAATTTCATTTTTTCAAGATTTTTAAAAACAGAAATTTGGCTACTGTTTATGTAATGAGCCAATCAATCAACAATGGCGGTATTTTTTTAAAAAAAACTGATAAAATTTTAAAATTTTAGATTTAAATCAATATAATTTCGGTTAAAAATACACCAGTATGTTTTTTGCTTACTAAAATTATTAAATTTAATCTCTTGGCTTTCAATTAAAGCTAATTTTAAAGCTTGAAGATAACTTATTTATTTTTAAAATTTCAATTTCAATTTAAGCATAGAAAAATTGACTGGACTCCAGTGGAGGTACCTACTTTTTAAATACCAAATCCCACTCAAAGCGAACAAGATTTCAAGACGTCGAGAAAACCGAAGAGAATACGGCGGAGCAGCTGCTCGCTATCCCCAAAAAACAGTTTCAGAAATGCTTCCATCAAATAAAATATTGTGTGCGGCTTCAGAAGGGAGTTACTATATTTATTTTTGTTATAATACAAAAAAATGTAGCACAAGTTCAAAAATGGGGAATGGGAAAGGTTGGTTTTTACTTGTCTAATATTAAATAACTTAAATGGCCGCAACCACTGGCCCAAGCAAGCTGTACAATATTCTTTGCAAAAAACATCACATTCTTTCTTACTATTCTTACTGCAAGCACCATAATACCTCAAAGACTCTATGAAGTCCGAACTAGTTCCATGTGTAGTTTTTCAGAAGGAAGCTATTTCGAAGAAGTATATATGCTGGATTGGTGTATGTTCTATTCTCTTTTAATAGCACAGGTTCATATATTTTTTCATTAAACCTTGTATATTTAGTGAAAGTAGATACATATTAAATCTTACCTTTCTCCAACTTATTCATCTGTTTTCTTTATGTATTTGATATTGATAAGAGTAATAATGATAGTGTTGAAAAGGCTTTTCTGTTTCTAATCCATTCAGAAAGTGATTCCTCTTTTTCCTGTAGCAAATAGGCGGCATAAATTTAACATTAAAACTGTTGTATCCTGGAGAAATGACAATACACAGATATAATTAAGTAATACGTTTGTTCTCAGTAGATACAGTAGTACACATCCGTGTAGGGTGGCAACAACTACTGAGCCGAGTAGACAACGACCGTGCTCGCCGTCAGCTGCCGACTCTACGGTCGCTTCTCGATATTATTTACTCTTCTCCCCCACTTGAGAGAGATGTGACACAAGGTCTTTTTTTAATGTGGGGACCCTGAGCGCGAACGCCCAGGTGCTGGTCAAAACATTACCTATCCACCGCAGTGGATAGGTTCAGAACTGGTCTTAATTGGTCATTACGCTCCCCAGCCAAAAGGCCGAGAAGCGATATTACGCTTCTCGATATTACGCTTCTCGATATTAGTCCTTTATATATTGTGAACCGTATGTCACGTGTTCGTGCTACGTCACATCAAAAATTTTACAAGCTTTTACGCAGAACCATCAATACATATGTTTCATTTAAAACTATACACGCCAGTATTCATATAAATGTTTTATTTAATTTACACAGCAACGTAAAACGCCCTCAGTATGTTGTGTTGTCTTAGTTGTTCAATTCAAGATGGTAGATTCTTATCCGCTGGCGAAAGGGATTAGGTCTTAAAAGAATGATTGCAGACAACTAAAAGTGTTCAGTGATTTGGATACGTAGGCCAGAGTTTAGACTGTGATGAATACAGAATAACACATACAGAAATACACACACACTTTCTCTCTCGCTCCTCTCTCTCTTTTTCTGTCTCTTACTTTCTCGTTTCCTCTCTATCTAAGAATTTCTCTTTTTTCTATTTCCCTCTATGCCTTCCCACCTTCTGAATCCCTTTTATATTTTTCTCTTTGTAAAGCTCTTCTCAAATAAACCTGGACGCCACTTTTCTCGCCCGTCAAAATTTCACTGGTGATGTAAGCGATTGACATTGAGGTCACTCGAAATGGCGTCTTAATGGTCGATTTCGGGCTTCGGCAAGCTTTGCACTCGTATGGAAAGTCAGCGCGGGAAATTTCTGCTCTACACCAGCAGCACAACCACCAGCGTCCATTAGATACAAGGAAAGAAAATGGTGTCCATCTGCCTACACAGTAGTCGCCATTACTGCCGGAATATAGTTAGGTGTGGAAGCTAGGGTGGGTCTCGTAATCCGTACTTGGATGTCTTAAGTGACTTTAAATTCCATTTCTCTCCCCAAAGTCTGTTCTTTCATTCATTAAATTCTTCTGGGGTTTTCTTCAGCTCAAAACGCATTGGCAAGATTGGTCTTTCGGAGCCTGTGGAACAGTTTACCAACCGTAGGTTAGACAGCTTGATTCAACTGAACGTACTTTTATTTAGAAATTGATTAGTGGCATCGGGTTTAGGTTTTATTATCGGTGATGAGTCGATGATACTCGTTATCATAGTATCTTTTTTCCCCAATAACTGCATTCAGTTCAATCAACTTTTTGAAATCCAATGTTCCACCCAGAATTACTTTTTCAATTCTTAATGGTTGTTCATGAAAAGAATGTTTCCTTCAATTTCTAATGTTGGATAATGACCACGTCACGTTGAAACACCTGTCCCTGTACGATCATAGAAGTTAAGCAAAGTCGAGTCCGGTTAGTACTTAGATGGGTGACCGCTTGGATATACCAGGTGCTATGAGCTTTGTTCTGCTAGTGATGTAATTAATAATGGCTTGGAATTATTAATTCAAATCTTGTTTGATTCACTTAGGCGCTAATACCGTTACGGGAGGTGTGAATTCGCCTATTCTCTCACCTATTGTAATAGATAACGGCTCGGAATTGTTGATCGGAAGGCCGGGTTTCGGTTCCAGCTGAGGTCGTTATATTCACTTACGTGCAAATACCTATGAGAAAAATATTTATCTGTCCCCCTTTTCCCCAGGTATGGGATAATTAGTGAGACTTGTATCAGTAAACCATTATTATCTCAAAAACATTCTTACAATCTAAACATATTTTCTGCCTTTAAATAACCAGCAAATGGTTGATAAGCCGTCGAAAACGAAACAATGAATCCTTGTATGAACCATCTTGTACTTTTTCAAAGCTAATTCATTTCATTCAATTATTCTGTGATTGAAAATTTTATTTCTAGAAGATCTGTATCTGGATTAGGGATTTATGTTATCTCGGTTGAGTAACACTTCCACACCTGGATGACTTTCACTGTTTTTCGTAGCTATCATTTCAGGGGAAGTGCCCTACTCGCCACGATTGGCAATGCGAATTGGCGAAGACTATTTAAACCATAGCTGGTTGCTTGTGTAGGTGGCCGTTGGTTCGTAAGAGCTCTTCCGCCCTTTATTGCTAACCAGATATTGGTCATAGATACTTTAATATTTAAAAACCTTGACTGACCACCGAATCTCAGTAAGATGGCCGGATCCGATAATCGAGCATAAGAATGAGGAATTAGTGAAATTCCAGAATCTTGTTATGGAGCTGGGAAAAATATGAAATATGAAAGTTAGATTCGTGTTTGCGATAATAAGTGCACTAGGAATGGAACCAAGAGAATATTAGAATTGAGATGAGTTAACAAAATATCAGGGGTAGAATTAAGGCTGTACAAATCCCAGTGGTAAAAGTGGCGATGAGAATGCGAAAAAGGTTCTGGAGATGTGAGGAGACTTGTTCTCATTCGATCCTCAGTGATCACGACCAGGCATCTGGGTTGATATGAAAATGCATGAATAATAATAATAATAATAATAATAATAATAATAATAATAATAATAATAGAAGATGTCACCATTCTATGGAATTACACCATAAACACAGACAGAAAAATTGAAGCAAATAGTCCGGACATTATTGTTAAAAACCAGAAAAAAAAGCTTGCCTATTAATTGATATGGCTTGTCCAGCGGATTGTAACATAGCAACCAAGACCTGGAAATTGAAACAGAAAAAATGTGGAAATTGAAAACAAAAATCCTGCCAGTGATACTAGGTGCACTTGGAATGATAAAAAGATGGAATAAAACAACACATTGAAAGAATCCCTGGAAACCCCAGCTTAAGAGATATACAAAAAAATTGTCTTATTTAGTACAGCCCACACACTAAGAAAAACTTTGTCTATGTAACGCTAGGGATGATGGGGAAGATAGGAAAACATGAAATGGAGCCATAACAACACGCCACGACCTGCCTTAGATCTCCCCGCAGACTTGGTTGGTAGTGCGACCATAGCAGAAATCGAAATATGATGAAAAATGACATAATAATGATAATAATCCTGAAAAATAAAAATTTTAAAAATTGATCTTGATAAAGGTTTTTTCCCTCTCGATTGAGGAACACCTTCCTGGATAACTTCCAGTGTTTTCGTCATTTTGTCATTTCAGGGGATGTGCCGTACTCGCCACAATTGATAATGCAGGTTGACGAATACTATTTAAACCATAGCTGGTTGCACGTGTAGGTGTCCGTTTGCTCATAGGAGCTCTTCCGCCCTTTAACAGATCTTGTTTTTGATCAGGCAAAGTGCCTATAGCACCCTCCTCACCAAGCTTGCATCCAGTGGGTGCACAGGTTTAGTCGCCGACGACCCGAGCCATGGCAGGTAGTACTGGGTTACGTGGTACCAGTAGCAGACATCGTCTGACCTGACATGTTGCAGATGAACAAAACTGTAAATAAACAAAAGCATTTTTTTTCGAAAAAGGAAAAGATACAAGTTGTTTAATCGAAGAACGATGGAAAAATAAACGCTAAATAAAATATTAAAAAACACATTAATGACAGAAAGGTTAGAGAAATGGATATTGATGTTTTATAATTAAAGCAAAAAATACTACATTTTGCTCGTTTTGTATCAACGAATGAATCTAGATCCAAAAATTGATTAATTCGGCTTGCACGTTATTTAAAGCCAGAAATATTTTTGTAATATGGGGAATAATAATGATTTAGTGATACCACTTTTACTATTTAACCCATAGCTAGGAGAAATGGAAAGATACATCCATACTTTAATTTATTCTATTTATTTACTGTTGTCCTTATCTTTATTGCGATGTTTACGACATTTCGGCCGTTGTACGCTTCGGCCTTCTTCAGGTGCTAGGAATTTTGAACTAAGCCCTTTATTTCGATCACTAGGGTATATAATTCTCATTCTCAGACATCTTAAACATGGCTATAAAGATGAGGTCAACAGTCTGATCAGTGTACATAATGTAAATACTACCTCATCTCTGAAGTATAGAAAAATATTGAAATTCATGTCTTACATAATACCATATATTCTTCAAATATTTTAAATTACGACCAAAATGTATATAATATCAATATTTTTTTTATTATTTTTTTTTAATCATATCACCCCAAGCAAAGCGATAACGCCACTGATGCGCAGGGGGCTACGTAAGGGTAAAAGAATGGAAAAGAGAAAGCCGGAAACCACATCCTAAACAGGAAACAAGGGATGAGGCTCTTCACCTGTTCAATAGACGTAAGTGGAGTGTGAACCGGGCGATAGTTTGGTCTATCTACTCCAATTTAAAAAAACTAAATAGAGAAAAGAGTGAAAACATTGGAAATGAGAAAACCGGAAACCGTATCCTAAACAGGAAACAAGGGATGAGCCTCTTCACCTGTTCAATAGATGTGGGTGGAGTGTGAACCGGGCGATAGCTTAGTCTATCTACTCCAATTAAAAAAAGGAAAAAGAAAAAAAAGAAAAGAGTGAAAAGATTGGGAAAGAGAAAATCGGAAACCGCATCCTAAACAGGAAACAAGGGATGAGCCTCTTCACCTGTTCAATAGATGTGGGTGGAGTGTGAACCGTGCGATAGTTTAATGAATGTGAAACAAAAATAAAATAATTACCAAATGAAGACAAAATTTCAAGAGAAATTTTATGAATAATGAGTTTTTTCAAATGTTTTAAAAGGCAGTGAGAAAGTATTTATATTTCAATATATGTAAATCATATCTCTTTGATGCAATTTTATGCCTCTCATGCATTCCCACAAATTCAAGGCCATTTGTGGTTTCTTCCTGCACCTCTTGCCTTCAAATGTGTTAAATATTAAATTCTCTTTATTATGTGCCCCAGAAATGTCAACTATTGCTTTCTGATTGTAATTAGAAACTTTGTTGTAGTTCCTATTTCCCTTAAGACATCCTTGTTGCTCATATGTTCTGTTCATGGTATACTCAGTATACTCATGGTATACTTTATTGGTACAGCCACTTCTTCATATATGAGGAAATTGTTCAACATTCATTGCCATATTGCTAAAGCAACAACTATACCGCAAACTGGTTATTGTTAAATGGTTTAATAATTCAGAGAATTTATTTCTTGAGTTTGCAAACTAAGTTGATCACTAAAATTTGATTTGCCATTCTTCCATTCAATCATGAGTCTGCAAACGAAAATCAGTTTTATATTAGTTAAGTGAAAAAAAACCTTGGGAAATTTCTTCACTGGCAGGAGAGTGCTGAAGATAGGTGGTGGTGATATCAATTTGCAGCATTTTTCCTGGCAGTTGAACTGCAATTTTCTTGTTTACATTGATGTAATCCAGCAGGACTGAACTGGGATTAATTTATTATTAAAATCTATGGTTAGCAGTAAATTAGGCAAAAAATTCCTCACTTTGATCGAGAAACATTTTCCAAATAATAATCCATTAAGCAAGATTTTCAATAAAAAATACTCTAAAATTAAATTACAGTCGTACAGGTAATATGGAAAAAAATTATAAAATAATCATAATATTTTAAATAAAAATTTAAACCTAACTTAAAATAAAAATTCAAAAACTGAAATCAATAATTTAGACAGTAATAAATGTAACTGCACAAACCCTATAGAGTGTTCCTTGGAAAACACGTAGCTTACAAAATCTATAGTTTATTAATGTACTACTTCTTCAACAGAAAACCCGAGTAATACAAAGGTTTATATTGGCAATACTAAGAAAAAAAGAAAAAATTAACACACTTCTTCATTTAATAACAAGTACAGAAATTGAACATCCCTATTGAAATATTTTTGGTAAATAAAAGAAACCAGTAAAATTCCCACAATAAAATGGAAAATTAAAAACAAAACTAGAATACGTAAGTCTAAACAATTCAAGCCCCTTGTGTCTATATGAAAAACTATATATTATTAAATTTCTTAATACAAATCTATTAAATAAATATAATGAAATAAATGTTATATGTAAAGATTGAAAAAAGTTCACCTTCGAATATGATTAAAAATTCTTCATAAGAATATCAATTAACTTAGATATATCTGATAATTTGTTTTGTATTATGATATAATATTAATAGATATTAAAATCTTTGCAAATTAAGTGTTTATGAAAATTTGAGTAAAAAATGCATTCTGAAATGAAATAAAAATAGTATAATCATGACAAATGTCGCTTTAAGTTAGATCAAAAATAAAAAATGTTTTTCTTTTTAAAAAAAAATTGATATCACTACTACTTTGCATGGGGTGAAAGGTTACAAGGGGTTAATAGAATACTCGGGTAGAAGAGGTCACTTAGTGTGGAAGAATTAGAAAACAGAAATTTTACTAAAGAAGTGTAATCAGGAGGACAGTAGAAATCGATTGACAATGAATTTAATTTTTTAGATTAAAGTTAGCTGAAAAGCATGGAGCCAGGAAAGAGTTCCACACTCGAAAAGTGCGGGAGAAGAAAATATCAGCATAGAACTTACGGTTAAATCAACGGACTGTATTTATTGTTAAATCTTTACGTGATATAACAATAAATCAGCTTAACCCAAAATCTCCAGTATTTGGAGATTAAATCCTCCATTCCAAGTTGTCATGAATTCATAGCATTTGAATGTATTTCCTTATAAAAAAAAAGCGATTCCAACTTTGGTTCGAGGTATTATTTGAGCACATTCTTGATATGTAATTCTTGTAAGTTTTATTTTGGGATAGAGTTTGACTTCTTTAAAAACTTCCAGAATGTTGTATGAATTAATTAGGAAGAAGTTTATTAATGTTGGTTGTTTGTTTTTGATAAGCGGCATATCAATCTCTATGAGTGATTTAATGCAGAAATATAAATATTTTAAACACATTTGTATACCTTCAGCTTTAGATGAAATATATTGTCGGTCATTTTACTATGAATAGCTATCGTTAGTAAAAAAAGGATTTTATTGGAAAATGTATTTCTGGTACTTTTTACTATAAAATGTATCTTTATATCTTTATATATTTTGTCACTTGTGTTTGGGGGTTCACCATTTACCCACAGCTAGGAGCCTATCAAGTGCTTCCAACCCGGGTCAGGGTGAACTTGGGATCAACAGCAGTTAAGTGGTTCCACAGTTCTTAACACCTCCAATCTTCCCATCAGAGATCTTGCTGCCGGATGTAGTTTATCGTCATACCCAGGACTAGATAACTTAGTAGAATAATTGTTTAAATATAACATTTTTATAAACGTTCATAAATAAAAAAAAAGAATTGTTTCACAGAGTCTCAATAAATCGTAATAAATTCTATTTTAATTTGACCGAAAACAGAAAAAAATCCCCAGTAGATTTCTTTGAAGTTGACATGGCCAAACGTTTGTGTACATGGCAACGATTTTTTTTTTCTTTTCTGGGTTCTTGTATTAAATCAATTTTATTCCCATTGACTGACTCATGAAAACCATTATTTCTTAAAAAAAAAAACAACTGAAGAATATTTGCAGTGTGATTAGAGCGTTAGCTTTCTGACCAAGAAGCGCGTGTTCGGATCTTACCATGATCGATTTGTCAGGAAGATAACTTCTTGATGTTATCGAACTGGAGGGGGCGAATCCAGCATGCAGCACCTTTAGAAAGTGCCTGAAAAATTCCGCACAAATGAAAATTTCTCATTTTGACAGATATACAGGGCACGATGAATAAACTGTCGTCTAAGTTATGCAAAACTCAAAATAACATTGAAATCTCATTTTTAACGGATATATTTACTAAAATTACGCAAAAATATCTTGAAATACTAAAGAGTAAATTTATTCAATACAATCGTCATCGCCTTCAACCACGGCCTCTAGACGAACAGCGAATCTTCTGCATCTCTTCTGGACGGTCTCCTTCCTTAAATTGGTATACTGACAGATATACAGGGTTCGATGAATAAATTGTCGTCTAAATTCCGCACGAATGAAAATTTCTCATTTTGACAGATATACAGGGTTCGATGAATAAATTGTCGTCTAAATTCCGCACGAATGAAAATTTCTCATTTTGACAGATATACAGGGTTCGATGAATAAATTGTCGTCTAAATTCCGCACGAATGAAAATTTCTCATTTTGACAGATATACAGGGTTCGATGAATAAATTGTCGTCTAAATTCCGCACGAATGAAAATTTCTCATTTTGACAGATATACAGGGTGCGATGAATAAATTGTCGTCTAAATTATGTCGTCTAAATTATGTAAAACTCAAAATAACATTGATATCTCATTTTTAACGGATATATTACGCAAAAAATATCTTGAAATACTAAAGAGTAAATTTATTCAATAGAATCGTCATCGCCTTCAACCACGGCCTCTAGACGAACAGCGAATCTTCTGCATCTCTTCTGGACGGTCTCCTTCCTTAAATTGGTATACTGACAGATATACAGGGTTCGATGAATAAATTGTCGTCTAAATTCCGCACGAATGAAAATTTCTCATTTTGACAGATATACAGGGTTCGATGAATAAATTGTCGTCTAAATACCGCACGAATGAAAATTTCTCATTTTGACAGATATACAGGGTTCGATGAATAAATTGTCGTCTAAATTCCGCACGAATGAAAATTTCTCATTTTGACAGATATACAGGGTTCGATGAATAAATTGTCGTCTAAATTCCGCACGAATGAAAATTTCTCATTTTGACAGATATACAGGGTACGATGAATAAATTGTCGTCTAAATACCGCACGAATGAAAATTTCTCATTTTGACAGATATACAGGGTGCGATGAATAAATTGTCGTCTAAATTATGTCGTCTAAATTATGTAAAACTCAAAATAACATTGATATCTCATTTTTAACGGATATATTACGCAAAAAATATCTTGAAATACTAAAGAGTAAATTTATTCAATAGAATCGTCATCGCCTTCAACCACGGCCTCTAGACGAACAGCGAATCTGATGCACCTCTTCTGGACGGTCTCCTTCCTTAAATTGGTAAATGCTGCCATAATCCGTGTGTTCAGTTTATCTTTGGTGCTACGAAAAGTTTTGATAGTCTCTCGTAAAACTGCACCACACACATAATAATGAAGGGGATTGCAGTCTGGGGAGTTAAGTGGCCAGACGCAAGGGGGTGACGTGGTCGCAGAAATTTCCCAACAGATATGACTGGGTACTCCTGCTAGTGTCGCATGGTACAGAGTCATGTTGCCAGATATGGTGTCTTCCATCAGCCAGCCTCTTGACCCATTGCAGCACTACCGCCTCAAGACACTTGATGTAGGTCTCCTTATACAGTCTGTTGCAATCACCAACAAAATCGGGAGTTATTTTCTTATAAGAAGGATCAGAGAGAATTTTCCGAGCTGCCTTACCTTCGTAATCACCATTAGACTCATCCAACTCATTCCGAATACTCTGCACTGCCCTCAGATTGACATTCAAGCATTCTTAAATGTTCATATTAGAGCTTCATGCGCAAATACCAATCAATGCAGTTTGGAAATTTATGGCGGAGTGAATTGTGTCATGTTGCTCTTTTTCTCACAGATGTTGTGCAGTCGACAAATTCAAAAACAGAAAATGCGCATGCGCAAAATTAAAAATATAAAATAGCGACAATTTACATACCACACGCTGTCTATATAAGTATGCATATATATATATATATATATATATATATATATATATATATATATATTTTAATCGTATCACCCCGAGCAAGGCGGTAACGCCACTGATGTGCAGGAGGCTACGTAAGAGTGAAAAGATTGGAAAAGAGAAAGCCGGAAAACACATCCTAAACAGGAAACAAAGGATGAGCCTCTTAACCTGTTCAATAGACGTGGGTGGAGTGTGAACCGGGCGATAGATAGATCTATCTACTCCAATTGAAAAAAAAAACAGAGAAGATTGGAAAAGAGAAAGCCGGAAACCACATCCTAAACAGGAAACAAGGGATGAGCCTCTTAACCTGTTCAATAGACGTGGGTGGAGTGTGAACCGGGCGAGAGATGTATCTACTCCAATTGAAAAAAAAAACAAAGTGAGAAGATTGGAAAAGTGAAAGCCGGAAACCACATCCTAAGCAGGAAACAAGGGATGGGCCTCTTTAGCTGTTCTATAGACGTGGGTGGAGTGTGGACCAGGTTGCGCGGGAAAATGAAAATTGCTACTATTAACTGTAACGATATAAAATACTTCCCTCCAAAATTAACGCTAGCCTACATTTTTTGAAAAAAAATTATTCGTTAAGTCTAAGTTTAAAAGAATAAGCTATATGCCCGCCCCTTTGACAATTATGGGAGTAAAGCGGTCTACATTTATCTATGATGTGTACATGTGTTTGTGTATTCGTGAGCGTGTGTGTGATCTGGCCTGCCTTAATGTCTTCCTGGAGAACAAACGGTATAATAGCGATCGCATTTTCTTACTGAATAGATAGCGTTTAAATAAATTTGTAACAATCAATAAATAAATATTTGACAAGAAAATAATCTCTCAGCGATATGCACACGGAGATTTTAAAACTGAATTGTGACGTCACACATATACACGAATTAAATCGATGTTTAAATTCTATCACGCACTGATGTGCCTCTACAATAATAGAACAGCCTTACAACACGTATTCAATACATTGACACAAATAGATACATATACGTGGTGAGATGTACAATTTCTCGTCTAAATGATGCAAAAATGAAATTAATCCTAGCCTCACATTTTAACAGATATATTAACCAAAATTACACAAAAATATCTTGAAGTACTAAAGAGTAAAATTAATTCCATAAAACTGCCATTAGCAATAAAACATCCTCCAGACAATTTCTGAATCGCGTACAACTCTTCTGAACGGTCTCCTTGTTTAAGTTGTTGTATGCTGTCATAATCTTTGCCTTCAGTTCATCTTTGTTATTGCAAGGAGTTTGGTTGGTCTCCCGCCTTAATGCACCCCACTCATAATAATCAAGGGGGTTGCAGTCTGGGGAGTTAGGTTGTCAGGTGTAAGGGATGACGTGATCGCAGAAATTGTCTGACACTCATGACTGTCTTCCCTTGCTTTTGTGTTATGGTTCCAGAGACCTGTGGCCAAACATAGGTACTTCCAGCAGCCACTCTCTTGACGCATAAACACTCTGACAGGTTCATATTGAAGCTTCAGGTGTGTATAACAAACAGTACAACATGCAATTTCCAATGCTCTTTTCTCATAGACGGTGCCCAACTGACCCTACTATAATGACGAGCATTTTCTCAATTTTTGCATATGCTTATGTACATACATGGGGGTTGCACGCGTGCGTGTGTGTATGTGTTTGTATGCATTTGCGTCACACTGCACTTTTCTCATAGACGGTGCCCAACTGACCCTACTATAATGTCGATCATTTTCTCAATTTTTGCATATGCTTATATACATACATGGCGGTTGTACGCGTATATGTGGGTATGTGTTTGTATGCATATACTTGTGCATGTATGTATATATAAAAATACATAAATATATACACACATTTTTATTTTCTTGTATAACGATGTTGAATGTAATTCAGTTCAGTTTAAAATTTGTTCAAAGCATAAAAATCAATTTCTTGATGAATGATTTTTCCGCATATGAATCATGTGTCTGTAAGCAAAAAACAAAACACCAAAGAGACCGGAAGCGGAAGTGGAATATTGGTACATGAGAAACAGAAAGAAATAGATAGAGACTGAGAGAGAGATTTAGAGATTTAAGTAAATCTGTATTTAACACGCCTTTTTCTTCAATTGCTTCCAGGTCAGACAAATTAGTTTCACATTAGCGAGATCTGAATTCTGTATTATTTTTTCAATGAACAGAATAAAATTTGCACAAGCGAATTTTTTGTTCTTTTCTTGTTAGAATTATTTTTTGTTAATATCGTTTATTGAAATAAGCTTTTCCTTTTTCTTTGTTCTTTTTATTCCTTTTCTTATGATCCGCACTCGAATTCTATCGGTTAAAAATGGTACAAATTACGTAAAAACAAAAAAAAAGGAAATACAAAATGGAAATTATTCGTTGTAAATCCGTGGACCTGACAGAAAATAGCGTTGAAATAATTCCTAATTTTTACTTCACCTTTCTTCGTTGTTAAAGATCAAAACTATTTTTGGTATTCATGGATATTGTTTTATTATTGTTTATTCCTTTCTCTTTATTTTGTGGAAATATGTTTTTTTTTATTTCTATCCATGAACTAGACCCACTCGATATTTGCATATATATATATATATACTAGCAGTATAGCCCGGCGTTTATAGCCCGGCGTTGCTCGGGCGTAATGAAAGCTTTAAAACTAATCCATGGTCCTGGAGCTCAGACTCTTTGGACGTTGGCACGAAAGACTAAAAAGCAGTAGATGTTTCCAGTTAAAGCGAAACCATAGACTGAAAGAAAAATAAATGGATGTAAGTCAAATTTTGATTTCCTGCTATCGATATCAAATTTTCTGAACTATTTTAAGAAACTTCTGAATATCGTTTCTTATGTCTTTTTCTATGAGTGTATCAAATTTGATTAAAATCGGACCACTCCTTCTATAACCCGATTTTTTCGATTATCGATTTTTGATATTTATCGAGAGTACCTCGACACAAAACCTAGCTAAGAACACTCACAGATGCGTATAGTGCAACTATGTAAATTTTCAAGAGAATCAGTTCAGCCGTTTCGGAGTCTATAAGTAACGGATACTTCACTCACGTCTATTGAACAGGTGTAGAGGTTCATTCCTTGTTCCCTGTTTAGGATGTGGTTTCCGGCTTTCTCTCTTCTAATCTTTTCACTCTTACGTAGCCCCCAGCACATCAGTGGCGTTACCGCCTTGCTCGGGGTGATATGATTAAAAAAACACACACACACAGACACACAGACATACACACACACACAAACACACACAGAGACAAAGTTCCATTTATAAATAAGTTTAGATAACGTGTATTTCGGCAACAGTCTTTCAATGATGCAATGCGGCAGACAAGGATTGTTTTTAGTTGTTAATTGTCTTTTCTTTTTATATCTGAGTTCAATCAAAGCAAATCCTGTTTTGTATTTGATCTCTTACAACGGGTGAAATGTATATGCATTTGTTGCTTTTGATTTGAGGTTTATTCTGTGTTTTGCTTAACGGCATATCAACCTCTTGCATTATTTTGTAGACTCAACATGCATGTACATACTTATACACATATCGCCATGTGCGCACGTACACACACATATACGCATATACTTATACATTAGTACCGCACGTGAAACCTCTTTTTCCCGCGCTTCATTCAGAAATATATAAGCTGATGTTTACACGTGTATAGACCAGTTGGAATCTGTCTTTCGGAGCTAACAGTCCGAATGCCGTTAGTTCCTTTCTAACTCACATCTGCGCTAATGGCGTTTAGCAAGTAGTTACACCAAAAAATATTTCTCTCTCTCTCTCTCTCTCTCTCTCTCTCTCTCTCTCTCTCTCTCTCACAAGTATACTTCACTACATATATAATTATATTCAACTACTGATTAGTACAAACATCATATTTTCCTTTTTTCAGGAACTCTGCCAGTATGAACATTGATGCATTTTCTTCAACATCCAAGAGAGAACTTTCTCCATTAAATCTTGCATGCACAAAATAATAAATCCTGTAACTATGGTTAATACATTGTTATTATTCTTGTTATATTGTTCTCTGAGTTATTTTTATTATTAATGTGGTGGATTAAACAACCAGTCTACTTTATAATGGTGACGCCACTTTCAAATTACTACCACGTTGTCAGTTCACAAAAATTTAATGCCAAAAAGGTAGGGTTTTAAGGTATTTTTTTAATGTTCGGTTATAGTGAGAAGGTTGATTTAGTTAGATTTTGAATAATTTTTTTTTTTAGAAAACTGAAGATGTCTTCTAGTTTTGTATTCAGAAACGTATTTTTGGTAATATTTTCCTTCAAAAATGTATATTTTTCTATAAAAGTCTATTTTTATACTTTCATAGTGTTCTGGCTCCAGTTTGTGGTTAACTATTTGCCCAAAGCTGGGATCCTAACAGGTACTACCACTCTGGGTCAAGGTGGACCTGGGAACAACAGCAATTAAGAGGTGGTCTCATGCTCCTCACAACCTCTCAATCAGAGGTCTTGCTGCCGGATGCAGTTTACTGTTATACCCAGGACCGTGCATTTGTTGTTTATGTTCGAAAAGCTCTTATATTTTGCCAGAAAGG
Organism: Ascarosepion bandense; assembly: GCA_037127315.1. Taxonomy (NCBI): domain Eukaryota; kingdom Metazoa; phylum Mollusca; class Cephalopoda; order Sepiida; family Sepiidae; genus Ascarosepion; species Ascarosepion bandense. The sequence goes on from JBBBDQ010000277.1 coordinate 3,701,189, forward strand.
ATATAAAAATAAATAATCAAGAAAAACATCTTCATTTTCAAGGACTGCAGTCCAACGGGAAAATAAAGCTTCGCCTCCAGTCGTATTCTATGCATTCACTTACGCGCAAATACCCTTGGGAAAGGTATTAATCCTTCTCTTCCCTCCAGTTATGGGTTAAATAACAGGACATATTGGGTTGTGTAGCCTTGGTCAGCAACCAGTCTACCGCAGAAAGCAATGGCAACCTACTGCGGGATAATCTTCTGCGCAGTCAGTCATGTCTCTTTCGAGATATGATCGCCCAAGCGTGTATCACGTATGGCACTTCACTGACTGACTGACTCCTCGTTTAAAAAAATGAAATTTAATGAAATTTTCTAGTGATCGAAGCAAATGAGAATCTGTAGATGTTAAATCCGGTGATTATGGAGGATTCCGGTAGAACATCCCAAACTAATGATATGATTTTTCTCGGGATTGTTTTCCTGGGTGTATCCTTGCATTGTCATGCTAAGAAATAACTTCTTCTGTTCACCAACGCAGGAAGCACTAGATGTAATTTTTTTTTAATCATATCACACAGAGCAAGGCGGAAAACCGGAAACCACATCTTAAACAGGGAACAAGGAATGAGCGTCTTCACCTGTTCAATAGACGTGGGTGGAGTGTGAACCGGGTGATAGTTTAGTCTATCTATTCCAAATGAAAAAAAAGAGAAAAGAGTGAAAAGATTGGAAAAGAGAAAGCCGGAAACCACATCCTAAACAAGGAACAAAGGATGAGCCTCTTCACCTGTTCAATAAACGTGGGTGGAGTGTGAACCGGGCGATAGTTTAGTCTATCTACTCCAATTAAAAAAAAAGAAAAAAAAGAGTGAAAAGATTGGAAAAGAGAAAGCCGGAAACCACATCCTAAACATGCTTCGGTTATCAAATCAAATTGCGGGTAATAAGCTTCTGCACTGGTGGTTGTTACGTGTTCCAGCAGGCCGTAATGGACGATACCTTTCATATTCTGCAAGCCACAAAGCAGGATTTCACTGAATGGAATAATGGTTTTGGTGCTCGCAATAGTTTCTATTTTAGTGATTATTAATATCTCCTCCTCGCCCCAAAAAGCGTCTTTAACTCTGAATGTTCAACCACTTTTTGACAAATTTTCAAGTAATAAAAACAAATGAAAAAACCATCAGTCGCTCTCTCACCGGCGTGACGTGACTTCCCAGTGCCTCTTCTAGAAATATTTCACGTCTTCTGCCCCAATGAACTTAGCTCACTGCTGCCCCCTATGTATGAATTTACACGAGCTACTAGTCTAGCAACAAGGTCCCACCCTTTTACAGTGAAACCGATAAAATGTAACCGCAATTTTTACTCTAACGATTTCTTTTCTCGCACTTCCCGCTTGTGGAATTCCTTTCCATATACCTGCTTCCCCGACAACTACAATCTCTAAGAATTTAAATGTAAAGTCAAGAGTCATCTCCTATATCACTAACTCGCATCCTCTCTCTCAAGCTCTTTTCTCCATCCACTCCACCCCCATTACCCCTGTATTCTCATCCGTTGATTACCCTCCTCCTGACATCCCCTATAACTAACCCCTCTTTCTCATCACTTTCCTCTATGTAACCTTCTGCACAACAGTGGCAATAAAACTACCTTGCTTCGGGTGAAATGACTAAAAAAATCCGGTGAATAAGGAGGAAGTATAAACACTTCCATTAAAAACCTTTTCATTAATTTATTTTTATTGGCTGGGGGAAAAGATTTGTTTTGCAGGTTGTGCCACTGCCCTGTTATGCTGGATATTACACACCTTTACTGTTTACCAAAGCAGAACGCTTTCGACGTTTATTTTATCAAGTTGCTAGCAATGCACGATTGATGGTCTTTCCATGTTCGATACCTCGTAATGGTTGATACCATTCAGGTTTCATCAGACACAAGGATTTTGGTGGATGCAGTTCTGTTCTGTTTTTTTTTTTTTTTTTTTTTTTTTTGGCGAGGGAGGGGCACTGATTTCATATTCTGTAATAACTACTATCCTCACTTGGCTTGCAACATTCTTTTTTCATCAGTTGGAACAATGCCAGACCAAAGATGAAAGTTTGGCATTCCTTATTAAAAGACTGCTGCAGATAATTGTTCTGTTCTCAAGCGAAAGCTCAAAGAGAAAGCCAAATTCAGTCTTTGCAAGATTTCCTAATTCACTTCAAATGTCCATGGACAGCTGAACAAGGCGCAATCCCGTTTACGCGACAGATCTTTGGTGCTTTGGCGGGGATCCAATTCAAAAGTGTGCATTTCAGAGCTAATTGTCTTCCAGGCCAATGCTTATCTGATATATCATAATTGAAATTTTAAAACCTTTTAAACCACAGATGATATGTTCTAGACCTCACTGGATCTGTACATAATGCTCAAATGTTTGCAATGCCTCTGTAGCGATTCTGAATATTGGGGAATCATATTGGGGGAAATTGTGAATAGAATTCTTTTTAAACTTATCATTCTACAAGGGGTTAAAACCTGAAATGCGCGATAAACAAATCACTGTCGGATATAAAAGACGATAAACTAATGTCCATACCATTCGATCTTGGTTCTGTGCTTGCTGATTGACTCATACTTTATAGAGGGGAAGTATTTCATTACTTTCCAAATATTTTAATAGAAAAATTGTTAAACTAATTCAAGGCACAGTTTCTTTGCATTTAACCATGTTTCTGTTGTGGTGATACCGAGCAAAAGCGATGGACCGGATGTTTGCGCTTTCACGACCAAAACGCAAATGACCAAATGTCGTCCGTGCGCCGCCGGCTCCGGGCAGATGTTCAGGTTGAAAAATAAAAATTCATTAAATATCAAATTTCCAGTTCGCTAGCCTACGCGAATTTTATTTATCAGCGAATGGGAAGCCCAGAACCAAATACAAGTGTGAAATCCTAAATGAGCTGCTGTGATCCAAAATGAAGATATAAAAAGCGAATACAGAAAGCTTCGACAGGCAGACCGACTCGAGGAGAAGAGAGTAATTAGTATCTCCCTTAACCGGAAGTCAAGCGGCTTACTACGCTCGCCTCCCTTACCTCTTTCCTTCTCCCCTGCCTCAAAAACTACTTACTGACCTAAGGAGCGAATACATCAAAGACATCCCTTACTTACACGCTTCCCAAATTCCTAAGCATTAATTCTCTTTCAGCATTTTATTGCCATGAACATTTTAACCTCCGTTGGACCTGTACTTCATGTATTACTTCAATTGTAAAAACATTAATTGATATGTGTATATATAAAATGTTATTTTTCAACTCAATTTGCTTTTCTTGGTTTATAACCTTTCTTTATGACTTATAGTGGGCTATCTACAACAAGGCCAAATTCCGTTAACCTGCAACAGTATAAACTACCCTTCATTAGAACGGACACCCACTACTAACAGAAAAAGAATAGATAAGCAGCCCCTATAGTGTTATAGTTTATTGACATAATTTATAGAGGTAAATTGAGTAATTAATTTCCAAACTTTCTAATAAAAAAAATTAAACTAGTTCAAGAGGCAGTCTTTTACCGTTCACCCTTGATAATGTCTTAGTCGTTTGATTTATATATTACTAGCAGTATAGCCCGGCGTTGCTCGGGTGTATTGAAAGCTTTAAAACTAATCCATGGTCCTGGAGCTCAGACTCTTTGGACGTTGGCACGAAAGACTAAAAAAGCAATAGTTGTTTCCAGTTAAAGCGAAACCGTAGACTGAAAGAAAAATGAATGGATGTAAGTCAAATTTTGATTTCCTGCTATCGATATCAAATTTTCTGCACTAATGTAAGAACTACAACCTTGAACTTCTGAATATCGTTTCTTATATCTTTGTCTATGAGTGTATGAAATTTGATTAAAATCGGACCACTCTTTCTATAACCCGATTTTTTCGATTATCGATTTTCGATATTTATCGGGAGTACCTCAACACAAAACCTAACTAGAAACGCTCGCAGACGCTTATAGTACAACTGTGTAAATTTTCATGAAAATCGGTTCAGCCGTTTCGGAGTCTATAAGTAACGGATACACACACACACACACACACAGGCATACACACACAAACACACATACAAAGTTCCATTTATAAATATGTTTAGATTAGATAGAGGTGAAATACGTAATTACTTTCTAAACACTAATATTCAAAACAGCTGTCACAACATTGAAAGTAATCTTATTTAGTTTATTTTATATTGAAGGGTTTATAATTTATAATTTCTTTCTACAGTTTTTTTTTTAAATTTATAATTAACTTTATACATTATACTTGTATTGTTTATGGTTATTTGTCTTATGTGAGTAAAGACGTCAGTATATCACGTGTTATTCTTTGCTCTTTGAATTTTATTCAAAATAATATTCTCATTTTCGCGATCGCAAAGCGTATCGATAACAGTTCTTCCTCAGGCAACATACTCTGATTTAATCAATTCAACTTCGTCACATTGTAGATCAAAACCGAACTGATCATTCCTCGCAAATTTCGCCTGAGGATGATCGACGAAAGATCTTTATTGAAGAAATATCAAGACAAAAGCAAACGTTCAAGATGCAGATGTTGGTCTGAATCAGTTCATGAATATTTTCCTTTCAGACAATTTTTTTTTGCTCATTTTCTTTGCTGTTTAAACTTGCAATTCGTTTCACTTTCCCTCTAACACAGAATCAAACCTCTTGACCCAGTTCTCATTAGAAATCAGTCACGATATGACATTTCCTGAGAGTGCATCATCGTTTCAAAAAAGTTAAGGATTTTTTTATTTTTTTATTTTTTCAAATACCTGGTTTCATGTTCCGAAGTTGTTGCTGTACACAAAACCATTTCTTGTTACCGTGACCAGGTCCTCATAAAAAAAAATTAAAAATTGAGCGAAAGGTAGAATAAAAAAAAAGAATGGAAAAAGTAAGAAGGTATCGTGGACTTTTGTTCTTCCTTTTACGACCAATCAACTAAATTAGAAAAAGAATGGCTACACGAGGACGCGCCAAAACGGAATGAATAAATTTAGAGAGGTAACGTGATCGCTGGATAAAAATCATAGGAAACGGAACATGTGGACAAAGAGAAGAGGAACAGAAGCAGTAATTAAAAGCGAGAACTTAGTGAATAGATAGAAATTTTCGCGAACCGAATTACTAGATAAAAGCGCGGGAAACCGGCTTGCTGATGAAAAGCGCGGGAGCTGAATAACAATCTAAAAGCAAGAGAATTAATTTGCTAAATCAAAGCCTGCGAATTTGATGTCTAAATAAAAGTGGGCGAATAAATTTAATAATTAAAAACCAGAACCGCTAAATAATGGGCAGGGTTGGGTCTGGCGTTCAGGAGGTAAACGAAATACTGTCTCGTAATGATTCTTTTTTCTCTTTTTTTTTTTTTTTAGTATTTAGTCGAAGCCTCAGTGTTTGTATTGCATAGATGCTGTCTGAAAATTCTGAATACTTCTAAAATATCAAAGTATCCAAGATTATAAATAGGTGCTGCTAATGACAGACTGAACATTCTGAAGCCTATTCATCATATCGTGTTTGAGTAATCGATGGACATCTGAATGATCAGACTAAGATGATACGAATGTAATTCTTCGATCACTGATAACTTCGGAGGCAATAAAGAGGCGCTCGCTTAGAGGGAAACTACTGAAATCGTAAGGGGTATTAATGAAAAAGTAAACACCCTCTAATTACTCGCATGAGTTTGTTCTCAATTATACTCCTTCCTATCTGGCATGTACCTTCAGTGCTTGGGAAATCACGGATCTCCACAACTTCCTATACAGTGTAGTACTAATCAATGTTTATCTTCATACTATCCCTACCACTCTCTGTTCTTTCACTCATGACCACAATCTTACTAAGTATGTTAATAGCCATTCTCCTCTGTTTCTCTTGCCTTCACCATTTCACGTTACAGTCATTACTGATGTACTTAATTTTATTTTAATGTGTATATAAAATGTTTAATATGCGTAAAAAAAATAAAATAAAAACAATCTTTATAGAAATTTAATATATTCTTTTCCCGTGGGACTTAGCTTCATGTAAGCGTTTAATACATGACATCGCTTGTACGAAACGTGCGTATTTGGATTAATTTGAATTTTAGCATTGAAATAATGACAGGATGAAGCCAACAAAATTCCAATCTATCATACTAACGGTGTTTTTTTTTTTTTCGTTATTCTCCCCTCTTTTTTATGATCATTCACACTTTCTTTCTTTATATTTCTATTCTTCTTCCTTTTTTTTAAAAATCATTCTGTCTTTCTTTTTCTTTCTTTTTTTTCTTTTTCTTTTGATGTCAACCATACTTTCTTTTTTTTAATTTTTTAATATTCTCCCCTTTTATTTTTCTGTTTTTCATTCTTTTCAATCCCCACCACTATTTTCTTTTTTTAATATTTCTTTAACTTCTTTTCTCTTTCTAAACTAAATTATTTATTTTTTATCATTTCAGTTATTCATTTTATATTTTTAAATCGTCTATTGAACAGGTGTAGAGGCTCATCCCTTGTTCCCTGTTTAGGATGTGGTTTCCGGCTTTCTCTTTTCCAATCTTTCCACTTTTCTTTTTAGTTTTTTTTTTTTTTCAATTGGAGTAGATAGACTGAACTATCGCCCGGTTCACACTCTACCACGTCTTTTGAACAGGTGTAGAGGCTCATCCCTTGTTCCCTGTTTAGGACGTGGTTTCCGGATTTCTCTTTTCCAATCTATTCACTCTTACGTAGCCTCCTGCACACCAGTCGCCTTACCGCCTTGCTCGAGGCGATATGATTAAAAAAATATATAACAGATCGATTCTGTCTGTAACTGCAGAGATAAAGATTTCTCACCGTCTTGATGTGGCTTCTCTCTGTCCTTTCTACGAATATTTCTATGACTATTGTTCTGATTAGCTTTCATCCTTAGTATCACGACTGCGTAAATTTAAGCGCGCTACTAGATTGGCAATTAGGTCTCAGTGTTTTACTGTTGAACAAGTCAGATGCGACCGTCTCCTCTTCTATTCTAATTGATTCTTTTCTCGCATGTGAAACTCTTTTCCGATTTCTTGCTTCTTCGCTAACTACAATCATCAAAATTTCAGATGCAACGTCAATCGGCATCTTCTGTTTTCCTAGAATTCTGGCTTTTTATTGTCTTCGCCCCACCATCACTAATGTCTTCTCATTTTTCTTTCACTCCCAGTTACTCCTTGCGTCTTACTGATATTATCATCTTGCTTGTAAAATGCGTCTAAAAATGTGAGAATCAAATTCTTTACACTCCACGGATCTACCTCGTATATATTAATAAAGAACCGACGATTCTACACATAGAGACAAGAAAATCAATGCAAATGCATACATTTGTCAAGCAACGTGGAAGGTTCTTTCCTAGGTGGGGATATTAAGATAAATGTGCGTTGTGGTTTAATGGATAACGGCTCGGAGTGAGAATTCGTGGAACCAAGTTCGAATTCCATTTAGGTTAGTTACATTTACTTACTCCCAAATACCGATGCGAAAGGCATAAATCCATCTGTTGCCTCTTCTTTGCGTTAAATAGCAATACAGACAGAAGAAAGAAACAGCAAACGACAGCGGGAAAATCTTCTGCCTAGTCAGTTATGAATCGAAAGAGACATGATCGCCGAAGCGTGAATCATGTAAGGCACATAACTGACTCATTGATTAAGAACAAAAATGCAGAAGGACATGTACCTGTGCTTTATAGATTACGCAAAGGCGTTCGATGAAATACGCCACAAAGATCTGTTAGAAATGCTCAGAAATATTCGGGAAGTAGCTGAACTTATTTATAAATGGAAATTTGTCTGTGTGTGTGTCTGTGTCTGTGTGTGTCCATTATTTATAGACTCCAAAACGGCTGAACCGATTTTCTTGAAAATTTACACTGTTGTACTATAAGTGTCTGCGAGTGATTTTAGCTAGGTTTGTGTCGAGGTACCCCCGATAAATATCGAAAATCGATAATCGAAAAAATCGGGTTATAGAAGGAGTGGTCGGATTTTAATCAACTTTGATACACTCATAGACAAAGACATAAGAAACGGTATCCAGAAGTTTTAAGGTTGCAGTTCTTACAATAGTGCAGAAAATCGATAATATATATATATATATATATATATATATATATATATATATATATATCAGGCAAGATGTTTGTATGTGTGTCTGTTTATCTGCCTGTATGTCTGTAATATTTTTCAACCTATTTATTTTATTTTTTGCTTCGAGTTTGGCTTTAAGTAGGTATAATTGTAGTTCTTAGTCTCAGCCATGATACCATTTACTCAGAGGACTTATTTAGCCTTCAAAATTCAGTTTCCTGACCAAAAAAACTTATTTGATATCGATACCAGGAAATCAAAATTTGACTTACATCCATTCATTTTTCTTTCAGTCTACGGTTTCACTTTAACTGGAAACAACTATTGCTTTTTAGTCTTTCGTACCAACGTCCAAAGATTCTGAGCTCCAGAACCATGGATTTGTTTTAAAGCTTTCATTACACCCGAGCAACGCCGGGCTATACTGCTAGTATTAGAATAATCAAGAACCTATATTGGCTGCAAACCGCCTGCATACGAATAAGAAATAAGTTCAGCAGATGCACAAAAATGGAAAGTAGCGTAAGACAAGGATGTATCTTCTCACCGGATTTATTTAATCTATATAACCGAGGCAATTCTGAGAGAATTAGAAGTTCTACAAGAATTCTTTGCTGGTGGCCACAATCTTAAACATGTAGGATATGCAGATGGCACAGTGTTGATTGCAGACATGGCAAGGAAACTACAAAATCTCCCACAGAATGTAGTGAAGGAAAGTGAGAAGAAAAGACTAGATATAAACAACAACAAAACAAAATACATGCTTGTTAGCAAATGGGTAAGCCCAAGATTTTTGAGCCCAAAATGTAAATTACTAATCGGGGATACTAAAATCAAACAAGTACAAAATTCAAATGTCTGTGAAGTGTTTTAACAGAGAACGGAAAGCGCGACATTGAAATCCGAAGATGCGTTGGGATAGACAAAGATCCTTTCCAAAAGCGAAGCGAGGTATTAGGACACAGAAAAATCTTCGTTGAAAACAAAGAAATGAGTACTGAACTGTTAAATGATATCTCTCCGCGTATATGGCAGTGAACTTTGGACAATGTCCTCAATTTTATTTTAAAAAAACTTGAAGCAACATAAATGCGGTTCAATAGGAAATTGCTGAGTATACAATGGGCCGAACATGTGACCAACAACGAAGTTTTAAGGAAAAAAGATAAAAAAATCTTTGGATAATGTCCTCAAAAGTTTTTTTTTAAAAGATTTGAAGCAACATTAACGCGGTTCAACAGTAAGATGATCAGCAAAAATGAGGCCGAACATGTGACCAACGACGAAGTTTTAGAGAAAATGAAATGAATAAGGTAACTTATACTTAACTGGCAGTTGAAATTTATGTAATAAGAAAGAAGGGCTTGGTAAACCTGATACTAACAGAACAGATTAAGAGAAGAAGGGACAAAGGAAATCGGCACGTAGCATATTTGATGGGTTTGAGTATATGGAAGTTAGAACAGACTTTTGGAGGAATAGAATAAAGGCAAAATATTACAGAACAATAGTCATGAAAATATTTGTAGAAAAGAGAGAGAGAGAGAGAGAGAGAGAGAGAGAGAGAGAGAGAGAGAGAGAGAAACCACGTCTGGTCGGTGAGAAATTTATATCTCTGCATTAACAGACAGAATCGGTCTGTTATATGATCGTTACAGAAACATGGCCGTATTTGACTACCGGGCACACCGGGCACGGGTCCGGGTTGTTCCGTGCAATCATAGTGAAAATCCGGGCAAGGAAAAATGTCTTTGCCAGAAATCAAACTAAACAATTCACGAAGAAAGAAAGAAAGAAAGAAAGAAAGAAAGAAAGAAAGAAAGAAAAACGAAGAAAACATCCGAATGAACGCAACAAAAATCTGTTTGTTTATTTATTAATTTTGGGAGAAAAGACTGGTTATAGCCAGTCTTTTTTCCCAAAATTAATAAATAAACAAACAGAAAGTCCAAACCCGATTTCCTGCTTTCGTTCAAGTTCTGTGCCTAATTTCCATCGGAATAGACGAAAAAATCCGCAAAAATCATAGTTTCTGGAAACGGATGACACTGATGATGTTATCACATTGTGAACTAATAAATCCGGGCAATTTTCTCTGTGCCCTGTGTTTTTTTTTGGCATCAGCTGCGGCCCTGGTAACATATAAATTTGGATGTGCGTTGTGGTGCAGTGAATATCGATTCGGAACTAGAGATCGGGGTGCCGAGTTCGAATTCCAGTTGAATTCCTTGCATTCACTTACGTGCAAATACGTTCATTCTTATACTTAGCGACACTTTTTTTTTAGATATATAAAAGACCGTCTTTTCCCTCCAGTTATAGGTTAAATAATAGGACAGATTAGGTTCCATAGTCTTGGATGACAACCAGTCTACCGCAGAAAGCAATGGCAATCTATTGCGGGATAATCTTCTGCCCAGTCAGTCATGTCTCTTTCGAGACATGATCGCCCAAAGTGTGTATCACGTATGACACTTAACTAACATATAAATTTAGAGATATAAAAAATGGCTAAAATAGACATGATCGCCTACATACTGAAGGCACATAAAAGAATATCTAAGGAGTTAAATTCAAAATTTAAATAATTTAATTCTTACACGTGAACAAATTGCTGACGTTTTAAGCCATTCGCACGCCATCAACTTTTAGTGCAGGTTTTTGTTTCTCGTGAATGTCTGACATATTTGCTAGTATTTATATCTAAAAAAAAAGTGTCGCTAAATAACTGATGCTGAACTTTTAAAAGGCTTCGCTGGAAAATAGCGAAAGTTTTCAGTTCTTCAAACATTTAGCTCAACTGATTCATTTTCAATCGTCTTAAGTCATTGGTACCGTTTTCCACATTGAGCACGATACACCGAATTATCGATTTGACCTTTTAAGACGCCAAGAAAAAGATGGACAAGAAACTAAACGAGCTGACCAGCCAAAGTAAGTTGCGAAAAGTTCAAAGTTATGTTTGAAACAAGTCAGAAGTATCAGAATGTCAAAAAAGTAATCAATTGTTATTTAGTCATTTCACCCCAAAAAAGGCAATAAAATGAAGAGATTACTGACTGTTAGAATATATATATATATATATATATATATATATATATATATAAAGGAAACTCAACACATCATTTAGATTGTTTATAAATTATAATTCATTCCTATGAGCAAAATTTGCTTATTTCCTCAGATCACACTATATTTGTTCCATTCGGTATAAATATTTTCCCGGAATAAGCATTTCTTTAATTGTAATTTATAACCAATCTAAATGATGTATTGAGTTTTTCTTCACTATACAGATATAACACTTAATATTCTATATTAAGTAGATCTTTTGGGGTTTTCCTCGCCTTTCACGGACATCTATATATATATATATATATATATGTGTGTGTGTGTGTGTGTGTGTGTGTGTGTGTGTGTGTGTGTGTGTGTGTGTGTGTTTATGTGTGTTTCATTGAAAACAACTACAAATGTATGCAGTTATTTATTTAATTTTTGCTATTTAAACGTGTCTTCGCATTTCGGTGTCATATTTTCCATCAACTGTTGAATAGAAAAGAATGCCTTCCAGAAACTAAGCAAACTATTTAGAAATAGAAAAATACTGTTTTAAACAAAGAAAAGAGAAGTGAACTGCTATGTAATATTTGTATTTCTATTTAGCACTGTATGCGAGACAATTTCATCAGACATGAAGCGAGTACTTGAAGCAATAGAGTTGTGGTGCTACAGAATGATAAATAGAATGATATAATTTTTCAGGTGCTTGGAATTTCGAACTGAACCCTTCATTACAATCACTAGGGCATATCATTCTCATCCCTCATCCCTCTAGCCCTCTAAGCACCGAGGATGTTTTCAAAAAACTGAAAGAAAAAGCAAACTTGTACATAGAATCAGAGGGAGACAGTTTACATAATGAAGAAACTACATTCAGGGAAGTTGACAACCACAGAACATATTGAAACAACAAGTAGGAGTAGACTGAAACAACGGGAAACTTACTACTAAGCTACCTAACAATCTGTGTAAATGGATGGTGAAGAAAAAGGCGAGAGGGATTGTAAAAAGACAAACATTACTAAGAGCTGTAACGGATAGGAAATTGAGGAGAGCCATGATCATCCATGATCGGCCACATCATAAAAGGAAATGACACATCGAAATAAAATATACATTATTCCACGACTCTACCACCAGCTGATTCAAGATTGAAATATTTATAGGTGAGACAACTATACAGAACAGGCATCGGCCCATCATAACCCATATATTCAACATAGTACAGGTCTGGCTGTCAAAAATCTCAAGTAGATGAGACAAGGATACGTCATCTCACGTACGGTACGGCACATCGACCTCCTGTTGAATAAATGGCTTGAAAACGGATCGTGTTTTAATGCGTTTACATTATTCGGGCTATTGTTTTTATCCTTGTTGCCATTTGTTCAACGTTTCAGCAGTTGTATGCTCCGGCCTTTTTCAGGTGCTTGGAATTTCAAACCGAACCTTTCATTACAATCACTGGGGGCATATCATTCTCATCTCGCATGAGTTATCTCCCTTTCTAACCCCCTAAGTTACTTGTTCACTGGTAATGAATTCACAACTTTTTGGGTCAAGTCACGGGAACTAACCAACGCCTATATCCACTGAGTCATGTGTCCTTAGGACAAGAACAACTCAATTTCTGGGACTTATAACTCTAATGTTCAGTTAACAGTTTTACCAGATTTTACATTGCAATGTTTTTATGTTAATGGCTTTCGCTAGTACTTTTTTTACGTTAATGGTTTTCTCTAGTATTTTTATCAGTGCTCATATTGCAATTTGATACTAATTATTTTCTTTGACAATCCGTATTACTGGTTCCCATATTGTATTCATCACTATGCTCGGTCGGCTTAGGAGATTTTTTGTAGCCTAGCATAGGTGTTGATTTCTTAAGTTTACGTAGTTTCCAGTGGCGTTCTCGATCTATTATTTCAATTTCATCCCATAGGGAGTGATAATCTCCTTTCTTCCTCCATATGTGGTCAGCCACACCTGATTTTTCTATCTCGTTACGGCCTTGCGATGCTCTGGTAGCCTTACCTTAAGGGAGCAGCCTGTTTCTCCTTTATATTTCTTTCCACAGCTACATAGAATGACGTACACACAGTCCTTAGTCATGTCCTCCTCTGTCAGGTACCTCTCCCGAGTGTTTTACTCGGGAGAGGTACCTGCGAAGTATAGAACCACTTCTGAAGATCGTCCTGATGTTATATGGATCCTTTGTATTTTCTCCGACAACCTCTTCACTGAGGCTGTTTTCTGAGAGCTGTTATCTTCATGCACCCTCCCTTCCATGTATGTTGGAGTTGTTGTCATGTACACTTGTTTCATTTTGAATACTAGAGAAATCCATTAACATAAAAAAAACACTAGCGAAAACCATTAACTTAAAAAAATTGCAATATGAACTCTGGTAAAAACTTGGTCCTGTATATTAGATTTATAAGTCCCTGAAATTCAGCTGTTCTTGTAACTCAGTGGATATAGACGTTGGTTAGTTCCTGTGCCTTGACACAAACAGTTATGAGTTCAATAACAGGCTACAGCAGTAACTTAGAGGGTTAGAGAGAGATAACTCATGAGTACCAAAAGAGGCTCTACGCAAGAGATGAGAATGATATACCTCAGTGATTGTAATAAAGGGTTCGGTTCGAAATTTCAAGCACCTGAAAAAGGCCGGAGCTTACAACTGTCGAAACGTCGTACAAATAGCAACAAAGATGAGGACAATAGTCCGAATAATGTATATAGTGTATATAATACCTCATCTCATAAATATAGACAAAAAGTGTAGTGAGTTTATGTTACAATGTTAGTAAGAGATACAGAAGTTGAGCTGTAGTAGATATACGTAGTATCAGCAGCAGCTGAGATCTTCGTTTATGTGCGGTGTCTCTTCAGGCCCGAGCGATCACAGCCCTCCACATCTTCCTATCCCTCGTGCTTTTAATAAATTTCCTCCTGTTATTTCTCTAAAACCCTGACCTGCCATCCAGTATACCGCACTGTGTTCTCTGTCAATCTTTCCTTCTATCTATTCCATGAGTATCAGATTTACCAAGCTCTCCTGTCACATTACGTGTCTCAGAAACTTTAGCTGTCTCTTCTTGATGTTAAGTATAAATTTTCTTTTCTTTTCCATTCTTTTCAAACCTCGTCATTGCTCACATTTCCGGTTCATGGTATCCTCAGCAGCCTTCTGTAGAATCACAAAACCTATGTTTTCGAATAGAAAACCTCTTCAATTTTTCTTTACCTTTGTTTAAAGTCATAACACTAATTATGAAACGCCCCCACCCATATACACACCTCGAACCGGTTAAGAAGTAGGACGTTTCTTTGTTTAAAATGTCGACTCTTGGGGCCTGTTGGTAACGAAAGGTGAAAGGCGAAGATTTTCCACAGTCAGGCATTTATTATTTTTATTTAATTTTATGAGAAGAAATATTCAATAAAATTTTACATCATGGCGTCTGTTTGCATTGCTTTTATTATCCTTTTTGTATCGTGTATTTGGGGGTGGGGTAGCAAGGGATGCCAAAAAGGAGCTGGAACGCCAGAAAGCCTTGAAGTCCAAGGAACCAACTTTGTTTGAAAACATGTTTGGTTATATAGATAAACTAACGCAAATATTCTGGTCTCCAGTCTGTCTCTCTACCTCTGTATCTATTTTCAATTATCAGCCTCTCATTCTATCTATCTATTGCATCTCTCCACATCATACTCCAGTTTGGAGTTCACAGTGACACTATAATCTCCACTATATATATATTATAATCTCCACTAGATATATATATATATATATATATATATATATATATATATATATATATATAATTATTAACCAGTTATTGGTGAGATTCAAATTAGACTAGGACGCAGTTTTATTAAAAAGTGCTTAATACATATTCAATGTAGAGCTTTAAAATATTCTAATTCGGGAGGTCAGCCAATTACACTACCTCTGTTTTAAACTTTCGGTATCTTCAGGCGTTTTTAATTGGCTAACCTTCCGTATTAGAATACATATATATGTGGATGTGCATTGTGGTGCAGTGGATATCAGCTCGGAACGAGAAAGCAGAGAGCCGAGTTCGAATCGCAGTTTAGTTCATTGCATTCACTTACGCGCAAATAAACTTATGAAAGGAATTAATCCGTCTATTCTCTCTCCAGCTATTGGGTGAATAGCAGGACAGATTGGGTTATTTAGCCTTGGTTGGCAACCAGTCTACTGCAGAAATTATTGACACCTAGTGAGGGAAAATCTTCTGCACAGTCAATGTCTCTTTTGTGACATGATCGCCCAGTAGTATGGCACTTAAATGGCTGACATATAATTAGGCGCGGAAAAAAAAACGTCCATTTTTATTGATTAACTTTTATTGAAGAAAATTAGAATTAAAAATCATAATATTGTCAAAAGACAATAGGATTTGTCATGATTAACATGTTCTAAAAACGCTGACGCTTATCAGCAACGCTTTTACAAACTATTTGACTTATTTGTACATTAATTTCTGGAAATCTATCAGAAATTGCTTGTTTAATTTAGGAATTGTTTCGGTTTGAGCATGTACAAAGGTCTTTCAGTAGACACCACAAGAAAAAGTTTGGTGGTGTTAGGTCTTGTGATCATGATGGTCACTCAATTCTTCCACGACATCCTATCTACCTCAGTTCGAAAAGAATTTTTTTTTGCCACTCTCTATACGCACGCGCGTTCACACACACACACACACACACACACACACATATATATATATATATATATATATATATATATATATATATATATATAAGAATAAGTCTAACTTAGACCCAACAGGCCTACCTAGGTTTCACCTAACGGATCGTCAGGGCTAGTCTTCTATTGAGCGCTTTAGTGTTAGTGTTCTCGTCTCGGTTTTTTTTTCTTTTCTTTTCAACGAGTATTTTGACTTATGTTCAAGTACTTAGTTTGTTTCTTTTTTTATTTCCCCTTTGTTCCCCTCCGCGTTTATACTCGGTGGGTTTTTCGAAACGGATTGAAATGTATTATAACAATTATTATTATTATTATTATTATTATTATTATTATTATTATTATTGTGTCATTTTTCATCATATTTCGATTTCTGCTTTGGTCTCACTACCAACCAAGTCTGCGGGGAGACCTAAGGCAGGTAGTGGCGTGTTGTTATGACTCCATTTCATGTTTTTCTATCTTCCCTATCACCCCCAGCATTACATAGATAAAGTTTTCCTTAGTGTGTGGGCTGTACTTAATAAGACAATTTTTTGTATATCTCTTAAGCTGGGGTTTGTTTCCAGGGATTCTTTCAATGTGTTGCTTTGTTCCATTTTTTATCATTCCAAGTGCACCTACTATCACTGGCACAACTCTTGTTTTCAATTTCCACATTTTTTCTATTTCAATTTCCAGGTCTTTATATTTTGACAAGTTTTTCAAATTCCTTGATTGCTATGTTACAATCCGCTGGACAAGCCATATCAATTAATAGACAAGTTTTCTCCTTCTGGTTTTTAACAATAATGTCTGGCCTGTTTGCTTCAATTTTTCTGTCTGTGTAGATGGTGTAATCCCATAGAATGGTTACCTTTCTGTAACCGGTGCTGGGTGATGTTCATACCAGTGTTTGTTTACAGATTTTCCATAATGTTTGCACATTGCCCAATGTAAATATTGCCCAACTCTATCGTGGCGATTTTTATATTCATTTGGGGCAAGCACAGAAGAGCCTGAGATTAGGTGGTCTATTGTTTCTTGGTGTTTATCACAAAACCTGCATTTTGGATCCATATTATTATGCATAATATTTGCCTGAAAGTTTCTAGTGAAAAGACTTTGGTCTTGTGCTGCAAGAATAAAGCCTTCAGTTTCAGACTTTAATCCAGATGCACGTAACCATCGATGAGTATTAACTTTGTCAACATTGGATTTATTGGCACGTTCTGGATATTGGCCATGCAAAGAGGTTTGTCTTGCCAGCGCTGTTTCATCTGTTCGAGAGCTTTATCTTTGGCTTTTATTTTCATATTTTTTGCCGCAATAGTTGGTTCTTGGCTTCTGTTTTGCTTTTCTACAGAATCTACTAACTGTAAATCTTGTTTGTATTTACTGCCTTCTTTTATTATTGAATATTTTTTCTTTCTTTCTTCAGGTTGCCTTACTAATTGTATCATCCAATCCTTTGTTGTTTCTATGTATGTTAGTAAGCCAATAGTTGTTGTCTTGTATGACAATTCCAGCTGAATAAGACCTCTTCCACCTTCTTTACGGGGTATGTATAGACGGTCTACATCAGCCTTTGGATGATGCATCTTATGCTTAGAAAGAAGCTTTCTTGTTTTAGCATCCATTCGCCTGATGTCGTTTAGAGTACAGTTTAAGATGTTAAAGCTATATTGGACAACTGGGATTGCAAGGCTATTAATGGCCATAACTCTGTTCTGTGAATTTAATTCAGTTTTTAATATCATTCGTAGCCTTCTATAGTACTCTTTACGCACTATTTCTTTCATTTTTTTATGGTGAATGTTTTCGCTCTCATTTACACCTAGGTATTTGTAAGCTTCTTCTGGTTTCAATTCTTTTATTGTTACAGCAGGGTCTAAGCTAATTGAGGATGTTTCTTGTATTGATCCACGTAAAACTGTAGCTTTAGCACATTTATTCAAATTAAATTTCATTCCAATGTCTTCGCTGAAGCATTTTACAGTTTGCAGAAGACCTTCCAGCTCATTATCATTCTTAGCATATAACTTCAAGTCATCCATGTAAAATAGATGGCTTATTTTCTTTTTGGCCTATTTTATAACCACATTCTGTCTTATTAAGTTGACTGGTTAGTGCTATTAATGATATGCAGAATAGTAAGGGAGATAAAGAATCACCTTGAAATATACCTCTTTTGATGTTTATTTCATCAGACTTATAGGTTCCATTTATATGATTGAGGTAAAGGGTTGTTTTCCATATAGACATGCACTGTTTGATGAAATTGATGATGACGGGCGATATCTTGTATATATTTAAAGTCTTTAAAATCCAGGAATGTGGCACACTATTATTATTATTATTATTATTATTATTATTATTATTATTATTATTATTATATATAAAATTAGAGAAAACTTTCAAAATTCAAAGGTGTCGGATGTACATTTCGACATAGGATCTCTAATAGAGATTCTACGTCAAATCAGCGACATTGTTTTGTTCCAAATGCCATTATAGGAAGTCATGAATGAGTTTATCCATTATAGGAAGTCATGAATTTAATGTTATGAAATGGATAAACTTAATTAAAATTAATTAAATTAAATTAATTAAAAAATTTTAAGATATTACATTTAAATCTATTCCTCCCCTTCCTAAATATACCGTTTCAGCACCCTGTAACCCCGCCACTAACAGCTCTGTCCTGTTGTACTTTGTGACCGTTGTTAACCTAAAACCCTTCCACACTTTACCCCAGGGCCGTCGCCATTTGGAACAAAACAATGTCGCTGACGTGACATAGAATCTCTATTAGAGATCCTATGTCGAAATGTACATCCGACACCTTTGAATTTTGAAAATTTTCTCTAATTTATATTGGCTCTGTATTCTAAATACATTGAGCTCTCTGCCGGCATTGCTTTTTAATGTTAAAAATTTTTTTAATATTGATTAGGATCAGGTTCTTGGAATTTACCTTCCTACTCTTCCACTTCGGATTAAAGAAAAACAATATATATATATATATATATATATATATATATATATATATATATAATAACAAGACCGACTCTGTAAGTATCTAAATCCTAAAATTATACGGAAATAAACTTTGAGGACAACAAATAACAGACAAAATCTAACTCCGTTACTGTCCGTCGCTATAAGGCGTTGGACAAGAGGGGGGAAAAAAAGAAAACTGCGGAATACAGACAATACATACAATACCCCGCAGAAAAGAAAAAAACCCCAAACGGAACCAACCACAAAGAAAGAAAAAGTGCTCGATACAGAACTAACCAAAGTGGAATAACAAAGAGGAAGCATATATATATATATATATATATATATATATATATACTACCGGCCATAATTATTAGGACAACCCTGGTTTTTAAAAAAAAAATGATGTATTTCATACTATTTTTAGTATTTATAGCCAAATGAAAACAGAATGGTTCTTTTGTTATTATTACGTTGCAAAATTTTACAAGGTAAAGAAGCAAAGATGAACTCGTTTGAATCACCCTCATTTTTTTTTTCATTCTTTCATTGATGAAACTGCAATATAAGTAATTATTAAATATTTATAAATTCATTTGATACACATATTATTCTTCAATATTAACAAAAAAAAAGCATTCTATTTTCATTTTCAATTACTCACTATGCAATAAATACTAAAAAATAGTATGAAATACATCATTTTTTAAAACACTGCACTGTGGTGGCCTAATGATCATGGCCGGTAGTATATATATATATATATATATATATATATATATATATATACACGGCTAACTGAAAGGCAACTGGCTTTCCAGCCAAGCTGAACTTAGGCTTCTTTACAAATATATATATTTGTTAATTTTTGCATAGCGAAAAACTGAAAATGTAGTATAATGAGTTTGCTACAATATACAAATTAATATAAGCTAAAGAAAGCATTGGGTATCTTAACTAAAACATTTTCAAGCCTTTAGATCTGCAAATTTTGTCATGACATTTTCTACACCTATCTTCTTTACAAGATAATTTTGCATTGACAAAATACCCAAAGAATTTTATATCTTCAGTCATGGACAACTGCAAGTATGTGTTTCTTTTAAGAGTTTTAGTTTTGGAAAAATCCCAAACACATGACATTGAGGCATAATCGCTCAATAAGCCCGAGTTGCCAGTACCCAGGAAGACAGACCCCGATAACAAATCCATAGAAAAAAAATAAATGTACTTATATTTCATACTTAAAAACAAATGAATATTTTTTTTAAAAAGTAGAGAATAAATATCCCTAGTGACAGTCGGGATATTTCTCATACTAAAGATATTAGCATAGCCATGATATTCATAGTCATGGTGGAAAGAGAATTAGCAACAACAGAGCAATACTAAAAAAGCGTGGTGACCCGAGAATCGCGGTACTCCGGGAAAACTGTACTTCGGCTTAAATTTTCACAAAGATAAAAACTAAAAATGTAGACCAACGAGTTTGTTACAATATACACTTAATACAAGCTTATTACAATATTCAACTTGATACAAGCTAAGAAATCATTCATTGTAACGACTTAAAATTTTTTCTCGCCTTTGGATCTGCAGATCTTTTCATGGCACTTTTTACACCTTTACAGGATTATCTTAGATTTAAAAAACAGCCAGAGAATTTAATCTGACCACTCAACCATACTATATATACATATGCATATATACAAGCAGTATAGCCCGGCGTTTCTCGGGTGTAAAGAAAGCTTTAAAACTAATCCATGGTCCTAAAAAGCAATAGTTGTTTCCAGTTAAAGCGAAACCGTAGACTGAAAGAAAAATGAATGGATTAAGTCAAATTTTGATTTCCTGGTATCGATATCAAATTTTCTGCACTATTGTAAGAACTGCAACCTTGAAACTTCTGGATATCGTTTCTTATGAGTGTATCAAAGTTGATTAAAATCGATTAAAATCGGACCACACTTTCTATAACCCGATTTTTTCGATTATTGATTTTCGATATTTATCCGGTGTACCTCGACACAAAACCTAGCTAAGAACACTCGCAGACGCTTATATTACAACTGTGTAAATTTTCAAGAAAATCTGTTCAGCCGTTTCGGAGTCTATAGGTAACGGACACACACACACACACACACACACACACATACAGACAAAGTTCCATTTATAAATAAGTTTATATATATATATATATATAGTTTAGAAAAAAATTTAGATATACTACAACTTCATGGGTAATAAATATTTCGCCGCCAAATGATGACCTTGCAGCTCGTCAAGGTGAAATATTTACAATTATCTTTCGGGTCTAACGAGCTGCAAGGTCATCATTTGGCGGCAAAATATTTATTACCCATGAAATTCTAGTATATTTTTAAAATTTTCTGAATTATATTACTCTGTTAAATTAAGTAAATAAATTTATGGTACACTACCGGCCATAATTATTAGCCAACCCCAGTCAGTTAAGTGCCATGCGTGATACACAGTTTGGGTGATCATGTCTCGAAAGCGGCATGACTGACTGTGCAGAAGATTATCCATCAGTAGTTTGCCATTGTTTTCTGCAGTAGACTGGTTGCCAACCAATGCTATAGAACCCAATCTGCCCTATTATTTAACCCATAACTGGAGGGAAGAGACAGATTGATACCTTTCCCAAGGGTATTTGTACATAAGTGAATGCAAGGGATTCAACTAGAATTCGAATAAAAAAGAATGATGTATTTCATACTATTTTTAGTATTTTTTACCAAGTGGAATAATTCTAAATGAAAATAGAATAGTTCTTTTGTTAATACTGCACAATAACATGTGCATCAAATGAACTGTTCTGGTGTCTAGTTTTTGTGCTCTCTTCCCCATGCTAGTCTCTTCTTATTGGATGGCTGAAGCAAAGGCTTCCTGGCAGCCTTATAAAAATTGGTAAAGTAATAATAACAAAAGAACTATTCTATTTTCATTTAGAATTATCCACTTGGCAGTAAATATTAGAAATATATGAAATACATAATTTCTTTCTGGCTTAATAATGATGGTCGGTCGTGTATATATATATCTGTCCCTGTGTGTGTCGTGGAGTAGTTTTTGCACTGAAGATTATAATCGTGCTATGTCGGTTGCTAATCGACTTAGCGTACCCAAAATTTTAGGAACTTGTTAATCTTCCATTGAAAGCTAACACCTTAGTATTCGGCTAACTGCCGAGTAATATCAACTGCCTAGTAGTTCTACTGAACTCTAATAGAAGTCTAAAGAATTTCTATGAACTTCCCAAGTCCTTCTCAAGAACTTCTCCCGTTAACTTCCTGTTAACTCTTATTAATATAGGAGGGAGGGTCCATTATCTGAAGAATAGTTGTGTTTCCCTATAACAGTGTGTTAAAGTATAATTTTAACACAGAAGAGATGCTGAATATTTCTCTGCTCGACCAAGGAAAGATTTTTGGAAGATGACGATGCTTGAAGATTTGGTCAGAACTCGGAAAATAGATGGGGCGGAGAGCTTTTCAGCTAACCCTTTTTTTTCCTTTTTTTTTTTTTTTTGTAGGCACAAGAATAAATAACGCGCCTTGAATATCAGCTACAAATGCTTACTCTTGATTGATTTATTTTATCCATTGTATTTTTGTTATTAATTTTGTCTTCGCCGTCACTGCCAGCCACGTCGGGTAGAACCTCAGGTAGTTTTGCTCTCATGAAATAGTCTTCGACCAATGTCGATCATGGCGCACGTGCCGCAGGTACATCGCATGCAATTCAATTTTCTAAGACATACGGGTGGTGCATTCTTTTGCTATTGTTTACCGAAACGTGTTACAAGCTTAAATGAAAATCGACACAGTCATTTTTTTTCTTTGATGCGTGCAATGATGCGCGTGTCTTTATATATAGGTTTTGCATGTGTTTTCTGTATGCGCTTTTAGAATGCGTGCAAGTGTGTGGCTTTACCTATAACGCATATGTTTTACACACACACACACACACACACACACACACACACACATATATATATATATATATTCTGCGTGTGTACGCTTACTTTTGTATGTATAGTATACTGGATAAATTTTCTTTTTTACCTGTTAGCGAATGTATGCAAAGGGGAAGAGAGAGAGAGAGAGAGAGAGAGAGAGAGAGAGAGAGAGAGAGAGAAGTGAAAGGAGAGAAAGAGAAGCCCCAAGGAAAGAACCTAAATTAATTTGTTATGTGCTTGCATGGTTGAATACTGTGAATCGCGTTAACGGAGCCAACGCGACTGGACACCATTCCTGACTTCAATTGAAAACTGATCAAGGGAGGTAACTCTTCGGAATTGATTTTTCATTGGTTCGACCGTGACTCGCCGCATGAGTACAGCGAAAGAAGAGAAACCTTCAGGCACGTATTTTTTTTTTTTTCTGGCGATTTCGGCCAACTGTTGTCGACCTTTGTTGATTACATTTCTATCGGGTCGAAAAGAGTTCATAGCGGGAGGTGTTGTGTTATCCTGGTTGCAACATGACTGAATTGTTGCACAGAGTTATATCACTTCAATCCTTCCGTAATAATATTTCTTTTTATGGTTTCTTTCTTTCTTTGTTTTCTTTTTTCTTTTTTCTTTTTTTTTCTTTTTCTTTTTCTTTCATTAATCTATTCTTGTCGAACAAATCGGAACTGTATTTCAATCAATCACGTTGAAGGAGTATATTTTTGTATTGTTAATGCCTATATTTTTGTACATCTTTGATTTATTACTACATTTTAAATCGACTGGAATATTGCATCGGTGTTTTATAACTGTTTCTGTTGCATATTTTACATTCTTCGAAGAATGTCTGAAAACTAAGGTAGAGTCATTTGAGATAAGCAACTCCTTTTCCTCATTGACCACGGTCGGAGTTCACAACTCTGCAATAAATTGTGACATCTATAATATTTTTAATGGCTGTATAAAACGTGCTAAGGTAAGGTTTTGAATTGCCCTTCACCTATACTGGTTGCCAAGCATGGCAAAGGAGCTCAGCTTGCCTTGCTATTTAACTAACAGCAGGCGGGAAAAACAATGGATTCAAACATTCCCCAAAGATATTTGTACGAAAGAGATGAGAAATTATCATTGTCATCTGTCTTGCTATTCGGATCATGCTAATTGTTTTTATGTATCTGTCATTGTATAGGGAAAAATCTATTGAAAATTCCAAACCTTCTTAATGCTTTCCAGTCATATTTCGCCTTTTGTCGTTTTTATCGCTTTGTGGTACGGATGTGCGTGGTGGTGCAGTTGATATCGGCTTGGAACGAGAAATCAGAGGACCGAGTTCAAATTTTAGTTATATTCATTTGCGCACAAATAACTTTGGGAAAGGTATCAATCCGTTTTTTCTTCCTCCAGCAATAGGTTAAATTACTGGATAGATTGGATTCTATAATCTTGGTTGGATTAATCTATCGTATAAAGTACTGGCAAACTTCTTCTTTATGCACCGTGTCCCTTCAAGACGTAGGCGATCATGGATTTCTACTTGACCCTATTTCGTGTCGCTTTCAATAATTTTTCTCTTGCTATCTTCTCTAAGCCCCGCTCCGTTAACCATTTGCTCAGATCTAACAAGTACGTCTCTCACTGCTTTCCCCTGTCTCTCCTTCTATTTATCCGACCTGTGAGTATTAAATTCTCCAGGCTCTCCTTCCTCATTACGTGTCCCAGGAACCTGATTTTTCTATTTCTGGTATTTAGTATCAGTTTTCTTCTCGTTTGCATCCTTTCCAACATCTCATCGTTGCACACGTGCTCCGTCCATGGTATCCTCAGCATCCTCCTGTAAAACGACATTTCTGCTGCCTCAAGCCTCTCCTTCATTTTTGATGAGATCACCCAGCATTCACTTCCATACAGAAGTACACTTTCACGATCAAACTACTGCGGGATTATCTTCTGCCTAGTTAGTCATGTTTCTTTCAGCCATGATCACAAATAGCACTTAACTGACTGATGTGAATTTTACGTACTTCTAGTTACATGAGTTGAACTCACTAGTGCCAGAGAACTAGACATATTTTAAACTAGCAGTATAGCCCAGCGTTGCTCGGGTGTAATGAAAGCTTTAAAATTAATCCAAGGTCCTGGAGCTTAGACTCTTTGGACGTTGGCACGAAAGACTAAAAGGCAATAGTTGTTTCCAGTTAAATTGAAACCGTAGACTGAAAGAAAAATAAATGGATGTAACTCAAATTTTGATTTCCTGGTATCGATATCAAATCATTTTTTTCATCGTAAACTGAATTTTCAAGACTAAATAAGTCCTCTGGGTAAATGGTATCATGGCTGAGACTAAGAACTAAAATTATACCTACTTAAAGCCAAACCCAAAGCAAAAACTAAAATAAAAGGGCCGAAAAAAATACAGACATACAAACAGATAAACAGACACACACACAAACATCTTGCCTTTGATATATATATATATATATATATATATATATATATATATATATATATTATCGATTTTTTGCACTATTGTAAGAACTGCAACCTTGAAATGTCTGAATATCGTTTCATATGTCTTTGTCTATGAGTTTATCAAATTTGATTAAAATCGGACCACTCCTTCTATAACTCGATTTTTTCGATTATCGATTCTCGTTATTTATCGAGGGTACCTCGAAACAAAACCTAGCTAAGAACACACGCAGACAACTGTGTAAATTTTCAAGAAAATCGGTTCATCCGTTTCGGAGTCTATAAGTAACGGACACACACACACACACACACACACACACACAAAGTTCTATTTATAAATAAGTTTAGATCATGTTTTAGTCTGTTAGGTCACCTACTTCTTGGAAATTTTAGTTGTGTAATGTTGGAATCTTAACTTAATGCCTGTACTTAGGTAGCGCATTTGTATTCGTGTCTAAATTCAAGTGATTGATTTTTTTCAGTTTCCTTTTTTTAATCAGAAGCACGCAAATGGTGCTCATTTCAATGCTAGGTCTACTGAACGGGTTGTTACTACTGAGCATATTGACTGTTTTTTTCAGTCGTCTTATCTTATACTGTTATTCGTCATTACCTTGTCTTCATTTTACACAGTTGACGACTGCTCATTACTCTCCATATATGTTCAGTTACGATCCCAATATCTCACACCGGACTTGAGTCCGGTGTGAGATATTCCACCTTTCTTAATTTTTTCGATATTTCACCCTCCTTACTTTTAGAGAATGCAATGTGTATCCTTTGTCACAACTTCATATGATGAAATATACACAGTTCTAGATTGTGTTTTCGTTCGATAGAGGTGGGGCTTTATTTGGGAGAGATATGCCTACACTTCAGCGTGGTGTAATGATTAACAAGCTTGTCTAGCTAGCACAATTACGACTGAGTAGAGAGTTCTATACTCATTAAGTGACCCATACTATCGACTTGTACCGCATCTAAGCTACGCTTAGAAAATCGCCGATTATATTTCAGTGGATATCGGTCCGGAATGAGAAAGTCGGAGAGCAGAGTTCGAATTCAAGTTGAATTCGTTGCAAGCGCAAATACCCAAGAGAAAGTTATTAATTCTCTAGCTATGGGTTGAATAGCAAGACAGATTGGGTTCTATAGCCTTGATTAGCAACCAGTCTACCGCAGAAAGAAATGGCTTATTGCGGGATAATCTTCTGACTAGTGTGTGTGTGTGTGTGTGTGTGTGTGTGTGTGTGTGTGTGTGTGTGTGTGTCCATTATTTATAGACTCCGAAACGGCTGAACCGATTTTCTTGAAAATTTACACAGTTGTACTATAAGCGTCTGTGAGTGATTTTAGCTAGGTTTTGTGTCGAGGTACCCCCGATAAATATCGAAAATCGATAATCGAAAAAATCGGGTTATAGAAGGAGTGGTCCGATTTTAATCAAATTTGATACACTCATAGACAAAGACATAAGAAACGATATTCAGAAGTTTCAAGGTTGCAGTTCTTACAATAGTGCAGAAAATCGATAATATATATATAAAAAGCAAGATGTTTGTGTGCGTGTCTGTTTATCTGCCTGTATGTCAGTATTTTTTCAGTCCTTTTATTTTAGTTTTTGCTTCTGGTTTGGCTCTAAGTAGGTATAATTTAGTTCTTAGTCTCAGCCATGATACCTTTTACCCAGAGGACTTATTTAGCCTCCAAAATTCAGTTTACGACGAAAAAATCTTATTTGATATCGATACCAAGAAATCAAAATTTGACTTACATCCATTCATTTTTCTTTCATTCTACGGTTTCGCTTTAACTGGAAACAACTATTGCTTTTTAGTCTTTCGTGCCAACGTCCAAAGAGTCTGAGCTCCAGGACCATGGATTAGTTTTAAAGCTCTCATTACACCCGAGCAACGCCGGGCTATACTGCTAGTTTACTCATAAGTGAAATTTATCAACTCGACTGAAATTCGAACTTGGCTATTTGATTTATCATTCCGGGCCGCTATCCATCACACCACACCGCACATTCTGCGGCTGTTACTCATTCAACATGGTGATTAATGAGCATTAAAAAAAACTTGTTACTAACATTAGGCTGCTACTTTCTTTGGTGCATTTGTCCCATCGGTGCATATGCGCATAAATATACCCTTCTCGAAAATCATGATATCCTTGATGCCATGATTGGAGCCATCCTTGAAAATTTATCATTGAATGCATTACTGATCACCTCAGTTTCATTTTTCTGTCTGGAAAGTAAATATAACTTTATCCACCTCTTTTCCATTTTGATCCGGACGTTTTAGAAAACCGTTCTCTCCAAGGCAACGCGGGCTCATCTTCGAAATCAGCGTCGATATGAGAGGAAATTGTCGCAGGAAGATTGAGGTAATCTTGCCAGTGAAAAGAAAGATCCGCCTGCCTTGAATATTAGCTTTCAAAATTCTGAATTTAAACTCGAAGCAACGGAAAATATTTAAATGTCTCGTCGATGAAAGTGAGAAAATTGCGATCTGATATTAATTCAAACTCTAACTGGATAAATCAAAATAAACCAACTCCGACCAAATAACTGGCAACTCTTAGACTCTCACAATGCAGTAACTCAATATAAAAATACATTTTAAAACCTTTGGATATTTCAGGAATTATTATTTTGGAGAGAGGGAGAAGGTACCGAATTCAAAGATTTTATTTTGGGGTGATGAACTCAAAGATTTTATTTTGGGATGCTGAACTCAAAGATCTTATTTTGGGGTACTGAATTCAAAGATTTTATTCTGAAAGCTGAATTCAAAAATGAAATCTTATTTCTTGCCTTCACATAAAATTTTATTCTTAAAAACATGTTTTTGTTTTCACTATTAAGTTTTCACTCAATATATGGCTGTTTCAGCTGATTTTTCTATTTACGAATGTTCACCTAATATAAGGCCCAAGAGCTACCCAAGGTAGATCTTTACTAAATAATGTGTATGATATGAATATGTAAGGTTAGGAATTGAATTTCACTTGGATACGAAAAATAGTTAATAATTCAGTCTTGACTTGAAGAGTTTAAGATTGTATCCTGTGAGGAAGTATCCACGCGGGAGTCTGATCCACAAAGTAATACTTCTTGGGAAAAGAGTACTGTGTGGAACTTCCTTCTTTCAAATGGAAAACGAAAGAAATAAGGAGGTCCGACTCCTGGAACATAGAATGGAGGATATTAGCTGTTAATGTCTGAATTGGCGATAAGAGAGAATAGAAAGATAGGTGACTTTCTAAACGCCTCTTAAATGCAGCACAAGGCTAAAAGTATGGGACACTCAGTGAGGATCAAACTCACTACTCAGTTGTAACTAGTTCTCGCGAGACAAGCTTGCTAACCATTACATCACGCCAAGGCGCCCAAGAATAGAAAGATAGATATGCGATAGACTGTTAACACTGAGTCTGTGACGAAAGAGACCTCAGTGTGGAGAATATATATCACCCCCGACAGAGTCCGGTAAATTATTTTTAGCTCTATTCAGGCTAAAAAGGGTTAGGGTTTGGCCAGCTTCAATCCATTTCGGTCTAATCTTCCGATTATAGAATGGCATAAGCGGTGTTGGCTTCAAAGGATTGCTATAGACATCCCCTCCCCAAATGTATAGTTGCATGCTGGAATATCTTCCTAACCAATAAAAAACGGACCACTTTTCAATTTCATCGGCCGTGTTTGTTCTTTCTTGTTTTGAAGTCAAAACGCTACAATCACTTGACTGTATTCCTTTTGTTTGCAAAGTACAGTTTTTATTTTGTGAATTTTTTACCTTATTACTGTTGATGTGCGTTGTCGTGCAGGGGATATCGGATAGGAACGAGAAATCGAGTTAGCAGAGTTCAAATTCCAGTTGAATTCATTGCGTCCACTTACATTGGGAAAGGTATTAATCCGTCTCTTCCTTCCAGTTATGGGTTAAATAACAGGACAGATTGGGTTCCATATCCTTGGCTTGGCAACCAGTCTACCGCAGAAAGCAATGGCAATCTACTGCGGGATAATCCTCTGCCCAGTCGTCTCTTTCCAGACATGATCGCCCAAGCGTGTTTAACGTATGGCACTTAACTAACTGACTGTTGATTAGCCTAGTTTTGACTTGCATATATTTATTGTTTGCCTCGTATTGTTTGTTTTTTTCCGTTTTTATTATTGCTTTTCTTATTGTTTATTGAGAATTTGTCAATTCAGTTTGTTGAGCATTTTGCCTATTACACTTAACTATTGTCAATTATACCACCGGGGGTCAAGTACTTTTGTAGAGTTATAAGGCAGTGGTTTTCAAACTGTGGTCTGCGGACCACGGGGGTCCGCAAAGATAAGATAGGGGGTCCGTGGATTAACTTATCATGTGAAATTCAAACTATAAATTTCAATGTCTGGATATTTATTTTTACTTATGAATGTTATCAAATGACAAAAGCTTGCATTATCGTCCATTACATGTCAACGTTATTTATACAAAAATTATTTTACACATGCAAAAGCTTGATGTTCAAATTTACTTTTTTTTCAGGGTGAAAGTGTTACCCATGGATAAATTTTTAATAAAGTGGTCCATAAGTCAAAAAGTTTGAAACCCCCTGATATAAGGAGCTGTCTAATTTTTTATCCTCTTGAGAATTTAGAATTTAAGCATGTGTTTAAATTCAGTAGGTTCTTATATTTTAAACGACTGTTATTTTACAAACAAGTTTCAATATTTGTACATGATGAGTTTTACTATTAAGAAAATATCAGATTAGAACATATCTGATGTTACAATATTAGATTGGGATATATCTGGTGCTGCACTATCAGATTGGGACATACCTAGACAAAGATACAATGTCTGATTATATGTAAAGTAATGGTGATTTTTTCAAGATGTATTGTTTGTTTTTGTTTTTGTTTTTTGTTTTTGTTTTGTTTTGTTTTTTGTTTTTTTTTTCTTAACAGAAAAATTCGATTATTGTTCTGCTCTCATTTCTCATCTGTGAAACTCTCTTCTGGTTTCTTGCTTCCCTGACACATACGATCTTTACAAATTTAATTGCAACATTAATTGCCACCTATTGTCTTCTTGAATCATATTTTTTATAGCCGTTTCACCAACGTCTTCTCGTTGTCTTTTAGCCTCAGTAACCCCTTGCGACTTGGTGACATTATCTCCTTACTTGGATGAAATGATAAAAAAGCACAATCGAATTGTTTAGTCTTGATGTTGTGTGAACAGTCCTGACCTTTTCTGTTATAACTGTAGAACCATATAAAAAAAAAAGAAAACAAACAGAAAATTCCAGATTTTAATGACTTTATTTCATACACTGTCGTCATCTTTTTTGTTATAATCGCAAAGTTTTGACCGTCGTGCCAGTTAACGTTCATCAGCTACTTGTCGATACGAGGAACAACGGAACAATTTTTACATCCATTCCAACCAAGAAATGTGATAATGCCATTAAAACGGAAGGGGTTACTACAAGCGACAGAGAAAGAAAAGCTTTTAGAAGGAACAGGAAACCCAATCCTAAACAGAAAACCACGGATAAATCTCTATTCAAGTTTCTAACTTTAAAAAATTCAGAGTTTAGGCGGAGACGTTAGCAGTATAATGTTGAAGTAGAGTTTCTCCGATGAACTTAGATCATTGGTGCCGCCTAGGCACGAATTTACACGAGATACTAGATTAGCAACTAGGTCCCACTTTTTTACAGTTAAACAGATAAGATGTAACCGTAATTTCTACTCCAACAGCTTCTTTTCTCGCGCTTCCCGCCTGCGGAATTCCCTTCCACATGTCTGCTTTCCCAACAGCTACAATCTCCAGGTGTTTAAATGTAGGGTCAATAGACACCTCCTATCACACTAACTTCCAGTTATTCTCCCAACACTCTCATCTACCCAACCCTCAGTCTCGGTATCCTTACCCGTCTATCACCCACCTACTGACATTTCCTATATTTAACCATCCTTTCTCCACTCTATGTAGGCCCCTGCGCAATAATGACAGTGAAATGCCTTGCTCGGGGTGAAACGCTTATAAAAAGAAAAGAAAAAAAAGGAACCGGTAACCCAATCCTAAACCGGAAACAAGGGATAAACCGCTACTCTTGTCCAAAAGACTAAGGACTAGTGTGAACCTGACGATAGGTAAACATATTTACTTCGATTGTGGATTAAAGCGATTGTGGTTCGTTTATTTTTTTATATAGTAATTGTGAAGTTACAATTACAATTACATTTGGAGTAGATAGACTAACCTATCGCCCGGTTCACACTCCACCCACAACTATTGACCAGGTAAAGAGGCTCATCACTTGTTCCATGTTTAGGATGTGGTTTCCGGATTTCTCTTTTTTCAAATATTTTCACTCTTTTCTTTTTTCTTTTTTTTTTTTTTCAATTGGGGTAGATAGACTAAACTATCGCCCGGTTCAGACTCCACCCACAACTATTGAACAGGTGAAGAGGCTCATCCCTTGTTCCCTGTTTAGGACGTGATTTCGGATTTCTCTTTTACGTAGCCCCCTGCACGTCAGTGGCGTTACCTCCTTGCTCGGGGTGATATGATTAAAAAATAATAATAAAGACCTCCTACAGAAGGTAACAGAAGAAAGTAACAAGAAAGGACTAGAAATAAACTGCACGAAAACCGAATGCATGGTCATCAGTAAAAAGGGCAGCCCAAAATGCCAAATACAGGTCGGGGATACCAGAAGCAAGCAGGTACAAACATTTAAATACATGGGAAGCGTTATAACAGAAAACGGAAAATACGACACAGAGATCCGAAGGCGAATTGGCATGGCGAAGAAAGCATTCCAGAAGTTGAGTAAAGTATTAAGAAACAGGTCAATTTCGCTAGAAACTTGGAAGAGAGTACTGGATTGCTACGTGCTGTCCGTCCTTCAATATGGCAGTGAATTCTGGGCAATATCATCAAAGATGAAGGAAAAACTTAAAGCACCTGAAATGTGGTTCTACTGAAGGATGCTGCGAATATCATGGATCGAGAATGTAAACAATGACGAGGTCTTGGAAATGATGGAAACAAAAAGAAAATTAATACTGAGCATCAGGAAGAGACAGCTGAAGTTCCTGGGACACGGAATGAGGAACGACGGCTTGGAAAATCTGATACTAACAGGCCAGATAGAGGTAAAAAGAGACAGGGTAAAGCAACGGATAACATATTTGAAGGACCTAATCAGGTGGATGACGGAACGAGGATTGCATGATGTAATAGGAGAAGACGTGCTCAGAGCCACCAGGGATAGGGAAACGTGGAAGGCCATGATCGCCTACGTCCTGAAGGGACAAGGCACATAGAAGAAGAAGAATTGTGAAATTTAGCAAAATACTGTTTTCGTTACTTCTCACGAACTGAACCTATATCCTCAAACTTGATTTAGTTTCTGGAAAGCATCTTTTGTGCTATCTGGAACCACCACTTTTTCAAGGAAGAGCGTCGGGCCCAGGATAGAGCCCTGTGGGACACCAGCATTCGTGCTGTAGGATGAAAAGGCACACCCACTCAAAACGACCTTCATTTTGCCGTTATTTAGAAAAGATTGGATTAGGTCAAGCAGGCGACCGGTAATACCGTAACCCCGTAGTTTGCATAGAAGGACAGAGTGCCAAACCCTGTCGAAAGCCTTGGATATGTCCAGAGCAACCGCGCGAGCCTCATCAGACCCATCAAGGGCCTGTAGCATGTACTCCGTTACGATTGTTAGCAGGTCGGCCGTGGACCTGGCAAAGCGGAAGCCATATTGCCTGTCAGAGAAGAGTTTGTGGGCAGTGAGATGATGGACTATTTCAGCATTGATTATGGCCTCGAATACTTTCCCGAATATCGGTAGAAGATTGATAGGGCGATAGTTGGATGGGTCCGACGGTTCGCCACAATTCTTAAATACAAGAACGACTGAAGAGAACTTCCAGCATGCAGGAAAGCAGGAAGCAGAAAGGCAGTAGTTAAATAGTTTAGAGAGGACAGGGGAAAGTTCAGGAGCACACCTCTTAAGGACTATCACCGGGATTCCATCGTCTCCACACGCCTTATGGGGGTCGAGTTTTGAAATTACTCGGGATGCTACTGTCGGGGTAATATATACGTCGTGCAGTTTGGCCTCAGTTCTAATAGGGAAGTCGGGTGGGTGTACTCCGGACGAGTCAAATGTGGAGTTGGATGAGAATCTGCGGGCAAAGCACTCAACTTTGTCCGCAGATGACGTGAGAACCTCAAATTCATGGATTAAAGGAGGTATTGAGAATTTCCTATTGTTGAGCACTCGTTTGCAAATCCTCCAATAGTCCTTGGAGCCAAACTTGCGGTCAGCTATGCGCTGTTGCATTCTCTCAGCAAATAACCGTTTGGCGTCATTTAGGGTTCTCTTGCACTCATTGCGAGCAGATATGAACAGGCGCCTATTGTGATCAGATGACTGTCTCCAGAATAGACGGAAGTAATGGTCCCTGTGGGCAATGGAGGCTGAGCAGGCCGGAGAGAACCACGGAGAGAAATGAGGTTTTAAGCAATACTTCCTGGTGGGTACGAAGGCATCAATGCCAGCTTTTACCCATGACGAGACCTCAGAGGCACAGTCATCAACTGATAGGTCGAACACTTTTCCCCAAGGGACATCGCAGAGGAAATCGCGAAAGGCATCCCAGTCAGCTTTTTTGGTAGTGGTAGGAGGTCCTATAGGTAGGGGGATCCTGGGGGGAGTGAGAGTGGAAAGAAATACTGAGAGAGACAACAGCGTGGTCGGAGTTGCCGAGAGGGCAAAGCTGCGAGGCGTGACAGGCGTCAGGCGCAGAGGTGAAACATATATCTAGTAGTGAGGAATGACCCGAGGGAGTGCTTGGGAAGCGAGTTGGAAAGTCCACCACTTGCGTAAGGGATTGGGAAATAGCGAAGTTCATGGCGTTTCATGCCCGCTGGATCAGTAACGGCGTTTTCAAGCCACTCAGTGATGGGCATTGAGGTCTCCAAATACAAATATGTGGACGAATGGGTGATAGGAAATAGCTTTATCTATGTCGTCAGCAATGCTATCTAGTAGGGAGCAGTCAGGAGAGGAGGGAGAATGGTAAAGAAAGAATAGGTAACTAACCGAACTGAGGAGAGATAGGCGTAGACATATGTATTGGTGGTCAGTAGATTCGAGTGAAGTCACCCTAGCTATGGAGAGGTGTTCGCTGACGTAGACACCCAGCCCATGCATGTGGACAGTGGAATTCTTCCTTAAGAGGGGAAGATAACCAGGGATGGATAGGTCAGAGGTGGGAATAGCTGAGTTGAGGTTAGTTTCGCAGAGCGCAAGGATGTCAGGGAACTTTTCATGCAGGATAGCTTCTACACTAGAAAAGTTAGTACGAATGCCCCGGATATTAGTGAAAGAAAGGTTAATGGGTTTAGGTGGTTTGAATTTAACTGGTTTCGGGTCGTTTTTGATTTGTTTCGTCATGATCTGCCAGCACAATAGGTAATGTATGAATCCTGTCTAGAAACTAACATGCTTTCATCTTGAATAAGAAATAAATACATTTCAAGTTAAAGTCTACAATATTGCTGAGTTGCTTTCTAAACTAAATTACAAAGCTCAGGGACTTTTCGAGAAAGAGATTTGGTGAACGTAAAAGAAGGTAGAAGGAATTGATAATGATGAAGATTAGGAGGGCAGATGGCGATTGATCATGGATTCGAAGAGAATAATATTGTAGTGTACAGGGAAACATCCATATGAGAGTATGTTTTACGGAGAAGCAGCTCACATGCAAAACATGGGTGGAACCTCCTTCTTACAAACAGAATAAGAGAGAATGTAGGTTATTCTATTCTACGGATGGGGCATGGCAAGTCGTAGATGTAAATGTCTGAACTGGTTGAGCTGGAGATTAGAACTCACCTGAACATTTGCCATGAACATAGGCATAGAATAGTGATAATCTTACATGGCTGCGTCTATGGAAAGAAGGGACAGGATAGGTAGGTGAAAGGGACGGTAATTCGGACGCATACTTGAGATTAAAGTGTTCTCGACATCGGAACATTCACCTAACTAGCTATCAAGTAAACTTCTGCATTACAATAAAGATCCTTGTGTATTTATTTCCATGTATATACACACACACACACACACATATATATATATATATATATATATATATATATATATATATATATATAAGATTTTAAATTATTACAATAGGTAATACATATTTCACCGCATCCTGATGTTATTATCGCGGCTCGTCAGACCCAAATGGTACAACAGTTGGTCCTCAAAATATCCACCCCCAAAGATTTATTTTATTTTATTTTATTTTACATAGACGCTTACATGTCTATACTAGAATAGTCATTTGTTACGGTTATTTACGAAAATTTCTCGCCCATTCGAAAAGAACCCCAAAGAAAGAGGAAAGTAAGGATAAAGAAAAGATACACGATTAATTAATGTAAAAAAGATTAAAAAAAAATAAAAAAAAGGGTAAACAGGAAAAAACTGAATGGAAATCAAGAAGAGAAAAAAAAGTACAAAGAGATACAATAAAAAGAAATACAGTATCACGAGAAATAACTGTTGACACCATATATATATATATATATATATATATATATATATATACTACCAATTTGTACAATTAGACATAAAAGAATTCTACCCATCTATAATAGAACTCATGCTAGATAAGACCATCAACTTACCCCAGGAGCAAATAAAAATAAACCCAAATGAAATCGATATCATTAAACACTCCCGAAAATCAGTACTATTCGACAATGAAAACACATGGATAAAGAAAGACGGCATCTTTGATACGACTATGGGAAGCTTCGATGGTACATAGACCTGCGAAATCAGAGGCATATATTGACTACATGAACTAAGCAAAATAACAGATAAAAATGATACAGGACTCTACAGGGACGACGGTCTAATAACCTTAAGAAACTGTAACAAACAACACACGGACAAAACCAGAAAAGCAATTATAAAGATTTTCAAAACTAATGGATTCGATATAGACATAAAAACTAACCTAACTGAAGATGATTCCTAGATGTTACTTTTAACCTAAAAAAAAGGTACATATAAAACATACAGAAAACCCAACGACAAACCATTGTATATACACACTTCTTCCAATCACCCGCCATCTATAGTTAGGCAGATGCCAAAATCAGTTAAACACAGGCTTTCCGACAACTCCAGCAATGAAACCATATTCAACGAAGCTAAGAAAGACTATTAAAAAGCTCTAAAAATAGTGAATTTCTGGTAATACTCACATACTCACCACAAAGAAAAAAAATAACAACAGGAAGAGAAATATCAAATGGTTCAACCCACCATATAGTAAAAATGTAAAAACTAACATAGGAAAAATATTCTTCAGGGTCCATCACAAGCACTTCCCACAATCAAGATCTCTTCACAAAATATTTCACAAAAACACAGTGAAAAGCAGCTACAGCTGCATCGAGACCATGCCACAAATAATGAATAGGCACAACAGAAAAATATCAGCAAACAACCCGAACGAACCACACCCACGTGTAACTTCAGAATAAGGAGCGAATGTCTATTAAACGGTAAATGTTTACAAAACAACGTAATATACCAAGCGACGGTAAAATCACCAGATAATGAGGAAAAAATATAGATAGGAGTACCAGAAGGACCCTGGAAGCAAATACATTACACACACAAAACACCCTTCACAAATAGAAAATACGCGAACAGAACAATGCTTTCTAGGTACATCTGGGAAGTAAAAAACAAAACCTAAATCACCCCAAAAATAACATGGAAAATACGAAAACGAACATCGGCCTACAACAATCAATGAAATATATGCAGACTCTGCTTAGAGGAAAAAATAGCTATTATTACCTTCCCAAAATAAATTACTAAATAAACGATCTGAACTAATATCAAAATGCAGACAGGAAAACAAATTTTTACTACGTTACTTAAAAATAGAAAACTAATAATAAGGAGCAAATTATAAACAAATTAACAATCTATTACAATAGATAAATAATAAATAGAATAATATAAATAACTAAATAAAATAATAACAAATCATAATAAAAAATAAAAAAGGAAAAATAAAATAAGTAATAAATAACAAATCCAAATAAATAAGTTAATAATCAAAAAACAAAAGAATAAACAAATAACGAGTCAAATAGATTTACTCAAATAGATAAATAACCAGGCCACTCCCGCCCAAATAACCGTTAAAAGGATTACCCACAATGCCCCACTGACACGTATATATAAATAGCCTAGAAAAAACTCGACACATGTGGCCTGATGATTACGTTTAGCATGAAACAGTCCGACACCCCTGAGTGCTGACTTCAATGTTCATTCTTTTATATTTACATACGCTCTATCTCTAATATTGAGCACTTTATCCTTTAAATATAGCACACCTTAAAATTATATATATATATATATAACACATCACTCAATAAGTCCCGAGCCTGTCATATACATGGCGCCACTAATTAAAAAATCCATACGATTTTTATGAAGTACTAACCTTCAAATGACACGTGACAAAATTTGGGCCTAATCGGATTATTAGTTTACAAATTACAGATATTTAAGTGAAGTTGCTGTTGCAGATTTTCAAAACAAGGGGATGCTTTCTGATGGTTAAAAATACTATTCAGGCAAAGCAATGGCTTGATAAGTGTTATTCCGACTCTGCTCCGTCGGAAACAATGGTTAAGGGGTGGTATGCTGATTTAAACGCGGTCGTACGACACAAATGATGCTGAAAGCTCAGATCACCCAAAATCAGCAGTTCTCTCGGAAAAAAAACAAAAAACTCCACAAACTCGTTTTGGCCGATCGTAAACTGAAGTTACCGGAGATAGCAGAGGAGTTGAACATATCAGAAGGCAGTGGATTTACCATTTTGCATGAACATTTATCAATGAGAAATCTGTGTTCAAAGTGGGTGCCGCATTTGCTAACAGACGATAAAAAACAACAACGCGTCCAACGATTCAGAGCGTTGTTTGCAACTGTTTCAACGCAACAAGAAGTTTTTGCGTAATTATGTGATAATGGATGAAACATGGATCCACCACTTCACACCGGAGTCAAATCGGCAGTCAGCTGAGTAAACAGCAGCAGGTGAAAGCCGTCCAAAGCAACCAAAGGCGCAAACATCAACAGGCAAGGTTTTGGCCTTTGTATTTTGGGATGCGCAAGTTATTTTCCTTGTGAAAAGAAGGACTATCAATAGCGAAATTTATATAGCATTATTGGTGCGTTTGAAAGAAGAAACCGCCAAAAACCGCCACAAATGAAGAAGACAAATGTGATCTTTCACCAAAACAACGCACCGTGCCACATGTTGATCGCAACGATGGTAAAACTTCATTGAATTGCACTTCGAATTTCTTCCGCATCCACCCTATACTCGAGATCTGGACCCAGTGATTACTGGCTGTTTGCTGACCGCAAAAGAATGCTCCAAAAAAAGAGATCTGGCTCCAATGAAGAAGTGAAATCAGAAACTTATGCCTATTTTAAGGCCAAATACAAATCGTTCTACGAAAAAGGCATCGAATTGTTAAAGAAATGCTGGAATCAGGGTATCACTCTAGAATAAAGTCGAATTTTGCCCAAAAGTTGTTTTATTGGCTAGGCTCGGAATTTATTGAGTGATGTTCTATATATCGAGGGTTTATATACCGTGACCGAGACTTTAAACGTCCTGATGTTAGACTGTTGTTCATGCTAGATAAGGTGCTCTCGCAAAAAAAACTGTAACTAAGGTATGCTCACCAAGTTGCAGAACAAACTAAAGGTTGGTTCTGTGGGTGTTGAAGCACACATGTGTCCTTGAGCAGACGTCTGCAATAGGAATTAGCTAACTGCCTCGGTAGACGAATATTCTTGAATGTGATTTGCCAGCCATTATCACACACACACACACACGCACACACACACACACACACACACACAATTATATATATATATATATATATATATATATATATATATATATATATATCCCTCTCCTCATGCTCATAAGGACAGAGACAATAGTGAGATAGCGTCGGCTCAGTTCATTCCCATTTCTACCGGTTATTAAACTTTTCTTGCCGCGTGTTTGCTCTTTAAAAGTGTTTTATTATTTTATTTCTTTTTGGCAATACTGATGTCGTCAAGTAGTGAAGAATATAATAACATATATATTCTCTCTATCATAATAAAGACCGTTGTAGATATATATATATATATATATATAACGTTCTTCAGCAATGAATTTAACATTCATGGTTACTGGCGTTTGTTTACACTGTGTATATAACACGCTAAAATATGGTTTTCTCCACCGTGCGCCGATAGCTTCGGGGTAGATTCTCCGCCTGATATCGTATCCGTTAAGTTTCAATATCGGCTGGAAGCAATCGGATATCTAGCCGTACTAATAAGCTGTGATATAGCGAAATAGGACAGTTCTTGGATAAATATATATATGTATATATATATATGTGTGTGTGTATGTGTGTGTGACAGAAGGGATATGTGTGTGTGTGTGTGACAGAAGGGATATATATATATATATATCCCTTCTGTCACACTTAGGGTTTTGTTTTTTCTTTGTTTTAATGTAAAATACTCAATAGTCGGTATATTAATATATGTTTTTATATGGCATATCAATAATAAAATTTGGCCGTCATTTTTGACAGCACAGACCCACTCGTAATTAATAAAATACTTTATATATTTGCAAATACAAGAAAGCCCTGAGAAAGAACCGATATATATTTTTATTCCATTCTAATAGACTTAATCGTAGAATCACACAGATCAAAATATCCTCAGAATTCCAAGATTAGTCCTTAATCTAGTTTTCCTTTCTCCCAGTTGCGTTATTCCACCTTTTAATAAATGCATTAAAACCCAACCAGTATAAGATTTTTTTATTCCTTTCCCAGCCACATTTCAGTTTTCTCTTTTGCTCCCTCTTTATTGGCGAACCTTTATTATCTGAATGTCTCATCTATGGGTCTAAGTGTTTAAAGTCCAAAAAACACTTTCTACCCGTTCTTGAAATCCACTTTCCCCAACATTTGAGTCACAAAAAAGACTGTATTAAAACACATTAATGGCTTACGTATAAGTTTTCACAAAGTTTAGCAATAAAAATTCTTCTCTCTGTCGTCAAGAGAGCATCAACTGGATTGGGTCTGTTCTCAACAGCAGTTGGTCTGCCACTTCGGAGCCCGTCATTAAAGTCATTTTCTTTTTTGTCGCTACGGCTGATATATTTGCAGGAATTTTCTTCTTCCAAAAATAGAACTACAACGAGAGTTCTTTGCTTTGTATGTGCTTTTTAAATGACAGCCATTTTGAATTACAGTTATGGATAGGAGAAGATAAATGTTCTTATTTTATGGTTTGGAGGTTAAAAAAATGAAGAAATAAGATAAAAACAAATTCTTATAATGTAAAATTAAATTAAAACAGGCACTACTTTTTTACCTTCCCACAAGATTTTGAAGATTGCTGGAGTAAAGCAATGTTCATTAAGGTAGCTTTATCAATTATTAATTAGTGTTGTGGGCTCCATATTCATTGGGAGACCTACTGTTGTAGCCTTATGCCAGACTAAGCTAAGTAGAGTAAATGGCTTCACTGCTAAGAATGTATTCCTTTGCGTTTCAAACCCGCCATTCCAAGGTAAAAATACGGTGCGCATAAAAGCCGACTGTCAAAATGAATTTACAAATTCACGCCATCCGTATTTATGCGGCACATTGAGAGAATAAAATAACGGTGTAGTTGCTCGACTTCAGAATCAAATGATAACTGCAATGGCTACTAGAGAAAGAAACGCTATCCCGGCAGACAGCAAAGGTCAGTTCAGTAAGAGCCGTGCTTGCTTCCAGCTCGATGGCTTTCTTTCATTGTTGCTGACTTTCTTTCGAGTTTTCTGTTTCTTTCTCTCTGTCTTTTTTTTCGTTTTCATGCTTTTTTCTTTATGTATTCTTTTCTTTATTCATTTATTATCTATCCTACTTTCTTTTTGCCTATTTCTTTCTTTCACTATTTTTTATTTATTTTTCAACATTTTCTTTCTTCCACTATTTTGGCTGCTTCATTTCTTTCTTTCTTTCTTTCCTTCATTCTCTCTTTATCTTACTCTATTTTGTCTGTCTCTCTATCTTTCTCTCTCTCGCTCTATTCTTTCATCTTATGTTCCTTTTTTTTTCTTTCTTTCTCTAATTTTTCCCGTAGTGTTTTTATACTTACTTTTCCATTGTATAGTTCATCTTTTTCTTTCTTTCTTTCTTTCTTTATTTATTTATTTATTTATTTATTTATTTATTTTTGCTGTATGTCTCTTTCTATCTGACTTTATTTTTGTCTTTATTTCTGTCACTTATAGCGTTTTTTTATATCTTTCTTTCCTTCAATCTCTCTCTCTCTCTCTCTCTCTCTCTTTATTTCGGTCTTCTTTTATTCTATCTTACTTTTCTATTCCTTTCTTTCTCTAATTCCACCCTCTCTAGTGTTTTACTGCTTTTACTTTTCCATTATTTATTCTTTCTTTCATTCTTTCTGTTATATGTCTCGTTTTTTTTAGTAGACTTTTCTTTTATTTTTCTTTATTTTTGCCTCCATTAGCGACTACTTTTTCTTTTTTCTTCTATTTCTTATTTTTTCATTTTATTTATTTGATGACGTCTTGCTTTCTTTCCTGCTTGTCCATTCTATTCATGTATTTTCTTTTCGTCTCACCTCGAGATAAAATATGATTAATTACGAACAAAGGCCTAAAAATAAGTTGATCGAAACTAATGTCTTTCATATAAGCAGGGTAATTTAAAAAGAAAGTTATTCATTCCTTCCACCAGCTCCCCCAAGAAAGTTACGTATATATATATATATATATATATATATATATATATGTGTGTGTGTGTGTGTGTGTGTGTGTGTGTTTGTTTGTATGTGTGTTTGTGTGTGTGTGTGTGAGAGAGAGAGAGAGAAAGAAATCGTTTTTGTTTTGCGCCTTGCAACAAAGCAAGCCTTCAGCAGACAGGCCGAATCAAAGTTTTTTTTTTTTCTTCTGTATTTTTTTAGTTTGGTTTTGTTCTTTATGGTAATTCTTATCTGTCTTTTTTTCTTTTTTTTTTTTTTCATTTCAGAGAATTCTGAAAAAAAAAGGCAAGAAAATGAGTTCTTAGCACTGGAAGAAATAGTTCATCCAATTTATTCTCTTTATACTCAGAAATGTCAGTGGATCGAACAGACACGCACTGGTTGGCCGCTAAAGATGGTGTGAAGAGAAAGATGATGGCCATTAAAGAAAGAAAGAAAGAAAGAAAGAAAGAAAGGAAAAGAGAAAAGCAACAGACGTAGAAAAAAGACATAATATTGGCACAAGATGAACGAAATCAGTTATATAATACACTTAAAAGAACAGAAGCCGTTAAATGCGCCCAAATAGATGTCGAAAAATAAAATACTCACGTGACGTCACACTCTCTTTGGGAAAAGAGGCACGCGTAAAGTGTAAAACATCTGCTTCGTCAGATAAGTTGTCCAACGTAGATATGCGCACAAGATACAATGAGTAAGCAAAATTTAACAAATTGAATAAAGAAAACAGAGACAAAAGTAATAATATTCCAGCTCGACTACACACAAAAATTCAAGAAAACTCAGATCTAGCGGGTATATATATATATATATGATGATGGACTCTCCCGTCGATCTCGACGTATGAGGTTCCGACAACTCTGACTTCA
This sequence comes from Ascarosepion bandense, assembly GCA_037127315.1. Classification (NCBI taxonomy): domain Eukaryota; kingdom Metazoa; phylum Mollusca; class Cephalopoda; order Sepiida; family Sepiidae; genus Ascarosepion; species Ascarosepion bandense. The sequence goes on from JBBBDQ010000277.1 coordinate 3,744,381, forward strand.
TCCATGCTTCAGCCTCTGATGACATCTAAGTCCCGCAAGGGACTTACAAATCAATCCACACAGAGTGCAAGTGTGCTGGTTATGGGATGCACTTGCAGGTACCAATACAGCCCGCTTGACTCTCTCTCGTTTCTGACTCATATGATTCAGACTGTCAGATTTGAAACGCTGAAGACCATCAAAACAACATGCCTTCCACTCCATTCGATCAGAGACTCTGCTCTCAAGATTGTTGATAGGCAGATTGAGAGAAATCAAATTACTCCTGATCTTATCCTTGTACCTCAGTAAAGGCCGTCCAACATTTCTCCTACCGCTCTCCAATTGACTGTACATCATGATTTTTGGTATCCTTTCCTCGGTCATCCTCAATACGTGTCCAGTCCAACGTAGTTGGAACTGAATGAGGAATGGCTCTATTCCAGAAATATTACATTTTCTGAAGAGGTCAACGTTGGGCATCTTGTCTCGAATGCTAAGACCACAGATTGACCGCAAACAGTGTTTGTGAAATACATCCAGCTGACGGATGTGAAGTCTATAAGGAGTCCAAGACTCAGAGCCATACAGGAGGATGGAGAGGATAACAGCTTGATAAACCACATCGAGCTGGTTTATATATATATATATATATATATATATATATATATATATATGGGGGGGGTGTTTTATTGTAATGATGTTTAGTACCAAAATTGCGGTTCTTTCACTAGTTCACTGGGAAAAAAGGCATTTTGGGCAAGCAGATTTTTTGTCATGAAGTACTCGCTCTCAAGATAAGGGTAAAGTATTAATCGAATTAATGTGGAAAAGTTTGTCACTTAGCTGAGCTATGTTAATTCAATCATACTGACTTCGAAGTTAAGTGAAAGCATTATTGTCATATCTTCAATTTTCAAGTTCCTTTTCCTTTTCTAATTATATATATATATATATATAATTATATATATATATTATATATTATATATATATATATATATATGCAGGTTTCATTGAAAATTACAGATAAGGTATTATCACTGTTTTTATATAATTTTTATAAGTTCTTATAATTTTTTCTTTTTAGAACTGAAATTGTATCGTAATAATACTTCCACTACTTCAAATACGATTGTTAACAAAAGATTTCCAAATTATTTGATTGAATAACATATCAGAGATTTTCTTTGTAACCTAACCAATAACAATAACAGCAAACACATGGACCAAAACAATGGCATTAATATTTTCTATAAAAACCAAATGCATAGCAATTATAAACTGGATGAACATTTATTTCTAAACATCATCCGACAATACGCAACTCCGACTGACTTAAGCTAAAAAATTAATTATCTATAGCACAAAATTTAAAACTACTGACCTCATCGTCAATAATAACAATTTACCTGTAAGATCTAAGCCACAGAAAGCCAGTGCCATTTACAAATTTACATGTTCTTTGAAAAACTGTGTTCTTAAACCATCCAAATTCCTAAAACATTACATCGGCGACACAACCACACGACTGACAAGAATATTGACATTGCACCTTTTCGATGCCATTCAAACACACACGGGAATCTAGAAGGCCCTATCTGTCACATACTTGTTGACAATGCACACAGAATTGCATCATCTGCATACAAAAAAGATTTTAGAAAATGAAAGCATTATTAATAAAAATATAATCCTTCACTTAATAATATCAATTATGAACATGGCAATAATGTGTTTACCGTTTTCAGAATATAATACACACTCAATAAACTTTATGCATATTCGGTTACCCGTGAAATAAAATTCACCCTTGATAATGGCTAAAAGTATGGCCAAAATCGTTCGGAAAAATAAAACATTTCAACAATTCCAATATAATTTAAGTCCTGAGAAGAAAAAATCATAGGAATACATAAAAATTATGTAAAAAAATCTTAATGATAATACCTTAACTGTTATTTTCAATGAAACCTGCATAAAGGAGAGCTTGCTAGCCAAATACACAATATACACAATATATATATATATATATATATATATATATACATATATACATACATACATACATATGATATTAAAAAAATTAATATTTGTCACCCACATAGACATATCCACTTGCTTCTGGCCGGGATCAAAACTCGACCGATTTTGTGACAGTCGGAGTCGCTACTCCCTAAGCCATCGACGCATGGCATCAGAGAAGGGAAATTTTAATGTCTTGTATATAAGCAGTGTATACCGACGCCAGTTACAGAGAGAACTCAATTCATTTCTGGAGAGTCACGCATATAGCCGAAGTGGAAACTGTTTTTAAAATTTTCTTCTCCAGAGAGCTCAATCTTAATGAGAGCATAATATATTAGTCATCCACATGAACTATGTGATGAGTTTTCCTCTCAATATATATATATATATATATTACTGAGAGGAAACCTCGTCACATAATTCATAATTCAAAATTATGTGTTGAGTTTTCCTCTGAATATATTTGCTCTGGATAATATCCTTTGAGCTCTCTATTTTTATCTAATTGTTATTTTATAGTAACTAAATAAAATCTTTTTCATTATCTTCTCCGTCTTCACGGGTCGCCATTCTGTCTTTTATGTGTGTATATATATATATATATATATATAAGATTTCTTTTTTATTGAAAAATGTGTTAGTTGCTGAGGAGATGTGAAATCTCTCTTAGGGATTTCATGTTGAAAATGATCATTCAACAATTTTGAACAATTGAAAATTTATTTTATTTTATCTTATATATATATATATATATATATATATATAAGATTTCTTTTTTATTGAAAATGTGTTAGTTGCTGAGGAGATGTGAAATCTCTCTGAGGGATTTCATGTTGAAATGATCATTCAACAATTTTGAATAACTGAAAATTATTTTATCTCATATATATATATATATATATATATATATATATATTAAAATAGGATTAATTCAAGGATGTTGAATGACCATTTCGATATGAAAATCCCCACGGGGGATAACACATCACCTCAGCAACAAAAAAATCCTTTCAGAAACTGGAGAAAAATCAGTCCAAGTAATATTTTATTACATGGATCTCTCTTCCTGTATCATTTTTTAATATTAAAATAAAATTTTTAATATTAATTAGGATCGGGTTTTTGGAATTTACCTTCCTGCTTTTTCCGCTTGGATTAAAGTATCTGAATAAAATATATATATATATATATATATATATATATATATATATATATATATATATGCCAAAAAGGAAGTGTATATAGGTAAAATCCCAGAAACCAGATCCTATCATTTTAAGATTATTTAGATGAGATAGGTTTTTCCTTATAGTAGACATGATTGAGTTAGTCGGTAGTATTATGCATCTGTTTTCATGTAAATTATTGTTGCGGATTATGTTAGTTATTTCTGTTTCAGTTGTATATTTTGTATGCCTTTCTTTTTGCGTTGTGGATGAAATCGTGTGGGTATTGTAGGTTTTTGAATGTGTTTTCTATGTATGTTTCTTCTTTAAGTAAATATTGGGAACTGCAGTTCTTAAATTTTTCTGATAGTAACCTATAATAATTCCAAATTAAAATAGTCACAAACACTTCTAAAACCATAATGAATATTTTGAGATCCTTAAACATTAATAACTATAATATTTTTGAAACAGGCATTTATAAAATAAATTTTCAAAACTGATCCTCCCAATATATTGGAGAAAGAAGTAGAAATTTAACAAAACGCATTCATGAGTACAAAAGAAACCTCAGAAATAACAAGTTAGCTAATGCACTAGTCATACATAGGAATAAATTCAACCACAATTTTGATATTTAAAATTGCTACACTCATGAAAAAAAGAAACTAACCCACGTAGAAGGAAAATCCTCGAGAATGCCTCCATTGAATATTACCGAAATATTAATCTACGCCCAGGCCTTTTCCCTATTTGACCCTTTTTAACAGAATTACTACTCTCCCAAACAAACGTACACAACAGTATCAAGAAATCAAAAGAAAATGGTTGAATCCGTCAACACAGCAATGAAAACAATATCTCCACATGTGACAGTATTTTTCAAGCAATATTCAGTTAACAGTATAAAAATAGCGTTCTTTAATTTTTTTCAATTGCTAAGAACATTTTGTTTTGTTATTATTACTTACATTGTTTTAATAAATTCATTTCGTTTTTGCCTTGAAAAGTCCACATTGGACGAAACGCGTTATCAAATAATACAGATTTCCTATTGTCATTTACATTTATAAATATTGTCTTTCAATAAGTTAACTCTGAGAAATTTTTCATATATATATATATATATATATATATATATATATATATATATATACTACCGGCCATAGTTATTAGGCCACCCAAAGTTTTTAAAGAAAATTATGTATTTCATACTGTTTTTCGTATTTACTGCCATGTGGATAATTCTAAAGAAAAATAGAATGGTTCTTTTGTAAATACTGCACAATAGTATGTGCATCAAATGAACTGTTTTGGTGTCATGTTTTTGTGCTCTCTTCCCCAAGCTAGTCTCTTCTGGCCGAAACAAAGGCTTCCTGGCTGCCTTGTAAAATTTCAAAAGTAATAATAGCAAATATTTTATTTTCATTTAGAATTATCTACTTGGCAATAAATACTAAAAATACATAATTTAAAAAATAAACTGGTGTGGCCTAATAATAATTATGGCCGGTAGTGTGTGTTTGTATATATATATATATATATATATATATATATATATATATTCCCTCCTGTCGCGCTCAGGGGGAATAACCTGTGAGGAAAATCATCTTCTCGAATATGTTGCCGTCATTTTTGAAGGGGCATAAAGAAATAATGTCGGTTAAAAAATCCGTTCAAAAATTTGTATGTGTGACATGGATTCGCGTACGCGTGCGGGCCTGTGTGTGCGTGTGTGTGATTGTCTGTATATGAATGCATGTGTGTGCATATGTGTCTTTCTGTGTGTGTGTGTGTGTGTGTGTGTGTGTGTGTGTGTGTGTGTGTGTGTGTGTGTGTGTGTGTGCGTGTGTGCTTGTCGCATATCTCCAACTAATAAGCAAGAAATCGAAAAAATACACATCGATTATGCAAAAATACTTCTACCTAAAATCTGTAAACGAAGACAAGTAGTCGAAGCTTTAACAAAAAGAAACGAAGAATATGGCGTCGATAATATTTTATCCAGTCTTGAAAGAAACGTACTAAATATATTTCACAACTAATTACATGTATAAAACAAGACACCACACGATGGCGTATAAAACAAGACATCACACGATGGCGTATAAAAAAAGACACCACACGATGGCGTATAAAACAAGGCACCACACGATGGCGTATAAAACAAGGCACCACACGATGGCGTATTAAACAAGACACCACACGATGGCGTATAAAAGAAGACACCACACGATTGCGCATAAAACAAGGCACCACACGATGGCGTATAAAAGAAGACACCACACGATGGCGCATAAAACAAGACACCACACGATGGCGCATAAAACAAGACACCACACGATGGCGTATAAAAACATGATAATTGGAAATCTCGAAAGAAGCGCAGTACACAATCTTATTGATTCTCCAAACCATTATTTTTACTTTAATAATGCCTTGAGGATATGCGTTCTGGTGCAGAGGGTATCGATTCGGAACGAGAAATCAGAGACCCAAGTTCAAGTTCTAGTTGAATTCGTTGCATTGACTTATGACTAAATACCTTTGAAAACGATATTAATCCATAACAAGTTTACCTTATAAAGTAATAGAAACTTACTACAGGGAAAATATTCTGCCCACTCAGTCATATCACTTTCGACACATGATCACCCAAGCATGTATCACGTATGACTGACTGACTATTGTCATAGTTGAATTGTGCGACATCTTTCGTTCCATAGCCTTGATTGGCAACCAGTTTACTGCAGAAAGTACTGGCAACCTACTGCGGGAAAATATTCTACCAAATCAGTCATGTCTCTTTCAAGACATGATCGCCAAAGCGTGTATCATTTATGGTACTTAGCTAAATGCCTTATGAATTTCAAGAAGGCTAATAGACATTAGCAAATTTATGCTTCCTGACCTTTGCAGCTTTAAACCGCCAATACACATACACATGAATGAATTATGCTCATTCCTTTCGTAACCGACTACTAAGGAGTAGGCTCCAGTCCTCTCATGAACTGCTGCTTTGTGGAACAGACTCCCAACAGAATATTTTCCTGATTTCTACAATCTTAACCTCTTCATGTAGACATTCACCCGAGACTCCTCACAAAGGCGAGATGCGGCATGAGGCCAATTTTACAGTGGATCTTTTCGGGCGTGTACGCTTCGTCAAGAATTACCTGTACACAACGCGTACGCAAGGTCGGGCTCTCGTCTACTTTCTTCTGGGTTTCTCTTCGACCGAAGACATACCTTTCGACGAAGACAAAAATATTTTACCTCTATCTTTCCTCTCTGATGAACTTAAATCACTGGTGCCCCCTAGGTATGAGTTTGCACGAGATACTAGATTGGCAACTAGGTCCCACACTTTTACAGTGAAACCGATGAAATGTAACCGCAATTTCTACTCCAACTGCTTCTTTTCTCGCACTTCCCGCCTGTGGAATTCCCTTCCACATGCTTGCTTCCCCGACGGCTATAACCTCCAGGAGTTTAAATGTAAGGTCAATAGACACCTCCTAACACACTAACTCACACCCATTCTCTCCAACTCTCCCCCTATGTACATCCTAACTCGTCTATCGTCCTGTGTAACCCCCTGCGCTATAGTGGCAGTGGAATGCCTTGCTTGGGGTGACATGATTAAAAAAAAAGTAACTTATGAACTGCGCTTCTTGCCTTCTCTTGTGCTCATATGATACCACAATTTCTACCTTGAGTGGTATTTGAGCCTTGAACTATTAGTATGTTTGAAAAACTCTTCCCGGAAAACAGAAAATGTCGAAAACAAGAAGTAACTAAAGTAAATTTTTATTGGAATTTAAGCAGACGTACACTACCAGCCGTAATTACTATGTCACCTATTAGTAAACATTTGCAGTTTTTGATTTTAGTTTTACATATTCACGCAGAAAGAAAGAAAAATACTGGATTTTAAAATTAAATACATACAGGCTAGGGTTAAATAGGGACTTAGGTGTTTTGAATCTTTATAAATATTTCAATAGTTAAACATTTCCTTTAAAACAACATTTATAAGTATTATTAAAGATAGGTTTACGTTTACAAATATTAAAAAAATATGTCTCTTTCTGCGTCACGTGATGTAAACAATCACTCGGACGAACGCTCCTCTCGAAAACGTTTCTAATTTAGTTTTTTCCCATATATATATATATATATATATATATATATATATATATATATATATATCCAATTAAATAAGGAACGAAGAAAAAAATTAACAACCTTCAAAACTTTAAAACTACCCGACGAGACATTGTCTCTTCAATGTCGAAACAAAATGTACACGTTGTAGTAGATGATAATTTGTACATGTTCTAAACTTTAATTTGTAATATATATATATATATATATATATATATATATATATATAACTCTTCTGTCGCTCTCAGTGAGCGGGTGGATTATTTTATTCTTATGTCCTAATATAAGATGCCCAGCAGTAGGTATATCAATATATGTTGCCGTTATTTTAGACGACATATCGGTCTAAATATTTTGCCGTAATATTTGACGGCACGAGTCCATTCGCATATATATCCCTTCTGTCCAGTTCATGGAGAGAGAAACAAAATCAACGCTGCGTCGGATTAGTTCATTATTTTTGCTACTAGTTATTAAAGCTCTTGCTGCGTGTCCACTCTTTAATAGTGGCTTATTTTATTTTTTGCAGTAATTATGTCCTCGAGTAGTGAAGAATATATATCCTCTCTGTTATAATAAAGGCCGTTGTGCATTAATTTTATTTATTTGTGTGTGTATATATATATAAATAAATATATGTGTGTGTGTGTGTGTGTGTGTGTGTGTGTGTGTGTGTGTGTGTGTGTGTGTGTGTGTGTGTGTGTGTGTGTGTGACGCTCAGGTAGGATAATCTTTAAGGAAACAGCTAATGATCTTCTCACATATTTTACCGTCATTTTTTATGCCAGGGGCACACTCGTATATATATATATATATATATATATATATATATATATATATATATCGGAATTTACCTGACTAATATACCAAATACTAAAAACGGAAAAACCTAATAATAACGTCATATATATATATATATATATATATATATATATATATATATATATATATTCAAATTTATGTATTTAGGCAGAAAATCTCTTTTTAGACATGTCAGATTAAATGAATTGCAAACATTATGTCTGCTTGTTTTTATTAAAAAAATCCGTTCATACTCAAGGATAATCTTTCGCGTTTTATAATTGAAATATGTGAGAAATGAACTGTTACGTTGACAGATGATTTTATTATTTATTTTTTGATGTTCTCAAATATCTTCATTCTCTTTCCGAGATCATCTTCAGTTGTGGCAATAAAAAATAAGCGCAAAACTGTGCGGTTAAAAATTACTGTATTTTTTCTTCTTGCTTTAAATAAAACTGTTGACAAATTGCTTAGGGTTCATCAGTACGTGATAATTATCAAAAATGAATTTTTTTTATGTTGTAATGGCATAGTCATGCACGCGTTTAAGCATGAAAAAAGTGTTTTTCAACAAACATTTTAGAACAGTACTACAGTATTTATAGCTGATTATATTAATTTTGTTAATGTCTCTGTTATCTTTGTTAAGTTCGTATGCGAATTTAAGGAGAGTGTTCTTTTGGGTGTTTTTTGGGGTTCTATAATTTCTTCTATAATTTCAACTAATATAAGAATATCAATAACATAACGTACATCGATGGAGGGTTTTTTAATTGTGCTAAATATATTATTTTCTACGTCTGGCAAGTAGCTGAAGGTTGAACCCAGAACTGAGCCCATTGAAACACCGTCTTGTTGCACGTATATATTATTTCACTAATCATAGAATAGAACTTCGGTGGCACAGTTTAAAAGTAGCTTTTTAGTATTTCAGGTTTAATCTTCAATGGGAACGGAGAATTATTATTATATATATATATTATCATAATGTCAATGGTTTCTCTAACAGGAACGTTAGTAAACATATTTTCAACATCAAGTGATGGCATAGTTTCATTATTAGGTTTTTCCGTTTTTAGTATTTGTATAAGTTCAGTGTATGGTGTAATTAATTGGTTAAGCTTTTTAGTTAGTTGGTATATAGGGGTGGGTATTTGTGATATAATAGGGTGAAGTGGAAAGTTAGGCTTGTATGTTTTGATAGAACCAGAAATGTATCCTGGTTTATAGTCCCCGATTATTTTGTTAAGTTTTAGATTGTCTTGTTAGCTGTGGTTAATTTGGTTTTAGATTGTCATTGTTAGCTGTGGTTAATTTATTTAATTTTTGCGTTTAGCTAAGTGGTAGGGTTATTGGTAAGTTTCTTTTTTTTTTTTTTTTTAATTTGGGGTAATCATCAAGTAACTGTTCTATTTTTGAGTTGTCGTCAGATTTGTTTTAAACAACAAAAATGTTAGCTTTATCCGCTTTCCTAACTACTATTTCTGGATGGTTGCGTAATTATTTTGCAGCAATCTTCAGTGAAGTCTTTATAAGTTTAGAAGAATATATATTTTTTTATTGTGCCTGTCTTTTATAAGTTCTGCCTGAAGTAGATCACGGAATTTTGGTTCCGTAGCAATTAGCAGCTGTTTTTGGTGGTTAATTATATTTTGCTATAGTGTCTCACTCTCATTATATTCTTTGGATATATCGCAATTAGGTTCAAGATTAAGTAGTTTCTTTTAGTTGTAATTTAATTCATAAACAGAAACGTGTATAAACCTTTCAAAGTTATTCGGGGGGTATATAGTTCCTTTATAAAATGTATTGAGTTTTCTTTAAATTTTTAACCAGCATTTACATTCTGTTAGTAATTTCTTTTAGTCTATATAAAATTTGTTTTAGTTGTTCAGATTTGGTAGTTCTTTTTAATAGGTTATGTATTTTTTGTTTCCGTTTGTTGAGAGTTGTTAGGTTATCATTAGTTACTTCAATCTGCCTTTTCACAAGGCTACGTTTAAATTGCCAGGTGATGTTCTTATGTTGAGCTGCTGGATTATATGATTTAAAATTTGTGTATTTAGGCAGTAAATTGTCTTTTAGACATGTCAGATTAAATAAATTATGTCTGCTTATTTTTAATAAAAGCCAGCCAGCAAAAAATCTTGCACGCTCAACTATAAAAGTGAATGCCCTAATAACTAAAAAATAGCTCTTATACACAATTTAATTAACTCAGCACAAATCAACTCCTCCATAAAAATATATTTTACTCTGAACTAAAAAATATTAAGCAGACCCTCATTAATAATGACTTTCCAAACCACATTGTAGATTAAAAAAATAGGACGATATTTCAAAAACTTCAACAGACATTAAACAGAATATGGTATTTCCACAAAAAACCCCTAAATATTGCAACCCTTTTATTGCAACCAGACGCAGGGTAACTACAAACAGTATGAAAAAACATAAAAAGTCTCATTCGTAGTAATATATCTCCCGTTGATACTAATAAACATTTAAAATTAATAATACATTATAAAAAATACAATACCAATAATTTAATTATCCGTAATAACTTCTCTCCATCAACTGATGTGTTACGCAAAACCAATATTGTATACAAATTTAAATGGCCCTTGGAAGAATATATATCCGATAAAAAAAAAAAAAAAAAACGAAATATATCTGCTGAATTTACATCAACTACATTAACAAGACGTCTCATATTACTCATTTCTAGACATCTGCAGCAACATTCCTGTCTATATAAAAATATAAAACAGTAATGATCGGTAGCACAACTATCCTACAAGAAAACAACAAAAGCAAACTGCAAATCCTCGAAGCAATCAGTTAAGTGCCATACGTGATGCACGCTTTTAGGCGATCATGTCTTGAAATAGACATGACTGACTGGGCAGAAGATTATCGCGCAGTAGGTTGCCATTGCTTTCTGCGGTAGACTGGTTTTTAGCCAAGGCTAGAGAACCAAATCTGTCCTGTTATTTAACCCATAACTGGCGGGAAGAGACGGATTAATACCTTTACCCAAGGGTATTTGTGCGTAGGTGAATGCAAGGATTTCAACTGGAATTCGAACTCGGCACCCCAATTTCTCGTTCCGAAACGATATCCACGGCACCACAACGCACATCCGAGGTAATATTCATTAAAAAAACTTAAGACGTCCGTTAATAGAATCAGTTATGATTACTGTAGTAATGTTATAAAATGTTTATAGAAAGAACGGGTTTTTATGCTCTAAGACCATGCCATTACACCATAAAAAAAATCAGTTTTGGATAATTTTCACGTTTTAATGAACGCTAAGTGATTTGTTAACAGCTCATTTCTTACACCTTTCAATTATAATATGCGAAAGATTATCCGTGAGTATGAACGGATTTTATTTTTTAAAAAAAGCAGATACAATATTTGCACTTTATTTAATACTAGCATCATAGCCCGGCGTTGCCCGTGCAACTCAGAACATTTTAGTAGTAGGAAAAGATGCCAATGAGAGGAGTAGATGGAAATCATTTATTGAAAGTTGGAAAGGAGAGCTGAGGCTGTTAGTAACCATTTTCAGCATTAAGAAGTAAGCAATGAATGCATGTTGCTGTAGTATTCGAACGGAGTATAAAGTGTAGTTTTAGTGCCGGTCATACTTTTATCTCCTTCTAAGGGGGTTGGGGGTTCTTTGATCTGGAAATGAATAGAAAACATTTGCCAGAAGTAGAGTTAGTATAAGATAGTATAAGATAGAAGTTTACCTGTTTTAAATGTAGATAGTCAAACTGAACCCAGTTTAGCAATCTCAGTGCCACGGCAGTAACGCATGTATAAGGAGTTTGGCCAGTAGATTTATCGTTACAACATTGTGCATTCTGTTCCTTTTGACCCAACTCCCCTACGCCTAACTGGTCTTGGCTCTAACACACAAAGTCTCATCAAAAGGAGATTTCATGTTGTAAGGCACAGTCGGTTATGTTCTGACCACAAATAGACTTCAGCTATGGAAAATTACGTTAACCTATTGAAAGAGACTTGGAAGCATATATTAGGCAGAATATAATCCCAGTCTACAAAACTTCCCCCTATCCTATGTTACGAGTTATTTCTTCAAATGCAAACGCAAAAAGGAAAGCCTTGTTTCCAATACGGGAACAGGCCACGTACAGTTGGCCATGGGCGAAGCATGGATCGCTTAAAAGAATGCCCGTGGTGGTAAACGTCTGTCCCTGTGATTTGTTGATGAACATTGCGAAACATAATTTTACTGGAAATTGAGAACGCCGGAAGCGAATTGATGTGGCCGTTGTTGATGGCTCCAGGGGCATCTGAGGAATGAGAAGTGCCTGTTACTTTAATCGAAGATGGCTGCTAAATTACTTGAAACGCAACGTCTACAATAGTCACACAAACTTCAAATCTCATGATGCAATAATGTTTATAATATTAAATGGATAAATTTCTTTAAAACTCGGTTATATAAAAAAAATAATCATATGATTTGATGTTTTGTGTGACATTGTAAACAACATTGCGTTTGTTTTTGTTTCAAAATTACGGGGGAAAATATTTACATTTTTTGTTGACTAAATGAATTTAACATAAAAATAAAAATTATTTATTTTGTTTTACTGAAATTAGAAATACAAAAACTATTACGCTCTCAGTTCTGAAATTAAATTTTCAAGACATTTAATCTTAAAGGAAAAAGTTACATTAATGCCACACAAATTACAGACAGTTGATTTCCCGCATGAAATACTTAGCGAAAAAAAAGCTTTATTTTGTTTTTAATTTTATTTTCTGAAGTATGAAATATTAAATCTGAAAAAATAAATAAATAAATAATTAAATTAACCATTGGCACTTTTTTTTTACATATTTTTTTGTTTAAAAAAACACTTTATATTTAATAAAAAATATTTTGGTCGCATTTGACACGTGTGATTTGATTTCTAAGACGTAATTTAGTAACCATCTTAGATCTTAGATGTTTTACGGAGCAAATGTAACAATTGGCTTCTTTGGCCAAAAAGTGCGAAAGAAAAAATGCTGAACCTAAACTCAAAAGTATGTGTCGACCTGGCTTCCTTGTAGATATGTGTCCCAAGAAAGTTTGAATAGCGTAACTTAAAAAATGTAGGCGTGCATAGGGAACAGTCACACACAGACTCACAGATTGCCTTATATATATATTGAAAAAAGAAATAGGGGTTGTTCCAACGAGATAAATTGCTATAGATGGAAAAAAATGCGAGAAGCCGTGAAAGTTTTGTTTAAAGTTTAGATTTATTATTATTGTTAATATTACTTGCCTCTTGTATAATACATGAAGTGTCAATTATGGTATTTGTGTCGCTACACCTGTCTTCAGGCGGAAATACGAATGCAAATTTCGCGAGTCAGTGTGTAAAAATGAATTTGTGGTCAACGAAATGTAAATGCCGGTGTGAAAATAGACAACAAACGAGCACGCACACATATGACCTTTTTGACCTGGTCATGGACCACTTGAATGTGCGTTCTGGTGCAGTGGATATCGACTCGGAACGACAAATCGGGGTGCCGTGTTCGAATTCCAGTTGAATTCCTTGCATTTACTTACGCGCATATACCCTTGGGAAAAGTATTAATCCGTCTCATCCTCAAGTTATGGGTTAAATAATAGAACAGATTGGGTTCTGTCGCCTTGGCTGGAAACCAGTCTACCGCAGAAAGCAAAGGCAACCTACTGCGCGATAATCTTCTGCCCAGTCAATCATGTCTCTTTCGATCTGTTTCGCTGTATCAAAGCTCATCAGTACGGTTAGATACCGATTGCTTTTAACCCAGGATTGAAACCCGACCGAATTGGCGTCAGTCAGCGATGGGTGCTCGGTAGAAGAAGGCAAACTTTTTTAGCGTGTATATTGTCATTATACACGCTCAATAGCCAGAGTGCTCCAATACATTACTGAATGAACGATGCGTACATGCCAGAGTAGCTATTGTTTTTCAAAGTTTACCATTCTTCCAGAGTGCTTAATCAGCGAGTGAGAGCGTAAATAGTCATCCGCAGACAGCTCTGTTCCGCTGTATCACAGCTCATAGGTACGGTTAAACTCCGATTGCTTTTATATATATATATATATATATATATATATATATATATATATATATATATATATATTGATTGATTGATTGATTGATTGATTGTTTAATTACTTAGTATCTGGTCATAATAAGATTAGACTAGTGCACATTTTTATTAAAAAGTGTTCACTACAATTGTAGATATGTGTCCCAAGAAAGTTTGAATGGCGTAGCTTAAAAAATGTAGGCGTGCATAGGGAACAGTCACACACAGACTCACAGCTTTTCTCAAATTCTACTGTTGAGTCAACTGGTGTATGTTTGCCTGACATTCCACTTAAAACTGTGTCCCTATTGTTAAGTGATATGCATATAACTCAGTCCATGTTTTCTGCTGTGATCTCTAAACTAAAACCCCTCAGTACACGTGGACTAGTTGATATCCCTACGATATACTTTATCTGATTCTTTTATCTCCCCTCGTGTTATGGCCTTGCGATGTTCTTGTAGCTTTACCTTGAGGGGACGGCTTTGTTTCTCCTTTATATTTATTTCCACAACTACATAGAATGACGTACACACAGTTTTTAATCATGTCCTCCTCTGTTGGGGGTCTTACACGCAGAGGTATCTGCGAAGTGTAGAACCATTTCTGAAGATCGTCCTGATGTTATAGCACCACAAATCCTGTGTATTTTCTCCGATAACCCCTTTACATAGGGTAGACAGTCTGAAGCTGTTTTCTGCGAGTTGTTATCCATATGCACCCTCCCTTCCATGTTCGTTGGAGTTGTTGTCATGTACCCTGGATAATTGTTATGATGCAAATTACTGCTTATAGTGACCATTCTGTTCATATGTTTCTGGGTCGCTGCATATGACTTTTGCTCGATGTTGCAGGCAGCGGACGATCTTTTTCTTTACATTGTATGGGTGGTGGGAGTTGAAGCTGAGGTATTGACGGGTGAATGTTGGCTTACGGTATACAGATGTCTTCAACCCCCCCCCCACCTCTGTTCGAGTTGTTAGCACATCCAGGAATGCTAGTTTCTTATCACTCTCTTTTTCCATAGCGAACTGACTTGAATATCTGTAGTATTGAATTCACATGGTCCAATAGCGTCTAGACCTCTTCCTGGTGTGGCCAGAGTATGAAGGTGTCATCAACGTATCTTAACCATAGAGAGTGGATATAGATGTTCTTTAGTTCCAGTGACTTGACCCAAATTTGTGAGTTCAATACCAGGCTACAGCAAAGGTGAATAAGTAATTTAGAAAGTCGGGTTAGAGGGCGGTAACTCATGACTACCAAAAGAGGTTTCGCGCAAGGAATGAGAATGATATACCCCAGTAATCGTAATAAAGGTTTCGGTTAAGTGTTCCTAGCACCTGAAGAAAGCCGGAGCGTACAACAGCCGAAATGGCAACCAAGATGAGGACAATAGTCTGAATAAGGTAAATAGTGTAAACCCTGAATTTCTTAAGCCTCTCACCTCACAAGTAAGCAATGTGACTTTCACTTCTCTAGGCTAATATGTTAACGGTTAATGCTGAAAGTGTCAATCAAGCTTTGGATAAGAATGAAGAATGTGCTTTAGAGATCTCGAAGTCATTCGAAATGCTTTAGCATATAAGACTTTCTCACAAGCTGAAAGGTTTTGGTATTTCATGGCGTATTTTTTAACTGCTTCACTTTTTCTTCTCAAATCACAAAATTAAATTTATCTTGAATGGCCCTTTTCTAGATTCTTTTGAATTTGCTAAGGTTTTATCTTTGGACCTACGATGATTCTAATTTTTATCAATCAGCTTTGCATTTATTCTGATGAGAAAACCGTTTATTATTGTGCTCATAGTAAGTCTGGGTGGTTCGATAAGTTCAAATTGGCAGCAAACCTCAAATATGATCTACATCCTATTGTTAACTGGGGCAAAGAACGGTTTGTTAATTTTAGCGCTACCAATACAAAACTGCTCCTTTTTAATCATCTGACGGGACTTTATTTACTATCCATCACCATGACAGATGTTAATCTCCAGAAATGTGACTCATTGCTCCTTCTTGGACTAGCATTTTTTGCTGACATGAAGTAGAAGGATTATATTGAATCAAGTGCTTGGTTTTCCTGTGTTGAGCTAGACCGTTTGTTTTTTTTGCCATAATCTATCGTACACATTTACAAATCTACCATTCGTCTTTGCTTTGAATATTACTGCTACATCTGTTCTGGTGCTTCTGTTATACAATAAGAGATCCTTCATGAAATTAAAAGAAGAATCTGCAATGTTATTGGTCTTGACCTGGTAATATAACTTCTCTGCGCATTTTCTATAAATACTTTCATGGCAATTGTCCTGATGATCATTTTTCATCAGATTTTCATTTTTAAATGTTGTTAATTTCATCCCCCACTACAGACAAATGTTAGAACTACATAGAGACTTAGGGTATTATGGGGGCTGTCCAAAGAATTGTAAGTAAGAATGTGTTGTTTTAGTGTAAGGAATAATATGGTATGTTTGGGTCAGTAATCGTGGTTACCTAAGTTTAAGAGAAAACAATGAAGACCATTCTTTCCCTATGTCCACCTTTTGGCATCGTGTCACATTTTTGTATTATTCAAAGTAAATATTATTTTCCTCTATCGTACCTAGACTATGGATTAAACGCAATACTATAATTCGGCTCGGAACAAGTATCGGGTAACCGA
The DNA here is from genome assembly GCA_037127315.1 of Ascarosepion bandense. NCBI lineage: Eukaryota > Metazoa > Mollusca > Cephalopoda > Sepiida > Sepiidae > Ascarosepion > Ascarosepion bandense. The sequence goes on from JBBBDQ010000277.1 coordinate 3,761,305, forward strand.
GTTCGAATTATAGTGGAATTCGTTGCATTCACTTACACACAAATACCCTTGAGAAAGTTATTAATCCGTCTCTTTCCTTCAGTTATGGGATAAATAACAGGAAAGTTTGGGTTCTATAACCTTGGTTGGCAACCAGTCTACCGCAGAAAGTAATAGCAACCTACTGCAGGAAAACCTTCTGGTCAGTTAGTCATATCTCGAAAGAGACATGATCGCCCAATTGTGTATTACTTAATATGCTGAGGCAACCTCTCTTGCCTTCCATAAGCATGGACCAAGCGAGCCTCCCTGAGAGCAATACACTGCGCCTCCTCGGCCTTACCCTTTCTTCTGATCTCAAATGGGACCACTACATTGAGTCAATAGCTAAATCCACTGCTAAGAAGGTTGGGTCACTGTGTCGGACCAAGATATTTTTCCCGCCTGAATCCATCCTGCATATATACAAATCAACCATTCGTCCGTGCATGGAATACTGCTGCCATATATGGTCAGGTGCCCCTGCTATTCATCTCAGTGTTCTTGACAAGCTGCAAAGGAGAATCACTAATGTGATAGGTACCGACATAGCGGCTCGATTACAGCCACTTCCCCACCGACGAGATGTGGCCTCCCTTTGTCTGTTCTATAAATACTTCCATGGCTTCTGCTCCAACGAACTTAAGTCACTGGTGCCTCTGCAATAGGTGTTTACTCGTGCAACCAGATTAGCAACTGGGTCCCACCCATTCACAGTTAGATTAACCAAATGCAGACGACAATTCTACTCCTGCAGCTTCTCTCGCACTTCCCGCTTGTGGAACTCGCTTCCTTATTCTTGTTTTTCTAAAGTTAGAACCTCCAGGAATTAAAATGCAATGTTAATACTGATCTCTTAACCACTAGACTCTAGTTCTTTCTTCACCACCCTGTATATCCTTTCCTTTCTCTCCACCTTTGCAACTGTCATCACACCTGTATTCCCATCCTTCTCTTGCTCCTTTCTAACCGGTTCGTCTTTTTCTTCACTCTCTTCTATCTAATGTTTTTACTCTTATGTAGTCCCCTGCACATCAGTGGCGTTACCGCCTTGCTCGGGGTGATACGATTTTAAAAAATGTCGGCAGTGTCTAATTTTTTCAGAGTTGAAATGGCTCGATGTAACCGTATGTTCTATGCTAACAGTTTTTTCTATCGCACTTTTCGCTTGTGGAACGCACTTTCGACTTCGTGCATCTCACTTTAATCTACAAAAGATTAAGTGCAATGCCGATCGTTATCTTCTCTCGCTTGAATTCTTGTTTTTATCATAATTGCTGACACTGAGTAACCCATGACATTTTAGTGATTTTATTGTCTCGCTTGTGTGGAAATGATCTTTTTAAAAAATCACTTTTGGTAAGTATTCTACTCCTACAAAATATTAAAGCTAGATCCTGTAAATTCAAACCCAACAGCTAAAATTGGGCCGTTTTCTAACCAGACCAATCCTATGTTGTCAAATCAGAAAGGTTTATATAAATTTGTTTTACAAATAATTAATTCCGACATATCAATCTATTGCTTCGAGATAAAACCCTCTCTGTTATGTAAGTAAAACTTGGTTGGTAATTCATTTTGCAATAAGACAAAAAACAAAAAAAGAATGATTTAAAACGAGTCGTCTGACGCAGATCCAATTAAACATTCGTAACCCGTATTGAAAAATTCAGTTCGTAAGCGGAAGCCTTCCAATCTGAATGATTTTGCGTCTAAGAATAGTCGAATGCTTAAATCGAAAGATGCAGAAGTCTTTTCAAAGTCGACAGCTATTCGCCGTGATCGGTGCCAAAGAGAATTTAATTATTTGTTGAGAGAGACAAATATATATATATATATATATATATATATATATATATATATATATGATAAAATATTGACGATTATGGAAATAAAATTATTAATAACATTAATTATCTCTTTCTAATTATTGCTTTACGTGTTATACAGTTTTATTAACGCTAACTAAATAGAGTAAATGAATGTCATCAAATCAAATTCGCAATCATTAATCGGAATAATAAGAAAATAATCTCAAGTTTTAACACTTTCTGTAATATATATATATATATATATAGATATAGATATGTGTGTGTGTGTGTGTGTGTGTGTGTGTGTGTGTGTGTTTATATTACGGAAAATTCCAGAGACTGACGCAATAGAATTAAAAACAACATATTTAATTTATTTGTCAGAACAGTATTTTTAATCGATACTCGAATTTGGGTAGATAATCTGTTTCAATTAAACAGTATATTCATATATATATTCCTACCGGCCTGACTATTTACGAGAAATTTTGTTTTGAAAGTTGTGTATATAAGGCTGGATTTAGCGTCGATTAGACTGTGGAATAATTCGTAGTTGAGCGGCGGCAGGTTCAAATCCTGCCGAATGACATATATTTTCGAACAAAATTTCATAAAGAATCAGGCCGGTAGAAGCATATATATAAATATACTGCTTAATTAAAAATAGATTATCTATTCAAATACGAGTATCCATTGAAAGTAATGTTGAAACAAAAGTAAATTTAATATATAAAAGTAAATTATATATATATATATATATATATATATATATAAGAGTTAGAAGAAATGGAGTAAAGTCCCACAGTAGCATTTACTTATTTAAAAATACTCAATACAAAGTACGTACAGTAAAAACATGTTTTATAACTACGTAAATGCTATGATGCTATATATATATATATATATATATATCATCCTGCGTCTAAAGCATGACTTGGAGTTTCATGCACTATGGAATCATCAGGTTCATATTATGAACTTCATATTACGCACCTGATGACTGCATAATGCTTACTTACATCTATCCATCCATATATATTTATATATATGTATGTGTGTGTGTGTGTGTGTGTGTGCGTGTGTGTGTGTGTGTGTGTGTGTGTGAACATTGAAATTAACACCTAAAGGTGATAATTTATTTCCTGCTCAAATGCAATTGTCAAACTTCAAAGATCTCTCTTATAGTTATATATGCTGCAAATGCAACTGTAATTCTGTGGATGCCTGTCCGGTGGAGGGAAAATGCAAATCCACCCAGGTGATTTATGAAGCCCGCATTTCTCCATCTAACAAAAAAAAAAAAAAAGACTTCCGGACCTATATCGGCATATCCGCCGGTCCTTTCAAACAAAGACTGTATAACCACAGGTACTCCTTCTCCAACCCCGGTCAGAGGTACCAGACAGCCCTTTCGCGGGTATTCTGGAAAATGAAAGAAGAAGAAATTAGCTGGAAACTGATAGGTTCAGCACGTATTCCGAGGAATTTTCGTGATAGGTGCTGTCTATGTTTACTGGAAAAAATTTCAATATTAAAATACCTCCACCAACACCGGCTACTGAATCTTAGGAGGGAATTCATCAGTAAGTGCCGCCACAAGGCAAATTATTCGAATACTTAAATTTAGAATTTAAATCCCCGTTAACTAGATGTTAGAATATAAATTAAAAGGATTCAATTTAAGTTTTAATCTTAATTTTACCCTAACGTTAACCTTAAAATGTATTTTACCCCCCCTACCTTCCTATCCCAAGCTCCTTTAATTGCCTATCTTTAGAAAATATGGATTCTTTTACTAAACCCCTTTTTCCTTGGTTAACACATATATGTATATATATATATATTTTTCTCTAATATTTTTTTCTCTAATATTTTTTCTCTAATAATTTTTAAACTGATAACTTCCTGTAATTGGCATTTAACTCGCTTCTACTTAAAAGGTTTAATCAAATAAACTTTTAAAAAAATTTTAAAATCTTATATTGAAACCCATTCCTTCTCGCCTAAATACACCTCTTCAAACAGCCCAAAATCTTAACTTTAAAAAGTAATTTAACTCATTTAGTTGTCTATCTTTATAAAAAATGAACTCCTATTCCTCCCCTTCCTAAATATATCATTTCAACACCCTGTAACCCCGCGACTACCAGCTCTGTCCTTTTCCACTTTGTGACCGTTGTTAACCAAAAACCTCTCTACACTCTAACTCAGGGCCTTCGCCATTTTGAAAAACAATGTCGCTGACGTGATGTAGAGTCTCTTAAAAATTTTTAATATTGATTAGGATCAGGTTCTTGGAATTTACCTTCCTACTCTTCCACTTCAGATTAAAAAAAACAATATATATATATATATATATATGATGTATCAAACATACTTGTACAAGCTTTGGCACTGTTTCCTCACACAAAAACAAGGACAAAATCAATACAAACTTATGTCGCTTTTAGTTATTCAGTTTAAAGAATGTTTACACCAGATAGCGCTGTGTTGTCATGTAGATTAGGTTACATTTGTCATTCGTGTACATTTGTGGATAGTCTGTCTTCAATGTTTAACGTGTCTAGTAGAGTTAACTGAATAGTTTTCTATTTAGCAATGGCAGGATGTCATACCGTGAGCAAGCAAATATAATTGTTGACACACGGTCACGCGAATGATTATTGATATGAGTCTAAATGGCTATATCAGAATGCGTTTCCAGACCTAAGACAGCCGAGTCATCCAACCTTTGTAGCTGTTTATCGTCGTGTTGCCGTGACAGGATCACCTTCACCATAACATTATCAAAACGTCGTATACTTCATTTGTCGGATACAAGTTCTATTCAAACATATAAATACAGATTCATGTTCACTTTCACAATGCAGGAAAATACTTGTTAATAACACTAATATATTATACCATGTAATAATAAACAAAAACATCAAATTTTAGAGAACCACTATATCAAAATGAAGCAACCAACACTCAAAATCTATTATGAATATATCAGCGACATATTAAAGGGGATATAACATATATAATAATACTATTTTTTTACTTTTATCTTTACATAAAGAAATTGATTAGACAACTGAATGGGATCAATATAGAAATATGTAGACACAATGTATTTATATCATTCAATGAAACATGTTTATATATATATATATGTGTGTGTGTGTACGTGTGTGTGTGTATATATATATATATATATATATATATATATATATATATATATATATGTATGTATGTATTTTTAAAATAACTTTAATCCAAAAGGAAAAGTAGGTAGGTAAATCCCAAAGACCCGATCCTAATTAATATTAATATTTTAATATTAAAAATTATACAGGTGGAGAGCTGAATGTAAATAAAATTACTGTGCTAATATAAAATAAAATAAATTTAAAGTTCAAAACTGTTGAATGATCATTTCAACATGAAATCCCTAAGAGAGATTTCACATCTCATCGGCAACTACTGCATTTCAAAATGAAATAAAAAAGAAAGGAAAAAAAAAAGAAAGAAAAAAAAATTGAAGGTTTCACCACCGGAAGAAGTAAAAAAATTCACCACCGGAAGGAGTAAAAAATTTACGCCACAAAAAAAAAAAAAATCGGTTAGCAATCAATGTCTATTTTTAGATTTTGCCAATTTTACTTTTAATTGAGTTGTAAGTGAAAAAATTTAAAAATTTGGTTTTGTCTAGCTTTACAAAGGGGAAGGGGTTAACGGATGGAATAGGAAGTGCTGTTTGATTAAGACGTGGGTTAAACAAAACAGAACGGGAGGGAGGGAAAGGGTAAGAAAGAAAAGGAAAAAGAAAAGAAAAAAGAAAAATTTCCATATTTTAGAGACGTTCGATACGTGTCAAACAAAACTAGCGTTTATAAAATAATTTTTAGAAAAAAATTTTTTAATTAAATTTTATTTTATTATTATTTATTATTTTTTATTTCATTTTATTTTAATTTTATTTAAAACTTGATTTATCATTAATTAGATTAACTTAATTAAATTTAATTAAATCATATATCAGCTTTTTCCCCTAAATATGTTTTTTCTAAAAATCTTTTTACTAATACTATAACCCATTTATAAACGCCAAATTTTTTCACTTACAACTCAATTAAAAGCAAAATTGTCCAAAATCTAAAAATAGACATTGATTGCCAACCGATTTTTTTTTTTTTTTGTGACGTAAATTTTTTACTTTTTCCGGTGGTGAATTCTTAACCTCCAAATTTTTTATTTCTTTTTGTTATTTGTTTTTTATTTCAGTTTGAAATGTGGTAGTTGCCGATGACATGTGAAATCTCTTAGGGATTTCATGCTGAAATGATCATTGAGCAATTTTGAACATCGAAATTTATTGTATTTTATATATATATATATGTATGGCTGGTCACTCGTATTCGAGGATGCCAATCTACTAGGGCGGCTAGCTAATCCCCATTGCAGACGACTGCTTAAGCCCAATTGTGTTTGTTTGACACTCACAGAGCCTACGTGCGACTACGCCGAGTGGACCTAAGTTGCAGTTCCTGGAAGGGAGCGCGTCATCAATAGTGTGAATAAAGCAAGGACGATCAAACGATGACATATGACTTCGCACGAGCAGAACCGTCAACGGCTCCCAAAGAGTCCGTCAACCCAATTTCACTCACAAGGCTTGAGTCAATATTTGGTATGATATTCAGGCATTTTCCAAATATGCCGCACGCTTCTCCAGACCGATAACAACAAATCAACCAGTGTGAGATTCTAACAGTGAGAAAGAGAACGTTCTAACCCATCGACCACGCGCGATTTATATATATATATATAGTAATCCGCAGACAGATCTGTTTCGCTGTATCACAGCTCGTCAGTACGGTTAGACATCCGACTGCTTCTTACCCAGGACTGAAACCCGAACGAATTGGCGATTCTACCTCTGAGCGGTGGGCGCTCGGTAGAATGGGGCAGACCATTTAGCGTGTACATTATCATTATATACATGCCCAATATCTGAGTGTTGTAATTCCTTACTGAATGAACGATGCGTAGATGCTAGAGTAGCTACTGTTTTGAAAAATCTACCATTCTTCCAGAGTCCTCAATCAGGGTGTGAGAGAGTAAATAGATATAAACGTTTGAAGGAATGCACACACACACACACACACACACACACACACACACACACATATATATATATATATATATATATATATATATATATATATATATATGCATAGATGTAAAGTTATACCGCCATCGTAATAAATTTTAAGTAATAAAACTGTCGGATTAAAAATGTATCTATTAATTCTTTGTATATATATATATATATATATATATATGAAAAGTGTATGTATATAATTATAAATATCAATATATATATGCAATTTTTTATATATATTATACTATTTATATATTATATAAGCGCGGTACTTATTTGAAAGCGCTCAATATCAGTGATAGAGCTGACATATTCATATAGATAAGTGTGAGTGTGTGGCCCTAGGTTTCACGCTCTTGCAATCGTCAGACGATCTTGTCTGACGATTGCAAGAGCGTGAAACCAAGGGGCACAAACTCACGCCTATCTATCTATCTATCTATCTATCTATCTATCTATCTATCTATCTATATATATATGTGTGTGTGTGTGTGTGTGTGTGTGTGTGTGTGTGTGTGTGTGTGAAAAGTGCATGTATATAATTATAAATATCAATATATATATATATATGCAATTTGTTATATATATTATACTATTTATATATTATATAAGCGCGGTACTTATTTGAAAGCGATCAATATCAGTGATAGAGCTGACATATTCATATAGATAGGTATGAGTTTGTGAACCTGGCTTTCATGCTCTTTTTCACTATTTCCCAATTCATTTCCAAAGTTTGTTTGTTTTTTTTTTTAATCATATCACCCCGGGCAAGGCGGTAAGGCCACTGGTGTGCAGGGGGCTACGTATGTGTGAAAAGGTTGGAAAAGAGAAAGCCGGAAACCAACATCCTAAACAGGGAACAAGGGATGAGCCTCTACATCTGTTCAATAGACATAGGTGGAGTGTGAACCGGGCGATAGTTCAGTCTATCTACTCCAATTTAAAAAGAAAAGAAAAGTGAAAAGTGAAAATATTGGAAAAGAGAAAGCGGAAACCACGACCGAAGTCGAAGGAAAGTGTACCGGAAACCCCTTCCTAAACAAGAAACAAGGCGATCAACTCCACTCCTGCTCAACAGAAGGGGGTAGAGTGTAAAACCGGGTGATGGTGGGTACTATCTACTCCAATGATAATTATAATAATAATAATACAAAAAAAATAAGTTTTAACTTAGTAAAAGTCGAAACTAGATTTAAATGCAAAAATTATTTACAATATCAAAATACTACCCCTGTTAAAAAATTCAGTCAAATTAAAGACAAAAATTAAACAGGCAAAAATTAATCAGACAAACATTAATCAGACAAAAATTAATCAGACAAAAAATAAAAATCTCAAGTCAACATACTAAGAAGTTAAGACAGACTGAAAAAGTTGAGCAGAAATACCCAAGTAGGATTCCGTTCTGTAATTTTCCCAGAAAATTTTCGTAGTGGCCCGCCATCTTGGGTTAGTTGAAATCGAGAGAGAGAGAGAAAGAAAAAAAGAATGACCGATGCTACACCACATCTACCCTTAAAGATTCCTTCAAACAGTGAAACCACTATGAAGTCGAAACGAAATTTAAACGCAAACATTATTGACAATAGCAAAATACTACCCCTGTTAAAATATTCAGACAAATTAAAGACAAAAATTAATCAGACAAAAATTAATCAGTAAAGAATACACTGACAGACAAGCAAACGTGCGCACATAAACAAACACCCATACACAGTAAACTTTCTAAGCATTGCTTAGATATTACACAAGACCGAAAGTATGAAGTACCCAATAAGGATCATATACACTACTCAGTTGTAATAGGTTCCAGGAAGACAAGCTTTCTAACCATTACACCATATCCAGGTGCCCAAGATAGATAGATAGATAGATAGATAGATAGATAGATAGATAGATAGATAGATAGATAGATAGATAATGGACAGTATCAGAGAGATAGATAATAGACAGTATCAGATAGATAGATAGATAGATAGATAGATAGATAGATAGATAGATAGATAGATAGATAGATATGAACAAATGAAATTAACTTAGAATACAGATAATATAGATAGGTACGAACATTAAATGGGAGGTAAGTAGATGATTAACTGAAATAAAAATGGATAGATAGATAGATAGATAGATAGATAGATAGATAGATAGATAGATAGATAGATTCGCCTATCTTACTGATTCAACTCCTACGCTGTTTTGAGGCGGGTTAGAGTTTTCTCCCTTGTTTCCTGTTTAGCATTGGGTTCTCTGTTCCTTTCAAAGCCTTTGCTTTCTCTTCCACTCCCAGACACCATCTGTGTTATCGCCTTGCTTGAGGTGAATTGATTATAAAAACATAGATAGATGGATAGATAAATAGATGGCGCTGGGTTGAGATAGATAGATAGATAGATAGATAGATAGATAGATAGATATGTTATCTTAAATACGTATACTAAGTTTGAGACTAATGACCGTAGCTGTAAAACCTTATCTCTTTACCTCCGATGTGAAACTAATCCCCTACCTAACACCTGTGATTTTGATCCGTACTAAGCTGAGCCCTGAAAAAAGAAACCAATCATTGCTGGAAATAACAGCTACTAAACTTGAAAAACCTATTTTTCTGAAAACCTTTTATAAGAGTAATATTTAATAAATATACTGCAGTCTTTTCAGTCAATAAATGCTGAATGTTTTCTTATAATTTAATTGCTATGTTGCCATTATAATTATCAAGACAGCTTCGCAGACCATTCCTACAAAGAGAAAACGTAAGGAAGAAAGAAGAGGAATGTGTTGACTAAACATTCAGTGAAGATATTTCTGTGGGAGATCGTCTTCACTTTAGACCACACAACATGTGAGGTTGGTTAAACTATGCTAATCTGAATAAATATCTCTGTTTCCGGTGTTGATTTCCATAATCTTCACAACCGGAAGTGACGCGTGCTTTTCATCGGCACGATACTTTCATTTAAATTTAAATTCCTCCCGTTTAATTTAGCATTAAACGAAATTTATTTTGAAATTATTTGTTTAAACACTGTTTTTTATCGATAATCGTATTTAAGTAGATATTCTGTTTATAATCAAACAGTATTATATATTTATTTCTAGCGGCCTGATTATTTACGATATATTTTTGTTACGAAAATGTGTGTCATTTCGTAATAAAAATTTGAGACTCGTGTTTTCAGGTTTATGTTTTGGTTTTGTAACAATTTGTGGTATTGGGAGAAACTAACTCTCTATTCTATATTTCCTGCTCTCCCATACTAAATTTATTATACTTGCTTCACGTGCTGAGGTTTCTGAAATGTTTAGTATTTACTAATTCCCCGTAGACTAATGGATTGCAGCTCGGATTTAGAAAACGAGAACAAAGTTCTAATTCCAGTCATGTTCATTATATTCACTTACCTTCCAATACCCTTGAAAGAGGCATGAATCCAAGTCTTCTTGCCACAGCTATGGACAAGTAATAAGACAAGCTGGGTTCTGTAGGCTTGGATTGCAACCTCTCTAGAAGAAAAACTCTGAATTTGTCGTAACCTAAAAAAAATACTGAATTAGAATTAACCAAAACGGAGGTTAGAAAATGAAATAGTAATTTGGTTGTCAGCCAAGGCTATAGAACCCACACTGTCCTATTATTTAACCCTTAACTGGAGGAAAGAGACGGATTCATACTTTTCCCAAGGGTATTTGCGCGTAAGTGAATGCAAGAAATTTAACTGGAATTTGAATTCGGGTCCTCGATTTGTCGTTCCGAATCGATATCGACTGCACCACAAGGCACAATTCAAAACTGCTATTTGTTACTGGCGAAGCACGTGTTATGCAGCGGAATAGTTGTTCACATTGATTCGCTGATCGCGACTCGTAATGCAGAAATCTTTTATCATTTATTCAGGGTATGAGCACTCACAGATTTCATTCCAATTGGATAAGGTTTCCCTCATCAATGTGTTCGGAACAAAAGTAAAAGTGTGTGTAAGCTCAGCGGAATGTGGCGGTTTATAGACAAAAGACTAAGTCCCAAGTTTTGAATCCTGTGTTATCCTAACTGTATGTAACCTTATCTACCCCAGTACTCAAAATAAAGGGTTCAGTTCAAAATTCCAACCCCCTGAAGAAGGTCAAAGCGTACAACGGCTGAGACGTCGTGAATATGACAATAAAGATGAGGACAACAGTTCTAACAATAACGTAAATACCTCATCTCAGAAATATAGACAAATAGAGAAAGTAACCTGCAGAAATTTTTGTATGTTTCCCGTTGGGATCTTTTTTTTTTTTTTTTTTTTCACGCGTGCGGTGACTCTGTGTATGCAGAGCATTTAGATAAAAGCATGGACAAACACAGAAGATTGAAATGGATAAGGGATGGAATGAGAAAACATAAGCAAAGCGTGAGAGAATAGCAGACATATGAGATAACGAAGAATCTTTGATGTCAATATACTTGGAATTTTCACAGATCATGCATGATACGATTATTTTTGTCATGGTTAAGATCAACAACACACTTTGCCTGTCAAACAGAAATTGGTTCTATATAAATCAGTTGAATTATTATTTATCATCATCCTTAGTACATGAAAAGTAAATGCATATGCACCAGTACTTTCAAATTATATTTGAACATATGCGCACACATCCACCCGCCCCCTCCATATATACTTCCAGACATAATTATTAGGCCACCCCAGTGTTTAAAAAAGTATGTATTTCATACTATTTTTTAGTATTTATTGTAAATAAGTGAATAATTGTAAATGAAAATAGAATGGTTCTTTTTGTTAATATTGCAATATAACATATGCATCAAATGAATTTATAAATTTATAAATTATAAATGAATTTATAAATACTTAATAATTACCTATATTGCAGTTTCATCAATGAAGAAAATTTAGGGTAGTTCGGACGAGTTCATGAATAGGTTCTCATGCTTGTGTAGCATGGTGCAAAGTCCTGTTGCCAGACGCTGGGAAGCACTATTTCCTCAAGGCACTTGATATAGGCCTCTGTATTAATACTGAGGCCCCGTGGAAAGAAGAATGGAGGCATAACATCCTATTCACTAGTGATCACTCCAAACACATTCGTAAACACCATTATACTCTTCTAACTCTTTCCGAATCCTCTGCACTGTCCCCAGCGTGATACCCAAACACCCTTAAATGTTCATATTAGAGTTTTCGGCACGAATGCCTAGAAGTAAAGCTGAGTATAGACTGACCTTAGGTAATTTAAATTTTGATAAAAAGATATGGCTAAGGCAATGTTGTTATATATATATATATATATATATATATATATATATATATATATATCATTTAGAGTTGTGGAAATTAATTTTATATTAAGTTTAAATGGATATTACTGGTCCTCTAAAAAAGAGAAAGGTAACAATTTACATTAAAAAGTAATCTTGGTAAATGTGTTTAAGCAGACGATTATTTCTATGCCTACATGAAGCCATCAATTCATTTCTCTTGTTTAATAAGGGATATTTAAGCGTTTTAAATAATTAATTTATCTGCAATGCATAAATTAAATCTATCGCCTTTCCCAGTGTAAAATTTGGTTTTAGCTACAATATCCCACGTCATAATGGGTGTATTACCACCATTACTTAATCTTCACGAAACTTCGAAGTCAGCATGAATCTGCTCTGCTAAAGAGACAAACTCTTTGCACCTATGTGTGTGTGATATTTGTGATATTTTGATCTATATGAGTATATGAATTGCACTAAACTTTGACTAGTCAACTTACGAGAGAGTGTGATTCATGCATGACCAATGTAAGAGTTTATAATTTAATCTTGTTTGTTGATTTTCAGTGTTAGGGATACAACCTCTCAAAGGACATCAGAATCCATCAATAACATTATAATCACATTAAAATAAAATCTGTCTTATGTTAATATCATTTGTGATAAAAAATATTGTTGCGAGTTCAATCCTGAATGAACCATAACTGCGATCACGTGATAGAATAACTTTAGTTAAAAAAAAAAGCAGTTACCAAAACGTCTTATGAGCACAACGGCTGTTCGCCATTCCATGTATGTGTACAACCACCCACCTACGCAGTTACACACACACACACACACACACACACACACACACACACACACACACACATACATATATATATATATATATATATATATATATATGCACATCTTGGCAACTGAATCCCTCAGAAATCAGTTCCGTGCTCCAAGAGAACTCTGGTAATGTGGCATTACGATGAAAATCTCAAGAGTCAACAATTTGGCGCCATAGATATTAACAACCACCCATCGTACCTCATCCTACCTTTTTCTTTTTACTTCCTATCTACTGTGATCTCAGATTCCCTTCCATCTCTCATTCCTTCGCTATTTCTCTGTCGTCCACTCTGTCTTCGTTGAATCCGCACACCCTCTCCTACTCATATACACTTTCTTTCTAGATCTTTCACTCATGCACACACTTTCAATAGCACACGCCTTTTCTGTCCTACCTTCTCACACAATCAGCTAAAAACATACTCGCTAACTTACTCTTTCTCTCTTATACAGGCTCATTAATAGGAACTATTGTTCGAATACACATACACACAATGCACATATACGCATTCTCTTTCTCTATCTGTTTCTCCATCTATTCCTCTCTTCTTTTCTTACTCACTCACTCGTTCCGTCTTATATAAACATACTTTCACTCATATCTATTATGTTTTTTACGTATACAAAAACAACTTTTCTTTTATATGGGCGCTTTTCTCTCTTATATATTCATACACACTTTCTCGTACACATTTTACCCAAGCAAGGCAATAAAAACACCAAGACGCAAGAGGGTTACTGATAATGAGAGAATATAAGAAAAGAAAACATTAAGAAGCTTTTCCTTATTACAACGCAGGTTCGAATCAGCATATTTTCTTTCATAAGATTTCTCGAATATTTAGGCCGGTAGACCAAAATAGGTTTATTAATAAACGCAGTATCTGCTCAAATACGAGTATCCATTAAAAATAACGTTTAAGTAGTATAATCAATCGATTTAATAAATAAAAACTCAATTTCTTTCTTTCTTTCTTTCTTTCTTTCTTTCTTTCTATATATATATATATATATATATACACTCTCACACCCTGATTGTGCACTCTGGAAGAATGGTAGACTTTGAAAAACAGTAGCTATTCTGGCATCTACGCATCGTTCATTCAACAATGAATTAGGACACTCTCAGCTATTGGGCGTGTATAATGATAATATACACGCTAAAAAGTCTGCCTCCTTCTACCGAGCGCACGTAGCTCAGAGCTAGAATCGCCGACTGACGCTAGTTCGGTCGGGTTTCAATCCTGGGTAAAAAGCAATCGGCCCTCTAACCGTACTGATGAGCTGTGATACAGCGAAACAGATATGTCTGCGGATGACTGTATGTCCTTGTTATTTTACGTCATAGACGTAGGATAATATATATATATATATATTTATTAATGTATATATTAAACATCTCTGTTCATACATTGAGCACTGTTTTATTAACACCTGAATAATAATGCTATACATATGTAAACCCTCCTCATATGTATATTTATTAATTTAAGTTACTATATATATATATATATATATATATATATATATATATATATATACGAGGTTGAAAGGAAGAAAAGATGACAGGTGGAGCTAAAGGACGCCTATTGTTTAACAAACACAATAAGAAATATATATATATATATATATATATATATATATATATATATATCCTTTGTTCTTGCTACGCGTTCAGCTCTCTTCTATGTTTGACGCAAGTCGTCAACTTTCTGGGTTTCGTACACCATTTTCTTTTCCCACTTTCTCTTAGGTCTTTTCTTATTGTGTTTGTTAAACAATAGGCGTCCTTTAGCTCCACCTGTCATCTTTTCTTCCTGCTTTGCTTTCAACCTCGTACAATATTTGCCGATTAATTACTGATATCGCTTTCCATACTGCCTTTCTCTTATTTCTTAGAATTTTAGCAAGCTTTGCACTTTTCATTGTGTGTTTCAAACTTTGTTTTCAGGTAATTTCGTTACTCTCCATGTTTCGCACCCGTTTCTCCTCGAGGGGTATTAGTTTGATTTATACGCTTTACGTTTTATACCTTCATTATACACTTTACGTTCTAACCCGATCGGTAAAGTGTAACTCATTATTTCTTTCCAGATGTGACTATGCTTCGTTTTATTTCATTTTCATGATCTTCTGTTGAATGCTATTATCTGGTTTATTCCAACACTTGTGTTAGTTCTTCGTCTTCAGTTCTTATGATTTTTCTTTTCAGACCATTATTAGCGAACATTAATTTTGTTTCGCTTTTTCTTTCTGTTCGCTTTTGAGCCGAGATCCAGTTTATTCTACGCGATGCCGTTCATGGATTAAATAGGTTCCGTTTGTTTTAACTCACATTTTATTTTATTTTATTTTTGTCAGTTGCTGAAAACAAGTAAGATGAAATCCTATCTCTTTGCCTCAGTTTTGTTTTTATTTTGTTATTTGCTCTTATTCTTTATGTATACGCTGTTAGATTTTACTTTCCAAGTTAATGTTTTATCAATGAATTGATATTAACAAACAGATGTTTCTAAAATATTCTGTTTATAATTATATTTATATGAGCGACCCACTGTGTAAATTTCAACCTAGAACATCAACGAATTTTAAAAAATTATTGATAATAAACAGTTTCGGTATTATTGCGTTTTATTATACGATTTTATATCAAGCAAAAGAATCTATGAAACAAAAGAGCGTTCTTGTTTCCCCATACATCGGCCAGTACAGGTAAGGATATGCTGATGATATCACGATGAGGTGTTGGGAGCTGGTTAAATTTTCTTTGTTCTTAACCGAACTCCCTACAGCTTACAGGATTTATGTTGAATAATATTCAACAGAAGGGTTTTTATTAGAAGGTTGGTTGTCGGCAGTTGGAAGGTGTGGATTAGTGCAGAAGAGTGGAATAATAAAATATACACTTTGATATAAAATAGAAATTTATTAAAAGAAGGAATAACAAGAGTTTTAAAAATTAATGTTCATTTATAAACCTTACTAAGAAGTTATGAGTAGAATTCGTGTTCCATGATAAAGTTCTTTGTAGCAGTAATTGTTGAGATAGAGAAGGAGAAAATGAGAGAGAGAAAGAGAGGGGACAATGTCCGGGTCACTTGAAGGTGAGAGTTACATCTTTGATGTGTGTCAGCAAACCGCATCCTCTGAAATGACTACTGTGACCGGTTAGAGATCATCCTTAAATATTCAATCCAGTCACGTGGTGTGGCTTACAGAATTATTTTTTCTTTAGCTGTGGAAACACCGTTTTTTCTGACGTATTTTGAATTTTGCGATTTGATGACTAATCAGGAACCAGAGTTCCGCTACAGGTCCGTAAAAGGAAGTTGATATTTATTTATTTTACCGAATTTCTGTATGGAACCCAGAAGCGCAAAGACCAGTTTTGGTCATTTGCTTTCTGGATCTCTGAGGGCAAACATCCTGTCCCTCGCTTGCTCGGTATCACCACAACTGTTTTTTTTTTAATCATTTCACCCCAAGTAAGGCATTCCAATGCCACTATTGCGCAGGGGGTTACATAGAGAAAGGTGGTGAGAAAGAGTGGTTAGATATAGGAAATGTCAGAAGGAGGGTGATAGATGGGTAAGGATGTAGGTGGTAAGAGTATTTGAAAGAATGGATGCGTGTTAGTGTGTTAGGAGGTGTCTATTGACCTTACATTTAAACTCCTGGAGATTGTAGCTGTCGGGAAAGCGAGTATGTGGAAGGAAATTCCACAGGCGGGAAGTGCGAGAAAAGAAGCTTTTGGAGTAGAAATTGCGGTTATATTTTATTGTTTCATTGTAAAAGGGTGGAACCTAGTTGCTAATCTAGTATCTCGTGCAAATTCGTATCTAGGGAACACCAGTGATCTAAGTTCATCGGAGCAGAAGCCGTGAAAGTATTTATAGAAGAAGCACAGGAAACCCAGGTCACGCCGGTGAAAGAGTGACTGCAGGCGGTCTGCCAAGTCGGTATCGATCACATTACAAAATCTCCGTTGTATTTTGTCAAGAACCCCGAGGAGAATAGCAGGGGCACCCGACCAGATGTGGCAGCAGGATTCAATACACGGACGGATGGTAGATTTATATATGTGCAGGATAGATTCAGAGGTGAAAAACTTCCGGGCTCTGCACAGAGAACCGACTTTCATAGTTTGAATGAGAATAAGCTCTAACCAAAAGAAAAAAACAAAAAACAAAAATCAACATTCTTAACCAACTATTCGGAGATAGTTTCCAAAACAAAACAATTATCTGGAATCGGAATAAAAACATCGATGACAAAATCTCTGAAGCCCTCATAACACTTCAGGGTACGGAATTAACAAAAACTAATTGCTGAGGATCTTCGTAGCCAATTGGTTGTGGGGCTGTAATGTAACTTCGCCGCAAAGTTGTAGTGACCGGTTTGTGCCAAAAAGTGGAACACAGAACAAGGTTGGTTCAAAACCGTGTATTAGTATAAGAAACAAGATATCCAAAAGAAGTCTTAATAATAAGTATTGTAGAAATAAGTAAGTCCGAAGGTATTATTACGCTGCCTGATTAGTAGCTGTCGTTAACAGTTCTGTTAACTGCTGTACTTGCCTCCTCGTAACTGCTCTGTTACTAACTGCTCTTCGGAAGTCACGCAGTTAATCTATATGTAGCAAGAAGAAGAGTCCATTTCTCGTAGAAGGGTACCATAACACTAAAACTTCAAGTAACTCGGTGTATGAATTATTTACAACAAAATTTGGAGTGAAAGATAACAAACTTGAACTTAGTAGAGATTGCGATAGGATTAGTTTCATACAACACCGAATGATGCTACACAAGCCAAAACATTAACCTAAAAACATGTCATGTTCTTAAATAGCAACAACAATAAACACGAAAGGAAAATAATGACATCAAGAGGTTGACATCCCAGACTACTTCGAACAAATGTTTAGGAAGGAAACCTCCAATATTAATGTAACTATCTACCTGAGAAACCTATTTTCTTTAAGAAGTGTTAATTTCAACCAACAGCCGCACTGACAGCTCCGTAATCAATACTGAATGTTTCCACATAAAGTAACAGTTAATTTTATATATGTTGTCCATAATTCACTTGGAAAAGTCATTAATCGATTTACCAATTTTTAAAGGAAATTAAAACAAAACAAAATTACGCCTTTAAATATTTATTCAACTAAATATGAAGCATTTTGCTGCACAATCTTTCTCCATTTTTCCTTCAACTTAAAGATTCCGCCTTTACAGAATTTTACTGTTTTCTTGAAAAGAACGCATTAAGATGCCATCCAAAGAATTAAAAATTTTATTATTGGAATTCTTATTGAATAAATGAAACTCCGAGCGAGCAATGCCTGGTGAATATGGCGGATGGGGTAACACATCACAGCCAATCTGCAATAATTTTGACCTGGTTGCCATAGAAACGCGGGATCTGAGTAATTTTAAACTACCTTTCTTAGGATATAGTCTGAGGTGTGATCTAATCAAAAATGCAAACATATTATATCTGTTGATGAATTTGATGTGTTCCAACGTGTTGCAATATAAACGACTAAAGACCGGTACGAACTTTCCGGAAAACCCAATAGAAAAAATGAAAAAAAGGAAAAATGAAAGACAAAATGAATGAAGGATATTCTCTTCTTTATTTCTTCTCTTCATAAGGAATAATAGTCTTTTAATTAAACCACTTTCAGAAAAGTCATGAACTTAATCCTCACTGGCTTACAAAATCACGACTCGTGCCAATTTGGCAGCATTTTATTCGTAAACTTCCGGTCGATGTTTTCAAATCAAAAATTAATTCTCCACGATTCTTCATGGTCATTTACCGCTTCCGGTGTCGGTTTTTATGCGAAGCGATCAAGATTCTGATAACTTTTGATTGGTTCAAATCGAGAATGAAAATTTCTTTACAGAAAGTCAAACAGATTAAGTTTACTTTTCCTTGGAGTTTTTGCTTGTTGTTTGTTTCAATTTCATATATAGACGTAATATTCCTCCATTTTCTTACACAAAGCATTATCAACAGTTAATTTTAGACTAATATTTCTTTCATAATAATTTCTCTTACTGTTATCTGCTAATTTTTTTCTTCTTCCTTTTCGTTATAGAGGATCACATTGTTACGTAGGTGATCATGTCTCTCCACAATTTTCTCTCGTTTAAATCTTTAAGCAACTTGTTGCCAATCAAGTACTGCAATTAAATTCATAAAATCTCGGTAAGAGTTCACCCGAAGAATGACCTTGAATGTCTTGAATCTGACGTCTTGAATGACCTTGAATGTCTTGAATCTGATGTCTTGAATGACCTTGAATGTCTTGAATCTGACGTCTTGAATGACCTTGAATGTCTTGAAGCTGACGTCTTGAATGACCTTGAATGTCTTGAATCTGACGTCTTGAATGACCTTGAATGTCTTGAATCTGACGTCTCCAATTTTCTGATTACCTCCATGATCTTTTCGCGATCAACTTCTTATAAGTATTTAAATCTCTCTTAAGAATGAAGAAACGAAAAACAAAAATATTTGATAACGCATATTTGCAAAGCAAAAGCTGTGCGTAATTCTAGACGAGGAGAGGCAAACAAAATCAACAGATTTTTTATTATTAACCCTCTAGGGCCATTCGTATCATATTTGATACAGTATTTCCCTATAAGGAAACATTTGGTATTTCCCTATAAGGAAACATTTGGTATTCATTGACTGAGCAGTCAGTACTGCTTTCATTTGAAATTTATAAAATATTTCTCTTAAAAAAATTTTCAGGAAAATATTTCTTTCAAGGCTTGTTTTCATACTGTATCAAATATGATACGAATGGCCCTAGAGGGTTAAGACGTTCAAAAATGTTTACGCTAATCCTCTGGCTTGGCGTTTAATCGACTCGGACTTTGAAACAAAGGTATTTAAACAAAATATCTTAACACAAAGAAATATCTAGAATAGCTAGTAGTTTTTACCAAATAAAGATGGAAGTAAATGTCAAACTGTCTAATTTTGACATGGTATGAACTTTTATTACATGCTCCTTTCTCCGTCCATTCCACTCTTATTCTATAAGAATTGTGCTTTAAAATTCATTTTTTAAAAATTAACTTTGCTTTAGATTTTCAGTTCGATTAAAGTATGTTTTTTTTTTTTTGCCTTAGACTATTTACGTACAGCCAGAAAATAATGTCAAAACTATTATAATTGTAATTATAATTGAACTTGTTCTTGAATACTTTAATTCGTTAATTCGCACGACCGTTACGCTCTTTTAAGTAATGGACTATTCCGTTTTGATTGCGTGGAAAGATGAAAAACACTACTTGGTTTCAATGAGAAAATGATTGAAAGAAATAAAAAAGAAGCAGATCGAAGTATTTGGTGGCTGTTTCAGTGAAATTAAAATGTTGTCAATTTAAAATATTTCTATTCGTACCCCCTTGCTTTTTAAAAATAACGACCAACGTTCATATTTATGAAAAGAGTAGAGAACTATTAGGTAATATCAGTCCTCTTATATAGCAGTGAAAGGTGGACAATCTCCTCAAAGATGAAGAATAGACTCGAAGCAGCAGAAATGTAGGTCTACTGACGCTATGGATACCATGGGCGAAACACTTGAGTAACGACGAAGTTTCAGAGAAAATGGAAACAAAAAGGGAAACATTTTTTTATAATCATATCGCCCCAAGCAAGGCATTATACTGCCACTGTTGTGCAGGGGGGTTACTTTTTTTTTTAATCATATCACCCCGAGCAAGTCGGTAACGCTACTGATGAGCAGAGGGCTACATAAGAGTAAAAAGATTAGAGGAGAGTGAAGAGAAGGACGAACCAGTTAGAAAGGAGCAAGAGAAGGATGGGAATACAGGTGTGATGACAGTTGCGAAGGTGGAGAGAAAGAAAAGGATATACAGGGCGGTGTGGAAAGAACTAGGGTCAAGTAGTTAAGAGATGAGTATTGACCTTGCATTTAAATTCCTGGAGGTTGTAGCCGTCAGAAAATCAAGAATAAGGAAGTAGGAAGAAAGTCATGAGAAGGAGTGACAGAATACAGTGGGTGTCAGGAAGCGGGTAGGAGAAGGATGAGAATACTGATAAGAGTGGAATGGACGGAGAAAGGAGCATGAGAAAGTGGATGCAGGTTAATGAGATAGGAAATTACTATTGATTTTACATTTAAATTCTTGGAGATTGTAGCTGTCGGGGAAGCAAGTAAATGGAAGGGAATTCCACAAGCGGGAAGTGCGAGAAAAGAAGCTACTGGAGTAGAATGTGCGTTTACATCTTATTGGTTTCACAGTAAAATGATGGGACCTAGTTGATAATCTTGTGGCTCGTGTAAATTCGTATATAGGGGCAACAGTGAGCTAAGTTCATCAGAGCAGAAGCCTTGAAAGTATTAGAGGCAGATTAAATTTCCAAGGCGCATAATAAAGAAAGGGGGATTAGAAAATCTGATACTCACAGGAGATATTGAAGGCAAAAGAGATACAAAAATGAACAGCGTAAGGTCTACAAAGGATAGGAAATTGTGGAGAACCATGATCGCCTATGTCCTGAAAAGACAGGGCTTATAAATAAGATCTTACGACGATGGGGATCGAGCTTGCAATCATAACTTGTTAAAAGAGCGTGTAGATGTTGTAATCGAAATATACACATCGTGCATATTTTTTATTGGCAACATCTGTAGCCGGTTTTCTTGTTGCCTTTATCGATCAATCTCCTGATATAACAAACAGATCGTAGATTTAACTTTCATGGTTGACCTGGTCAATTCTGACACCTCTGACCTTTCCATTTTTCTTCCACAACAGTATTTTTGCTGAACACCAGTCTGGTAACTATTTTGGGTACCCGTTGCTCTGGTTGTGCAAATAGATTATATATTCCTTAAAAAAAAAAAAGCAGAGAGTGTCTTTTCAAATAGTGCCATTTTTTGTTTAAATATCTATACACGGAAAACTTTGTTAAAAATATTTTAACATTCTGTGCTCTATTTATATTCAAATTTATTTAAGACCTCTGCAAATAAAAACTCAATTTTGGTTAAAAAATATTTTTAATCTTCTTGCAGGGGCGATAGTGAGTAACCTGAAATAACCTGCTGTTATTGCTACTCCTGTTGTAGAAGTTAATTTCTTCTCGACATAGGTAAACAAATGTATAATTTATTTACATATATACTGAAGGTACAGAGAGATGGTTAATCTATAGATATAAAAGGCAATCGGTGAGTCTGTGTGTGATTTTTTCCTATGCACGCTTACATTTTTTAAGCTACGCCATTTAAACTTTCTAGGGACACATATCTACAGGGAAGTCAGGTCGACACATACTTTTGAGTTTAAGTTCAGCAATTTTCCTTTTCGCACTTTTTGGCTAATGGAGCCGATTGTTTACATTTACTCCGTAAAACATCTAAGATCTAATTACGTCACAGAAATCAAATCACACGTGTCATACTCGACTAAAATATTTTTTATTGAATAAAAATGAGCCTTTATAATTAATTTTAATTCCCACGTTTGAAAAATTCATTTGATCAACAAAAAATGTGAATATTTTCCCCCATAATTTTGAAACAAAAGAAATATTTTTTAAAAACTTGTTTTTTCAAACAAAACCAAAATATGTAAAAAAAAAAATGTAAAAAAAGTGACAATGGGCAATTTAATTAATTTAAGTCTTTTTTTTTCAGATTTAATATTTCATATTTCAGAAAATAAAATTAAAAACAAAATAAAGCATTTTTTCGCTAAATATTTAATGCAGGAAATCAACTGTCTGTAATTTGTGTGGCATCAATGTAACTTTTTTCCTCTAAAATTAAATGTCTACATTTTTAAATATTCTTCGAAAATTTCTGAAGTGAAAACGTAATAGTTTTTATATTTCTAATTTCAGTAAAACAAAATAAATAATTATTTTTATGTTAAATTCATTTAGGGAACAAAAAACGGATATATTTTCCGCCGTAATTTTAAAACAAAAACAAACGCAATGTTGTTGACAATGTCTCACAAAACATCAAATCACGTTTACGCAAAACAAAACAAAAAGATTTTTTAATGGAATTTTTTAACAATTTTAAAACCACAATTTTTAATATAATTATTTTTTATATAACCGAGTTTTAAAGGAATTTATCCATTTAACATTATAAACATTATTGCATCACGAGATTTGATGTTTATGTGAGTATTGTAAACATTACGTTCCAAGTAATTTAGGAGCCATCTTCGATTATTAAAGTAACAGGCACTCACACTAGGTGTGCTCAGTTTTTTGGAGATTTTTTCACATGTCTCCTAAAAAAACTTCTATCTTATTTATTACTAACTCTACTTCTGGCAAATGTTTTCTATTCATTTCCAGATCAAAGAACCCCCAATCCCCTTAGAAGGAGATAAAAGTATGACCGGCACTAAAACTACACTTTATACTCCGTTCGAATACTACAGCAACATGCACTCAATTCTTCTTAATGCTGAAAATGGTTACTAACAGCCTCAGCTCTCCTTTCCAACTTTCAATAAATGATTTCCATCTACTCCTCTCATTGGCATCTTTTCCTACTACTAAAATGTTCTGAGTTGTACGGGCAACGCCGGGCTATGATGCTAGTATTAAATAAAGTGCAAATATTGTATCTGCTTTTTTTAAAAAATAAAATCCGTTCATACTCACGGATAATCTTTCGCATATTATAATTGAAAGGTGTAAGAAATGAGCTGTTAACAAATCACTTAGCGTTCATTAAAACGTGAAAATTATCCTCTCATTGGCATCTTCTCCTACTACTAAAATGTTCTGAGTTGTACGAGCAACGCCGGGCTATGATGCTAGTGTTTATTAATTCGACATTGTGTTATACTTAACCGAGCTCCCTACAGCTTAGGAATTCATTCCGTGTCATCAGAAGGTTGGTTGTCAGCCGGTTGAAGATTGGTAGTTGGAATGTGTATTTGTTTGAAAGAGTGGAATAATAAAAATATACATTTTGTATGTTAAAATAGAAATTTATTAAAAGAAAAGAATAACAAAAATTGAACATTCAGTTCTACCAATTCTTGTTATTCTCTTCTTAAGGGTATCAAGAGTTGTAGACTTGTTCTATAGAAATGTTCGTAGTAGTAATTTGTTGGAAAAGGTTTATGTATACGTATGTAAGTATGTATGGGCGTTTGTTTAGTAGAAATGTATTTCAATGGAGAAGAAGTAAAAAGAAATCAGTACACGAGAAAGAAGAATAAAGAGAACGGTGTGCGACGCGACCTTATGTCCGGGTCGATTTAAAGTTTCTCCCGTTACATTTTATTTGTGTCTCTCTCTCACTGATCCCATCTGACTGACTGACGCTGATCGAAGTCATTCATATAGTCGTTTAGATTTTTTGCACTGGATCGCTAAGTCCTTTTTAGTCTTGCAAATCGCTTCCACTCGTCAAAAATCAATTTAACATCTACTCAGAAAATCCGGTTCCAATTTTTTTAAGCACATGGTCAATCCTTTTTCTATTTGGCAAAACCAGGAGTTCACACGTCATTGTGAATTTTTGTAAAAGTAAAGAAAGTTGGTTTTAATTCTTAACTTCCTATCCACCACAATACAAAACTATCAAGTTTATTTGTTACTGTTTCAACATATATGAGAGAATGGTGAGATTAGAAGTGAACTAGACATTGCTTTTGTTCTAGTCGTAGCTTTTGTTCTCAGCGCTGTCAGTGTTGGAAAGAAGGCTAATTTGTGTGTGTGTGTGTCTCTCTCTCTCTCCCCCCTCTCTCTCTCTCTCTTAACTTGTCGTTCGAAGCTGGTCTCTGTCTTGAATTTGTTTGAATTAGATAATATAGAGCCTTCAGTCGGATCCAAATTAACATTCAGATTTTTAGAGTGGGGGTGGCTCTAACTGGTAAATAAATCGTTGGTCAGATATATGCGCTGAGCCTATGCACAGAAAACGTATTTACGCTCTCCGCTTTGGGTCGTCGAGCGGTCAAAATTTGATTTGTATAGAAAAATGTAAGAGACACGACAATGCGTCTTCTTATAAAGGTGATGAAAGTAAATACTGGTCAAAGTTAATAATAATAATTAACGATGATTCATGCTACAGACACGATGAAAATAAATACTAGTCAAAAATTAATAATTATTGACAATGATTCATCTTATAAACATGATGTAAGTAAATCCTAGTCAATAATTAATATAAATGGCTGACATTGTTTCATACGATAGCGGTGACAATGTCACTTCTAATTTTGAAAATGGTTGTCTGTCCAGAGAGTGTGGTCATATGAGAAGAAAACATGAGCTTCATTTACATATTGTCACAAAATACAGAAAAAGCTGAAATGAAATCCAGAATGGGAAAGCAGATCTTTTGATTGTTACTTATTCAATGGCACGCGTGACTGGTGATTTTTCTTCACCTTGCAACAAAGCTAGTCCAACCATCTTTTCGTATTTTTTTTTTTTTGTCTTTATCCAAAAGTAAATAAAAAAGAAAAGAAACAGTAACTGGCATCTCGTTTGAAGAAGGCGTTTTCACGGAGAGAAAGCTGGCGTTACCACTGCATATAATTCTCCATTGCTCAAGCTTTTCCATTTACACAGACGACATTTCAAATGGACGAAAAGGAATCCATTTATGATCAGTTGCTATTTTACATGTACCCGCCATTTTCATGTATCGGTCAGATGCTACAATTCCTTCTCCGGCTTTTATACACGAAGGTGAAGAGGCCGCAGTAGAAAAAAATGGAATTAAAGGGAATAAAAAACGAAAAAAATACCCATAAAAACAAAAATTGGAAAACCCCGATAAGCAAAGAGAAAAAGTATGAGACGTAAATTGAAGTAAAGAAAGAAATATAAGAGATACATGGAATAGATTGAAGCTACAAAGGAAGACATTTTAAATTCATGTAAAAAAAAGAAATATGATAATATTAAGATAGATCGTCTTAAACCAGATTGTGATAAATAGATAGATAGGAGGAGGTGCTGAAAAATTTTTGTACTTTTTCTCAAAACATACACAACCATCAGAATTTTCTCAAAACATACACAACCATCAGAATTTCAAAGGCACTTTTTTTTGTTAAACTCATACAAACATACCTACACATATATAGAATCAGTCAATCGAGTGTCATACGTGATACACGGTTGGGAGATCATGTCCCAAAAGAGAGACGACTAACTGGGCAGAAGATTTTCCCGCTGTAGTTTACCATTACTTTCTGTGGTAGCCTGGTTGCCAACCAAGCCTATAGAACTCAATCTGTTCTGCTATTTAACCCATAGCTGGAGGGAGAAGATTCTTATCTTTCCCAAGGGTATTTGAGTGTATGTGAATGCAACGAATTCAACTGGAATTCGAACTCGACTATTCGTTTTCTTGTTCCGAGCTGATAGCCACTAACCATATATTTCTATCTAAACATTCACTAAGGTTAGAGTTTCTCATGATGAAAATGGTGAAGAGAAACTAATCGTTCAATTTGGGTGGGGGGCTTCTTGCTGACAAACGCAACCTTCGATTTAACCTCCGCTTGAAAACTGACCAAAACTGCTGGTGCTAATTATGCAACTACCTTAGCCATCAAACAGGCCCTACATGTGTGTATCGCTGTTCGACGCCCTGGATAAAAGGGGAAAGATGCAGACACCTAGAATGTGGTAGCCATTTATTAACTGATAGAAATGATGAACTACGGAGACGTGAAAGAAGATATAAAATGATAAGGAAATTGAGTAAAGAAAGAAACAAAAAAGAGAACTAAGAAAGAAAGAACGAATAAGTGAAACAGTCTAACAGAAGCAGAAATAAAGAAAAAGAAACAAGAAAGAAAAAAGAAAAAAGAAAGAGATACAGAAATAAAGAAAGACCGAAAGAAAAGAAAGAAAGAAATGTGTAAGAAAGAAAGAAAAAGAAAGCACTAAGTAAGAGAGAATGAATAAGAGAAATGTGTAAGAAAAAAAGAAGGAAAGAAAGAATACAGAACTAAGAAATAAAAAACGAATGAGAGCACAGTATAAGAAAGAAAAAAAAAGGAAAGAAAGACTGAAAGAGTCTAAGCGAAGTATAACTAAAGAAACAGTGAAAAACGAAGAAAAAACAGAGAAAGTAACATAAAAAAACACAAGAATGAAAGCGAGGAAGAGCGTAATAAAGAAAGGAAGAATTAAGAAAGAGAGAACGAATAAGTGAAAACATGTAAGACACATAGAAATAAAGAAAAACAAAAGAAAGAATAAAATAAATTAGAGAGCCAGAAATAAAAAAGAAAGAGAAATAGAAAAAGAACTAAGAAAGAAAACGAATCATTGAATAAATGTAAGAAAGAAAGAAAGAAAGAAAGAAAGAAAGAAAGAAAGAAAGAAAGGAACAGTTAAGAAGTAAAATACAAATACAGATGGCTGTACGGTAAAGTACTTCCTACGGGGAAATGCGAAAAAGAAAAAAATGTCTCTAATGGATCTCAAAATGGACAGTAACTTTTTTCCGGATAAAGAAGGTCCATGTCTGTCGATAGCTGCGACTAGCCGACAAGTACATTATCCAGAAGAAGAACAGTCCGATAATTGGCTAACTGGGTGAATCTGAAGAAATTTTCAGACGAATAGTTTGGTGATGGAAACAAGAATTTCTCAAACGCGATCTCCGCATTTTTTTTTTTTTCTATTAACAATGTTGACGTATTTTCATGTCGGTTCGACATTTATACATACGCACCACTTTAATCATCTGCAGACGTATTCAGATGCATACGCGCGCGCACACACACACACACACACACATACAAGAGCAGACAGCAACTGCACACACAGATAAATATATGCGAGTAGGTATCTCAATAAATTTTTAGATTAATGCAGAAAGCATGTATATTAAACAATTTAATTTTCAACATAAGCTCTTTTCTTTTAAATGCATTTTACCCAGTGTTTTTTCATAACTTTGAACGAATGAAAATTATACAGTGTTGAAACTGCTGGTCAACATTCTTTTCATGACTATCTAGCTATGGAAATATTAATCCAACCTTACATACACCGATAACTCGCAACATACAAATATATAAGAGCTAAAAAATTATAGGTCAGACCGAGAGGTTCTTCCAAAATTATATTTACAATCTTTGGTCATTTTATTAGATTTTAACCATGTATGGAGTAAAGGATCATCCCTTGTTTCCGGTTTAGGACTGGGTTTCCGGTTCCTTCTAAAATGTACTTCAACTCTATACTTCTAATGTCTTCAACTCTGAAATGTTATTTACTAATTATCTGATATTTTTCTCCTCGATAGAAGTAGATAAGTTTGCATATTATCCGGTTCACGCTCCTCCTCTGTGTTTTGAATAGAAGTAGAGGTTGATCACGTGTTTCTTGCTAAAGATTAGGTTTCCGGTTCTTTCTAGGATATTTTCCTTCTCAGTAGCCCCTTGCTTTTTAGTGGCATTGTCGCCTTATTTGGGGCGATTAAATACGCAGATGGATGTTAATAATATATATATATATATATATATATATATATATATATATATATATATATATATATGAGCCAAAGATTCACACATCTGTCGTCCGGTTCACACCCTTCCTCGATAACGGGAGAAGAGGTGTATCTCTCGTTTTTGTTTAAGATTGGGTTTCAGGTTCTTTCTAAAGTCTATGTCAACTCTATACTTCTAAAATCTCCACATAAACACTGAAATTTTAATTTCTATTTAGTTTTCGTTTTCATTTTTACTTACTTATTTTTTCCTTTAATGGGGGGAGAGGTTTAACACGTATTTCCTGTTTAAGATTAGGTTTCGATCTCTTTTAAAGTCTTCTTATTCTTTTTAAATCCTTAATACACACACATATATATATATATATATATATATATATAGTCATCCGCAGACAGATCTGTTTCGCTGTATTACAGCTCATCAGTACGGTTAAACTCCGATTGCTTTTTAAGCCAGGATTGAAACCCGACCGAATTGGCGTCAGTCGGAGATTCTACCTCTGAGCTATGGTCACTCGGTAGAAGAAAGCAGAATATATATATATATATATATATATATATATATATATATATATATATATATATGTGTGTCATTTTCAAATATATATATATATATATATATATATATATATATATCTTTGAAAATGACAGAACACATTATTTTAAAAAGGCCTTTTTTGTCCAACACTTCTTATGAAAAATTCGTTGAAATTATAAACAAATCGTTCTGAAGAAGTGTTGGATGAAAAGAGTCTTTTTAAAAGAAGGTGTTTTGTCATTTTCAAGGTCATATTTAATTTCTGTGGTAAAAACATATTTAAGCATGTATATATATTTACAAAACAGACAACAACAAAACTGAAAACGACATAAACAAAAAGCTAGAAATATAGCTACCAAACTAATATTAGTCAATAAAATAAAACAACCACAAAAAATAGAACCATTTATGAAACTAAAAGACCAGAGAACAACTTCATAAACAAATCAATATGCATTAAACCCCACAAAAACTAACAGTGGAAAATAAGTAAATAAATATTAGAAAAAATATTCTCAAAAATAAGAAACATACCTAACATAAACCAGTGGAAAAATAAGATTGGTTTAACAACATTACCAATAAAGAAAACTGCTCCTTCATACAACTAGACATAAAGTTCTTCTATCCATCTATCACTGAACACACACTAAACAACGCACTAAATTTTGCAAAACAATACATAAATATTCTCAATGAAAACATAATTATAATCAAACACTGCCAAAAATTGATATTATATCATAACAACAAAATATGGTCAAAAGAGAGCAACATGATAATAATAATAACGATATTAACTTTGACGTAACAATGGACAGCTATGATGGCGCAAAATAGGCGAACTTACATTATCTCCAACCTGACAAATATCATTTACAATATTCACATAGTTCAGATTGTTATCTTCATCTTTGTTGCCACATTCACGACATTTTGGCTGTTGACACTTCGGCCTTCTTCAGGTGATTAGAATTTTGAACTGAGCTCTTTATGAGAAGTATTTCACCAAAGTACCCGTAATAGAGTCATTACCGATAGTCAAAGACAGAATGGCCTCGAACGCATTCGTACGAGTACACTAATAGATAACCTGATGGAAATGCTGATTTGCTGTTTACAAAAACACACTTCGGAATGGGATTGGGCATATATCGGCGTGATGAAGGCTTAGCAATGGACTTGCCATTATTAACAGCAATAGCTATCATATTCATGAAAGACTTTGAAGAGATTGAGCTGGTAATGTGAGAGAGAGAGATGAATTTTAAGATATACGCAAAGGTATTCGAGTTCCAGGTTCTTTATATTTCCTGATAAACATTTCGAAATAAATCGATCTTTGCTACTTATGGAACTGCGTAATCGATGACCGGTCAGAGTACGCATGCTAACCAATGCTCGTCACCGAACGCTTCTTTAATGAAGAAATCCAGAAAGTTATATGAGTCTCTTGCAATAATGTATCGATAATTTCTTTAACGAGTACGTAAGTCAGACGCGTTTCTATGTCAAATAAAGCAAAATACAATCATTAGATTTGTAGTAGTGTCAAATCTGGAGAAATCAATAAATAAGCTATTGGCTTTTCTGTTAACAAAAAAATAGGACATACCTTTCAGTTCATTATGTAATGTTCAGCTGAAAAATAACACTGACGTTTAGTTGCCGAGAACAGTTAAAAGCGCTAGAATTTTCCCGAAGAATTGTGTCAAATTCCTGTAAAATATTGAATAAACCATTTGCTTCGTTTTACGAAAGCAAGAAAAGCTACATGCAAAAAGAATGTATTACTTGTTTGTTATATTTAACACACACATATTTCTAATGGAGTAATAGATTTTTTATTTATTAATCCGACAGATTTTATTACTTAAATGTTATTTTAGTGGATGTTATATTTGAGTAGACGCTCTTTTTATTTATGGAACAGTACATTTGAAATTCAAGCCAGTAGACAAAAATAAATACAGCTTAATTTGAAAAGAAATGCTAACTAAATCAAAATTACTATTATTATTTAAGTAGAAGGTTATGTTTTTGATGCTATGTCTCGTCATAGCTCAATATAGATTCTGTTTTTTGGGGGATTGGGGGGTTTTTGAGGGTGGGTGGGGGGTTTACTGTTAGTGAATTACCGATGACTCTTAGGAAAGATAATGGTTTCGTGTTGCCTTCTCCAAGAATCTGAATTCAGACCATTATTTTTCCAAGTTCTTCAGTCACCCAAGACTGAGGAGTGTATGCCCAAGCTGTTATTTTACCCCAAATCGAAGAGATAAAATATGAATTCATGCCGTTTCCAAGAGAAGTGTGCGAAAGTGAAAGCAAAAGACAAGACAGGAATTTGAACCCGACCACCGAATCTACTTTCTGAACCGTTAACCACACATATACTTATACATTACAACAGCCGATTCGAACATCGGTTTCTAACGTGAGAATCTAGGAAATAAAGAGGTAGGTTTTGATTTCAGAATAACACGATGGTCTCGCAAAAATGGCGTAAAGACTCGTAATGGAAGCTTGGCAGAATGACTACAGATCATGCTTTGGTTAGTCATCTACTTTTTCATTGCGAAGTTATTAGTACGACTTATATGGAAGATTCGAGTTCAAGTTTATCGAACAGCTTTTTTTCGATTTCGCGATGGTTAAATCGTTTAACATCCTCTCCCCCAGTACGACTAACTCTCGTACTCTCTATTTTTGTTTCTGTCACTGTCTCTCTATCTATCTGCACTTAAAATATATTTAGAAAATTTAGCTTATTCTACACATCGTTAAGTGACGTAAAGGTCATTTTACGCCTGTCTTTTGCAGTGAGAATGACGTGTTACGTCTAAAAAGCCCCCAAAAAAGATTGGTTTATTTACTGCCGAAAGCTGTCAAAATAATATTGGCTGTGATGGTTTGTAGTTTGGGCAACGACCATTCTTATCTTCTTATCGCAATTATATGAGGGACTCACGAGTGCGTCATTTATATAACTTTTCTGTCCTCCGGTTGTCTTGTGTGTGTGTGTGTGTGTGTGTGTGTGTGTGTGTGTGTGTGTGTGTGTGTGTGTGTGTGTGTGTGTGACAAATTCAGTATTGACTTCCTGTTTCTGTCATGACAGTCATGCTTTGAGGCTCGACTCTACTTCATGAGGATACCTTCGAGATCAGCCCCCTGATACCCCTAGACCTATTGAGCTTCCGAAATGCTACGCACACTCTGGTATCTCTTAAAGGGATCCCAGTATATCTTTCAGAACAATAAATTTCATTCAAACTTTCCAGTATTTCCTGGGTTCTAAATCGCAGACTACATTTATTAATTCCTGCATTTTCTCCTCTATCCACCATAGAGAAACATTCCTGTCTACCGTTAGAATAGAGGACGCTAGTCTCTTAGATAGCAACGTACTTCGCTTCCTTGGCTTCACTCTCTCAAATGACCTCAAATGTAATGACTATATTGAATCCATATAGCATCTACTGATAGGAAGGTTGGTTCACTGTGTCAGACCAGGAAGTTTTGCTCATCAGAATTCATTTTGCACATTTATCAATCTACTATTCCTTTGTGTATGAATACTGTTGCCATATCTGAACGGGTGCTTTTGTTATTTGTCTTGAGGTTCCCGGCAAAATCAAAAAGAGGATTTGCAATACAATCGACTCAGACACGCCAGCTCACCTTCAGTCACTTTCTCATCGACGTGATGTGGCTTCCGTCTGTCTTTTCTACAAGTATTTTCATGGCAGCTGATCTGAAGAGCTTTTCTTCCTGGTACACTGACCATATGTATTTATTCGTGCTACTAGATTGGCAGTAAGGTCCCACCATTTTACCGTTAAAATAGTTAAATGCAACAGCCCCTTCTACTCTAACAGTTTCTTTTCTCGTACTTCCAGTTTGCGGAACTCCCTTCCATTTCCTTGCTTCCTTGATAGCCACAACCTCCAAAAGATTAAATACAACGTCAACTGTCATTTTCTATTTTCTTGGTTTCCATCCATCTCATATCTTTTCTTCGATATTCTCTGTAACTTTTTTTATTTTCTCACTGTAGCCATCTGCGTACCAATGACATTTCTGATTTGCTTGGAATTAAATTCTTATGAAAAAAATTCTGCTTCTACTTTGGCTTGAAAACTGACCGCTACCAATCAAATGTTTTCTGTGTGTGCATCATGAGGGCGTGCGCATTCATGGCTATCCAAAAATCTCCTGTCTTTTGTAGCTCTTAGTAAAGTTTTTTTTTTTTTAATATCGCTCCCAATCCCTAGGCGTTTACTCGTGCAACCAGACTGGCAACTGGGTCTCACCCATTCACAGTTAGATCAACCAAATGCAGATGACAATTCTACTCCTGCGGATTCTTTTCCCGCACTTCCCGCCTGTGGAACTCGCTTCCTTATTCTTGCTTTCCTGATGGCTACAACCTCCAGGAATTTAAATGCAAGGTCAATTCTCATCTTTTAACTACTTGACCCTACTTCTTTTCACACTGTCCTGTAGATCCTTTCCTTTCTTTCCACCTTCACAACTGTCATCACGCCTGTATTTCCTTCCTTCTCTTGCTCCTTTCTAACTGGTTCGTCCTTCTCCTCATTCTCCTCTAATCCTTTTACTCTTATGTAGCCCCCTGCACATCAGTGGCGCTCCCGCCTTGCTCGGGGTGATATGATTTTTAAAAAATTAAACAAGCTCATTAGGCAGGATATGTATTGGTTTCCTCTGTCCATCTTGCCTACATCTTATTCTGGTAGTGTCAAATTTTCTGAGCTCTCTTTCTATATTATGTGCCCGAGATTTTAATTGCCTCTTTGCGATTCTAAGTATCAGTCGGTTAAGTGCCATACGTGATACACGCTTGGGCGATCATGTCTCGAAAGAGACATGACTGACTGGACAGAAGATTATCCCGCAGTAGGTTGCCATTGCTTTCTGCGGTAGACTGGTGGCCAGGCAAGGATATAGAACCCAATCTGTCCTATTATCTAACCCATAACTAGAGGGAAGAGACGGATTAATAGTTTTCTCAAGGGTATTTGTGCGTATGTGAATGCAAGGAATTCAATTATTTGTTAGGTATTGAACTCACAAATTATAAGGTCAAGTCACTGGAACTAAACAACGTCTATATCTACGAGGTTATGTAGACATCAATGGACATCAGTGTAAAAGTTTGGGGGATTTATAAACTTAATGTCTCAGTAATCATTTTTTTACCAGAGCTCATATTGCAATCTTTTGAAGATAATGGTTTTCTCTAGCACTCCCTACGCCTCCTCGGCCTTACCCTCTCCTCAGACCTCAAATGGAACCACTATATTGATTCCATAGCAAAATCTACTGCTAAGAAGGTTGGGTCACTATGCCGATCCAGGATGTTTTTTCCGCCTGAATCCATCCTGCATATATACAAGTCAACCATCCGTCCGTGCATGGAGTACTGCTGCCATTTATGGTCAGGCGCCCCTGCCGTTCTCCTCAGTATTTTCGACAGGCTCCAAAGGAGAGTCTGTAATGTGATAGGTACTGATCTGGCGGTTCGACTGCAGCCACTTCCCCACCGTCGAAATGTTGCCTCCCTTTGTTCTATAAATACTTTCATGGCTTCTGCTCGGACTAACTTAAGTCACTGGTGCCTCCTCAACAGGTGTTTACTCGTGCAACCAGACTGGCAACTGGGTCCCACCCATTCACAGTCAGGTTAGTCAAATGCAGACGACAATTCTACTCCTGCAGCTTCTTCTCTCGCACTTCCCGCCTGTGGAACTCCCTCCCATATTCTTGCTTTCCTGACGGCTACAACCTCCAGAAATTTAAATGCAATGTTAATACTCATCTATTAACCACTGTACTCTAGCTCTGTCCCCACCCCCGTATTTCCTTCCCTTTCTCTCCACCTATGTATCTGTCATCGCACCTGCTTTCTCAGCTTTCTATTGCTCCTTTCTAACTAGTTTGTACTCCTCACTCTTTTCTAATTAATCTTTTTACAGTTATGTAGCCCCCAGCTCATCAGTGGCATTTCTGCCTTGCTCGGGGTGAAATGATTAAAAACAATTACTAGTTCCAATATTGTAATCATTTCTATTCTTGTCCTGCTTAAGAGATTATTGTGGCTTAGTATAGGGTACTATTTGTAGACTGAATTTAGGATACTGTAAGTATCTGAGACACTGGTTTAAAAACAATGCCCTAGCGTTACATAGACAAAGTTGTCCTTAGTGTGTGGACTGTACTTAAGACAATTTTTTGTATATCTCTTAAGCTGGAGTTTCCAGGGTTTCTCTCAATGTGTTGTTTTGTTCCATTTTTTTATCATTCCAAGTGCACCTACTATTACTATAATACAATAATATTATAATAACATTAATAATATAATAATATTATAATATATAATATATAATAATGCGCTTATGCGCTGATTTCTTTAGTTTACGTAGTTTCGAATGGTGTTCTCTGTCAATTATTCAAATTTCATCCCTTAATGGGCGGTGATCCCCTTTCTCCTTTCATATGTGGTCAGCTACGCCTGATTTCTAGCTCCCCTCGAGTTACCTCGTGTTATCCTTTACGATGTTCTTGCAACACTACCTTAAAGGAAAGCCCGTTTCTTCTTTATATTACTTTGCACAGTTACATGGAATTGCGTGCACACAGTCCTTCGTCATCTTCTCCTCTACGGGAAATCTTACTATGTATAATGTACGCAACTTACTCATCAATCAAATCTTAGAACGCATTTATACATTATTATGTATATGCTTATCTGAATTCCAGCATCTGGAGGTTATATATGGGTATACGCATATATCTCTTTGTAGGCGTGCATAAGCAGAAATAGTGCGCGTGCCTATGTCATTGTGGGAGTGTGTATCGCCATAGAATTATATGCGGCTGCTTAAAACGCATATCAATTCCATTTGGTCGAATAAAGTAGTATTTATGCGACCAGGCCCGTTACTTGTTACTATAGCAACTATCGATCACACTGGTGCATCCGGGCTCTGTTGACAATTTGAGAGCGCGGGAAATTGTTTCAGGGGTATTTATTGGACAAGACAGGAAAACGATGGCGGACGAATAGGACCGATAAGCCGATCAAAAAAGAAGAAAAAAGAGGACAACGTGATTGAGAAGAGAGGCTGGCTTGGGATATCATTATGAAAATATGAAATGAAAATGGAAAATGGATCGACAGAAATTGAAGACAATTGAAAGAATTTATTGAAACAAGAATATGATTGTTTTTTAATTTAAATTTTAGTGGAATGGTCGCTAACGCTAAAAATTGCTTAGGCTTGAGAGCCTGTTAGACAATGATGACGAAACTTAGCGTAGTATGACAAAAGACCAAGCGGAAGGAACACCATTATTCAAAAAGGATCCATCGTGCTTGTCTATAAAATCAGCGTTTGATATCCTGCTTTTTATTAGTCTTGATCACCACCAACCCGGGCAACCTTGGAAAAGATGGAATTATTTCAACCCTGAGGTAGGTTTCAGAACTGAGGAGAAATTCCACGGTGGTGGATCACGTGACTTTTTATGGGCGATGTGTACAATGGTCTCGTTTATACGCGGTTAGGTTTTCCATAGTTTCAGTTATCCGTGAAAACTACACCAATATTTCATAGGTTTTACTTAATAATCACTGAAAAGACCAAAATTAGTTTCAGAATTCGAATATGGCAAAAAGAAGTCATAAGATATTCCCTTTAAGTGAAATGGTGAAGATTATTGATAGAAGATTTTTTTTAAAATCGTGTTTCTAAGGCAAGAACGATTTTCTACGTCTGTAACCCTTATTAGATTATTATATTGCTTTAATTGTTCTATTTTATTACTAGTAGTTTTTAAGCGATTTCACCCTAAGCAAGGCAATAAAGCCACTAAGACAGAAGGGGTTACTAGGTGTGGAAGAATTAGAAAACAGAAACATTTCTAAGGGCAAAGGAAGAGTAACAAGGAGGATAACAGACAGCGAATGACATTGCATTTAAATTTCTGAA
Source organism: Ascarosepion bandense (assembly GCA_037127315.1). Taxonomy (NCBI): domain Eukaryota; kingdom Metazoa; phylum Mollusca; class Cephalopoda; order Sepiida; family Sepiidae; genus Ascarosepion; species Ascarosepion bandense. The sequence goes on from JBBBDQ010000277.1 coordinate 3,798,465, forward strand.
AATTAAAGTTGACTAAACGAGTATTGTACAATCGAGAAGTCCGAGAAAGAAACCTGTTAATATAGAACTTACGGTTGCATCTAGCCATTTTGAGTGTAAATTGGTGAGACCAAACCGCCAGTCTAGTACTGCACTTAAATTCATAAAATCTAGATACCATAGCGAAGAGATCATTCGAACAGTTGCCATGCCAATATTTATAGAAAAGGCACAGGAAGGCAATACTACGGCGGTGCGAAATAAACTGAAGTGGAGTTTTTTTTATAATCATTTCACCCCAAGAAAGACAAAAATGCCACTAGTTCACAGGAAGTTACAATGAGTGGAGACCAAAGACAGGGACGAAAACAGTATTGCAAAAACGGTAATAGGGAGGTAGGAGTCACGGAGATAGTATATGGCAATTGACGTTGCATTTAAACTTTTTAAGATTGTAGCTATCAAAGAAGAAAATGAACGGAACGGAGTTCCAAGGGCGGGAATTGCGAAGAAAGAAAGTGATAGAGTAGAATTGGTGGTTACATTTGCCTACTCTGACGGTAAAATGGTAGAACATTGTTGCCAATCTAGTTGGCAGGCACAAGGGAACAAAGCTCGTTAGAGCAGAAGCCGTAAAATTGCTTGTAGAAAAAACAGAAGGAAGCCATATTCCGTCGGTGAGAAAGTGCCTGAAAGCGAACAGCCAAATCAGGAACAAGTAAATTGTAGATCCTCTTTTGGATTTTGTCAAGAACACCAAGATGGTCCCTGACTAGATATGACAAAAGCATTCCAAATCAGAAGCAATAATATTGCTTCTTTAGATTTCATCAAGGATCTCTAGATATAGAGCAGAAGCTTCGGACCATGCGTGACAGCAATATTCTAAGCATGGACGAATAGACATATAGATATGCAAGATATGTTCTGAAGAAAAAAATTGTCTAGCTAACCACAATGAACCATTTTCTTAGCAGCTGACCATATACTTGTTATTATTTCTAATTGTGCCTAATTTTTTAAATTACACTGTATATATATGGATAAAAACATATTGTGTGTCTACACACATTATATATATATATATATATATATATATATATATAACCAAGCACAGAGTAGGTATGGATGGAATAATATTCCGTATCCGAAGAAACACTATTCTTTAAAAAGTGCTCAATAAAAAGTAGAGCTGATGATATTTATTTAAAAATTATAACATAAATATGTTATATATCACTACAAAAGTAGCCATTTTGTTTCGACACTCTCCGTGTCTTATCAACTGATTAATTCAGTTACACGTTTGATGGTTTTAAAAAGCTAAAAGAGTAGCTAAACCTCCTTAATCAGGGTGGGGGGCTTTGTGACAAAGACAGGATGGACCATTCAAAACAAAGTAATCTCTGATCTGCGGAATACACGAACAGACATAAAAGTTCAGTTGTTATGGGTTTTAAGAAAAATATTTGAGTAAAACAGAGATCAGCATATGTAACTGTATGTATCTCAAGATTGGTCAAGGAGGGGTCACCTCCTTGGTCAACCAGAAATTCATTATACGCTCACTCACAGGCTCCATATAACCCTACATATCAGCACCATCACTTATACTTACTTGTATCCACATAAACGTAGCTTTTTTGGTTGGTTGTTTTTGTTTTATGGCATATCAACCTCAACTAATTTTTTTTAATTTATTTATTGCTGGTAATAATTTTTGCTTTTCAACATTTTATTGTTGTTTTTATATAAGTTTTTGTGTCCAGTAATACTTTTTTCTTTTCGAGTATCAAGATTCATTAAGATTAGTTTTTAAGGGCAGGGTCCCCAAGTCCTACCCTTGATATTTAACACATAACTGGAGGGAAGGAACGGATTAATACCTTTCCCAAGGGTACCAGTGCTTAAGTGAATGCAGGGTATTCAACTGGAATTCGAACTCGGCTCGGAATTCGAACTTGGCTCACCGATTTCTCTTTCCAAGCCGATATCCACTGCATCACAACGCACATCCGTCACTAAACGCTTACAGCACCTGGTATTCATTCCCAAGCGGTCACCCATCTAAGTACTGACCAGGCTCAATGTTGATTAACTTCGGTGATCGAGCGACAACCGATGTATTCAACGTGATATGGCCGAAAGCTGTATGTACATACAGTTACATATGCTGGTCTCTGTTTTACTCAAATTCGAGTAACTAATATTTGCAAAATAATTTGAATAATATTGTTTATACGAAGGGAAACGCTTCTCCGGAGAGGCAGGTTTATGAAGATTCGACTGAGGAAACAAAAGGACGCGTTCCAGAAGCTGAGGAAAGTACTACCACACAGGAAAATATCACAAGAAACAAAGAAAAGAGTGCTGGATTGCTACCTGATGTCAGTTCTTCAATTCGGCAGTGAATGCTGGACAATATCATCGAAAATGAGGACAAAACTGGAAGCAGCGGAAATGTGGTTCTACAGAAGGATGCTGCGGATATCATGGACCGAGCATGTGAGCAACGGTGAGGTGTTGGAAAGAATGGCAACGAAAAGGAAATTAATACTGAGCATCAGGAAGAGACAACTGAATTTCCTGGGACATGCAATGAGGAAAGAGGGCTTGGAGAACCTGATACTGACAGGTTAGATAGAAGGAAAGAGAGACAGAGAAAGGCAGCGGATAACATATTTGCAAGGCCTGATCAGGCGGATGACGGAACGGGGATTGCCAGGAGTAACAGGAGCAAACATACTAAGAGCCACAAGGGATAGGGAGACGTGGAGAACCATGATCGCCTACGTAGAAGAAGAAGAAGTATGTAAAACTTTAACCCTCTCGAAAGAACGAGTCGTTCGATTTGTGTTAGAGTGACACTGGAGAAATTAAATATCTGTTTATTTAGGTCAACTTTTCTTTTGGAGAGGAGAAAATTGAGATTCTTCGAAGGATTTGTTGCTAAATAGCGTGAAAAATTTAAAAAAAAAAAACATATATTAATCGTGTTCCGTAATATTCTGTACTCACCTGTTTTTTTTTCTTCTTCTTCTTCATTACAGTACGTGTTATTTCTTTGGCATCATAAAATACTGCCAACGAATTATTCAGGCGAAGTGTTAGCCGAAATAAGTTCTTCACAAAACGTGGTGCATATCTTAATCTGTATTTATGTTCTGAGGTATTAACTCTTTATATATATATATATATATATATATATATATATATACGAATAAATATTCGAAAAGAAAATTTCAATAATTTTTATATGCGCCAGTAAATTTTGGAACTTCTTCATCTTCTTTGTGCCATGTCTCTTCATAACGTAGGCGATCATGGCCTTCCTCATCTCCCTATCCCTAGGGGCTCAGCACGCTTTCTCCTGTAACCCATCCAAATCGGAATCGTTAATCAGAGAGCCGAGTTCCAATTCCGCTTGGGTTCGATATATTCACTTCCGCTTAAATACCCTTGGGGAAAAGTATGAATCCATATTTTTTCTTCCCATCTATGATTTAATTAGTACGACGTTTTATCACGAAACCATTATTGGCTTCAAAAATAATAATTCATACGATCTATTGTCTGGTTTCTTAATTCCCTGCAAAGGGTCGATAAGCCGTAGAAAATGAATCAGTAAATCAAACTAATCCACTCTCTCTCTCTCTCTCTCTCTCTCTCCACACACACACACACACACACACACACACACACACACACTTCCCTTTTCTTTTTCGTTCTTTCTAGCATTCTTACGACAAAACACTATCTCTCTAAGATCATCTTATTTTCCCTTTCTCTTGCATATGTTTGACTTGCTCTCTCACTATCACTTCCGCTTCCCTTCTCTTCCCTTCATCCTATCTCTCTCTCCTCTGTCTTGCACAAAAAGATTTGTCCTCTATTTTTATTCTCTCTGCTTCCTCTCTTGCATCTCTTTGATTCACTCTTTCTCTCTTATTCTTTTTCACTTTCTTTCTCTCGATCTCTCTCTATCTTGAAGCCTATGAAAACTCTAGCTTCTAAGTTTATCCTCTTTGCCAACTTTTCTCTCGCTGGTTTCCTTTCTCATTCTCAATCCTTTTCTTTTCTCTCTCTGTCTCTCTTTCTCTCTCTCTCTCTCTCACACACACACACACACACACACACTCTGTGTGTGTGTGTGTCTTTCTCTATTTCTGACTTACGAATAATCTCTTTCTTATAAAACTATTATCTTTACCCGCTCTCTTGCTCCCCCCTCTCTCTCTCTTTCTCTCTCTCTTTACGGGGAAAAAGCTTCGCAGAAAATAATGAAAGTCCATAAGACTTTAGTTCCAAAATATTCATTTCTAATAGACACAGTGGAGAGATAAACACATTCCCTGGTGACTGCGATCGAATCATTTGTATAAAAGAGAAGAATTTTCTTGAAAAGAAAACAGATTTCAAAGAAAGAAACACTAAGAAGAATAGTTTTATTTTTTGATTGTTTCTTTTTCTCTTGATAATTTTCTCAAATACGTAATCGACAGTTCTTTGCAACTGAAAACTTTTCACCGATATATATATATATATATATGTATGTATAACCAAACCAAACCATTCAATTTGACATAAACTACATCACTTGACAAGACACAAGAAGTGTCGAAACAAAATAGCTACATTTGTAGTGATATTATAACATATCCATGTTATTATTTCTGAATAAATATTATATATATATATATATATATATATATATATATATATATATATATATATATTGATGATACTAAGTCCGCAAGCAGAGAGGATACTTCCAAAAGACATATTTAATATTTAATATAAAGCGATGGGTTTGTATAGAGAGCTCAATGGATATTATCCATAGCAATATGATATACCTAAAAGAAAACTCAACACATCATCTGAAGTGCTTATAAATTATAATTTATTTCGACAAGTGATGATGCTGGTCTCTTCAGACCACTTTTTAATTTTTATTTATATATATGCAAATATTTTGGTTTATATATATTTATATCTTAATAACAAGTATATATATTTGACTTCACTTAACAGTAAATATACATTTTCGTTATCTCAATGTCCAATATTTTATACACCGGTTCTCGCTCGATCACCGAAGTTAAGCAACGTTGAGCCTGGTAAGTACTTAAATGGGTGATCGCTTGGGAATACCAGGTGGTGTAAACGTATCGTGATGGATGTGCGTTGTGGTGCAGTGGATATCGGCTCGGAAAGAGAAATCGGCCAGCCATTTTCGAATTTCAGTAGAATAACCTGCATTCACTTAAACACTGGTACCCTTGGGAAAGGTATTAATCCGTACCTTCCCTCCAGTTATGGGTTAAGTAACAAGAGTAGGACTTGGGGACCCTGCTCTTAAAAACAAATCCCAATGAATCTTGATACTCGAAAAGAAAAATGTATTAATAGACACAAAACTTATATAAAAAATAACAATAAATTGTTGAAAGAAAAATGTTTTACCAGCAATAAAATAAATAAAGTTTACTTGTCAATAAATGACTCGCCGAGGTTGATTGGCCATAAAAACAAAACAACCAACCAACAATCATTTATATATATATATATATATATATATATATATATATATATATTCTAGTTTATCTGTGCCACTAAATGGGATGGCAGTATTAAAGTAATTTTTCAACTGGGTTGGTCATTTTTAGTGCATGAATAATATAAGAAAATATGTTTATTACTTTTATTGTTGCCTATCACTTATCTGTCCTCCTGTATGTCAACAAATGCTGGACAATCTCTTCAAAGCTGCAGAAGAAACTTGAATCAACAGAAATGTTGTTCTACAGAAAGATGCTGAGGATATCATGGACTGATCATCTTGTGAGCAACAACGAGGTATTGGAGAAAAATGGAAACAAAAAAGGAAACTTATCCGTAACATTAGGAAGAGGAAGTTGAAATTTCTGGGATAAATGAGAAAGAAAGGCTTGGAAAACCTGATACGCATAAGGCAGATTGAGGGGAAATAGGGATAGTGGAAAGCAGCATAACATAGTTGATGAGTTTCAGTAAATGGATAGCAGGACAGCGTTTGGGAAAAAAGTTATTAAGAGCTACAAAGGAAAGGAAAAATGGAGAGCCATGATCAGTCACTTTCTTAAGAAATTGGGCAAAGAAAAAAGAATGGTAAAATACAGTTAAAGCGAAACAAAAGAAAGAGCAATCACTCATATTAAATAATCCGTTGTTATGGTAACACGCAGCCGGTTTAAATCGATTGTTAAATAGTATATTGTACCGCTCATATATTGTGTGTCTACACTTGTCTGGACAATTTATATTCACGTTTAAATATAACTCGACAGGGAAGGCTATGTGCGTATTAACAAAGTTTACCTTCGAATACAACATGAACACAAGTTATGGCGGCTTTAGAATCTTATTGGGCGTGGGGCACTAAATCAGACTGAAAGAGGCTGTTGCTGGGTTGTGTTGACCTCAGTGACCACTCGTATACTTACATACGCTCTAGCTCTGATAGTGAAGCCTTCAATTTATAAATATAGCATATCTTAAAACTATTTTTCATCATA
>JBBBDQ010000277.1:3810000-3885000 GCA_037127315.1 Ascarosepion bandense
ACTATAGTGATCGAGAAAGCAGCTTCTTGAAACCGGTTCAACAATACAGTGATTCGGTGAAGGAGGTTGCTTGAGGAGAACTTACATTACCGGCCATAATTATTAGGCCACCCCAGTCTTTTTTTTAAAAGAACTGATGCATTTCATACTATTTTTAGTATTTATTGCCAAGTGGATAATTCTAAATGAAAATAGAATGGTTCTTTTGATATTATTAATTTTGCAAAATGTTACAAGGCAAGGAAGCAAAGATGAACTCGTCCGAATCTCTCAAAATTTTATTAATTATTTCATTCATGAAACTACAATATAGGTAATTATTAAATATTTAGAAATTCATTTGATGCACATGTTATTGTGCAGTATTAACAAAAGAACCATTCTATATTCATTTGAAATTATTCACTTAACAATAAATACTAAAAAATAGTATGAAATACATCATTTTTTAAAACATTGGTGTGGCCTAATAATTATGGCCGGTAGTGTACATCTCAAAGGGAAAATATGAATGGCATAGTGAGTCTTAGGCGTGTAGATTAGGACTGGTGGAACTAAGAAGTGGACTTCATCTGAACAATCTTCAGGGAAACAATGATAAAGCAACGAGTGGTTTGCGACATCTTGTCTGTGATAAGAGGGTGGCATAGCAAGAACGCTGAGACATTTTTAGACGCTATCGAGAATGGAAAGTGAAGACTGGACAGCTCTTGCCTATATATGACAGCAGTACACTATTTTCTACCTGATTTTGCATTTGAAAAGGTAGAGGCTAGATGTAGGCGTTGGGTATATGCTATGCAGCGATACAGGAAACCGACAATTTTTCCAAACATTTTATGTACAAATTCAACTTAAGGTCCGGGTTGATTTAAGCCCCTATAAGCGCTCAAGGAAAATCAATTCATCACGATTGGTGAAGGTTCTGGGCTCGATTGGAGATATTGGAAGATCACTAGTTTTGTCTTTGATGTATTGAATTTGCTTTTGATGTATTGAGCCAGTTATCCCTAGTGATTTGCTAGAGGAGCTTCACCCATATGCCGATATATCATAGACATAGATATTCATAAATGATCTGGGCTCGATTAGAGATATTGGAAAATCACTAGTTTCGTCTTTGATGCATTGAATTTGTCTTGATGTTTTGAGCCAGTTATCCCTAGTGATTTTCTAGAGGAGGTTCACCCATATGCCGATATATCATAAGCATAGATATTCAAAAATGAATCGGAGTATACTCTTAGGTGGATCGTTTATCTAGAAAAAAAGAGGGTTAGACTGTGAAGCGAACTATGCGACGGCAGCACCCTCGTTGATCGCCTTGAACTCTAAGGACTAGTCATTAACAACTACCTTCAGGTTCCTACCTATAAGGACGGAGTTTATAACTGATAAAACTCTTTCAGTGATTCTATGGTTAGAGAACTTAAGCAGTATCCCCTTATTCTACACCTTGTCAAATGCCTTTGAAATATCTAATGCGACCATCCATATTTGTCAAGTGGTTTACTAATTCTGTGATTAATCGCAGGATATTACCAGTGGACGAGACAGATCAAATCCCGTACTGCATATCGCTTAAGAGGCTTTACTTATTGATAAAACAAACAACTTTCTGTTTCCAGTTCCCTTAGAATAGCCTCTCTGTAGATGGTGAAAAGAAGACACATCCTTGTCTAACACTTGTATTTTTGTGTAGCTATTCAATTCTTTTTCTACTACTATAAGAAAATGAAAATCTCCCTATCTAAACTTATTTATAAATGGAACTTTGTCTGTGTCTGTGTGTCCGTTACCTATAGACTCCGAAACGGCTGAACCGATTTTCTTGAAAATTTACACAGTTGTACTATAAGCGTCTGCGAGTGTTCTTAGCTAGCTTTTGAGTCGAGGTAGCCCCGATAAATATCGAAAATCGATAATCGAAAAAATCGGGTTATAGAAGGAGTGGTCCGATTTTAATCAAATTTGATACACTCATAGACAAAGACATAAGAAACGATATTCAGAAGTTTCAAGGTGGCAGTTCTTACAATAGTGCAGAAAATCGGTAATATATATATATATATATAAAAGGCAAGATGTTTGTGTGTGTGTCTGTTTATCTGCCTGTATGTCTGTATTTTTTTCAGTCCTTTTATTTTAGTTTTTGCTTCGGGTTTGGCTCTAAGTAGGTATAATTGTAGTTCTTAGTCTCAGCCATGATACCACTTACTCAGAGGGCTTATTTAGCCTTCAAAATTCAGTTTACGACGAAAAAACTTATTTGATATCGATACCAAGAAATCAAAATTTGACTTACATCCATTCCTTTTTCTTTCAGTCTACGGTTTCGCTTTAACTGGAAACAACTATTGCTTTTTAGTCTTTCGTGCCAACGTTCAAAGAGTCTGAGCTCCAGGACCATGGATTAGTTTTAAAGCTTTCATTACACCCGAGAAATAGTGCTAGTCTCGTATAAACTTCATTTTCTAATGCAATTAAATTAATTAGGATGATTGCTATTATAGAGGTGGTAGATTATGAAGGAAGCGAGTTGTAGGGCTGATCTGATATTCCCCAAGCAAGAGGTGAAGATCCGCCTCGCACCCGTTGTCAGTAGCAAGAGATAAGCACCTATGGTAAAGTCAGCACCTGATATGCGCGAGCATGAGAAAAGCCGTTAGAAATACAAACAACAACTCCAAAGTCAAATAGGACAGTCACTCAAAGATTTCAGAAATAAGTCGTCGTTTTATATGTGAGTAGTTACGGTGTGTTAATATTTTCTTATGAAGAGGATTCAAACAAAGGCCATATGCTTGTATGTTGGACAGAACTTAATTAACGTTTGGGAAAGAAAAGAACTTCCTTACAGCAAAAACCAATGTTTGAAACTCGAGTCCTCTTGTCAGAAGCTTAAAGTCTTCCTAAGGTGGACAAAATTACTATGTCATATTCTCATTTCCTCGTAGAAAAGATTTAGGAATTCGGCTTTCGTCTCGTTCGTTGCCGGGAAATGAAATCCAGAATAACGCCTTACCGTAAATTGTAAAACCATTTTGCTTAGGAAAATTATATCCGAATTGTATCGACACAGACATTGGACAGGTCGACAAAGAGTGATTCGGGGCAAGAATTCGCCAAGCAACCAAACAGCCGTGAACGGAAGAAAGCTGAATAAAAATAGAACTGGAAATATTGATCCTAATATTTTAGCTGTTGAAATTCCGTCGATGTTTCAAAGATGGATACCTAGAAAGGTAGGTAGGTAGATTAGCTTTCTACTGGTTAGTAAACGGGGAACATATTTTTAGATTGTTAGAATCCTTTGGATAGGGGTGGTAATAATGTTTAGTGATGCATATCTTACTAATTAACTCAGCTTGGAGGGAAAAAGTGTATATTAGGGTATTTGCACGTTAGTGAATATAACGAATGCAGTGGGAAATGGAACACTGCTCTCCGATTCAATTTTCAAACTATTATACATTACACCCTCCATACAGCCAAGCTTACAACACCTATAGGCGTTTCTAAACCTCGGTGATCATATGTGAATCGGTAATTCAATGTGATTTTCCAATAAGCCAGATAGTTAATGAACAAACTGAGATAGATAGATAGATAGATAGATAGATAGATAGATAGATAGATAGATACTGACAGTGATAGAATTGTTTGTCAGTAAATGAGTTATGCCAACTTCGAAGTTTTCGTGAAGACATTAAGTGACGAACTTCTTCACACTAATTATATATATATATATATATAGAGAGAGAGAGAGAGAGAAAGAGAGAGAGAGAGAAAGAGAGAGAGAGGGGGGGTTCAAGAACAATTTTATTGACATCTATGAAAATATAAGAAAAAGTTTCGTGTGACGCGTTTTGTTCATTAGGACTTCATCGGACTAACATGTTGCTTACGTTGATGCCACTAAACATGCGCATTAAAGAGAGGAAACATGCGCATTAAAGAGAGAAGGCGTTGAAATTTGAAATTTTAATTTCTTTGAAAAAAGTGGATTTGAGCAAATACTTCAAATGTTATCGTTTAATTTCTCTTTCTTTTTATGTTGTTTACGTTTTTTTATCAATTTTGTCATTTGTTATTAGATATCCCACATTGTGATACATGAAGATCTGCCAAGGAAGGTGAAATGTTGCAAGGACTTGGACGCAGATTTACTGTAGATGACCTGGCGGTTTAAGCCCGATAACCATCGCTTGTTCAAGTTTAGGGTTAATTCTTATCTTCCCCTCCTATCCATATAAAGTGCTTGTTAATGTAATCCCCTACTTCGAATGGCTCACATGCCTTGTACAGGGTGAATCTCACTATAAAAATAAACAATGTTTATATTAATAAGATATAATTTCGTATGAAAAAAATGCTTATTGCACACACGTACGACGCGTAAGCACACACACACACACACACACACACACACACACACATATATATATATATATATATATATATATATACAATTTATAATTTTGGACATGTCAGATTAAATAGATTGCAAACATTGTGTCTGCTTACTTTAAATAAAATTCGTTCATACTCACATTTAATCTTTCGCGTATTATAATTGAAACATGTAAGAAATGAACTGTAGCTTTGGCAGATGTTATTATCATTCATTTTTCAATGTTCCCAAGTACTTTCAATCTCTTTCCGAGATCATCTTCAGAGGTGTGAGTTATGGTAACAAAAATAACCGCAAAACTGTGTTGATAAAAAAGCTGCATTATGGGTAACAAGGTTATTGGTAACGGTTATAATTCAAATTATTATAGAGGTTATTCAGTAGAAATAATTTCGGATGCGAATGCAGTTATTTACAGCTAGCTAATACCGCCTCAGCATATATATATATATATATATATATATATATATATATATATATATATATATATAATTGTAATGGAAAGTGTTAATTTGTCCATCTGTTATCCGGCACCTAAACGTTTTCATGTAAAGCCATTAATTTGTTGTGCATGCGAATTTAATGAATGGGACTATTTCCTTGTTTTTACAAATGTGTTTTCCATAGAAAAGGAGTATTGTAATTATTTTCTTTTGTACCGGAATACATTTTATGACAGTTACCATTTGCAATCGTTCTATGCAAGGCTATAATTTTACTTCAATTTTTAATACCCTTACACAAAATAATTGCGCGGTATAAAAGACCGATTTTACAGACCAACTTTCCCCAAAATATATTTTGCATTTTTTTATACTTTTTCATTGGAATAATGTCAAGAAAAACAGCAACCGTTTTGATTTTCTTTTAAACAAATTGTTATAGAAAAATCGCCATCATCCATTGTTGTTGAAAATTAACCTTGATAGATGGAAAAAAGTGATAATAACTGTTGTGGCGAAATCTTTGTCGCCAAGTTTTTGTGACCTGTTTGAGCCAGGAAAAAAGACACGGAAAAAGGAAGGTATGTTCAACCAGTGTGTTAGAATAACAGAACATATATACAAGTAAGAGTGCGAGTAATCAGCAAATAGAAGTATAAGTCCGAGCGGTATAGTTACGCTGCGTCTCGACTGTCTCTAGACTGTAACTTGACTGCCTCACAGCTGCGTTCTAGAAGTCACGCAGGTTAGTATTATATTGACGACGGAAGAGTCCATTCCTATAGATAGGGTACCATAGCAATAAAATATTTTTACTTGGTAAACTCTCTCTCTCTCTCTCTCTCTCTCTCTCTCTCTCTCTCTCTATCTCTATCTCTCTCTCTCCAAACGTCATGAGCAGATTTTTTTGCATCATGTATTTTCATTGGTGTATGTACATTTTGAAAGGGCGCCCAACTTTTAGCATCCAAAGAAACACTTCACTGCTTATTTCATCTTATTTTTCATAAAGAATACTCTGCAAATTGTCTCCTTCTTTCTTGGATGACATGTGAGACGGGAAGCAGTTATCCTTAGGGCTTTTTCTTTTCTTAGATTCCGACTCTAGAAAAAAAAAATATGTGATCAACATGCAACACTCTTGTGTATTTTACCATTTAATTTCTTATCTGGTGCATTTGTTGTCCACACCAGTCACTTAAGGGCCATACGTGATACACGCTTGGGCGATCATGTCTCAAAAGTGATATGACTGAGCAGATGATTATGCCGCAGTAGGTTGCCATTACTTTCTGCAGTAGACTGGTTGACAACCAAGGCTACAGAACCCAATCTATCCTGTTATTTAACCCATAACAAGGAGGGAATAGACGGATTAATATTTTTTCCTAGGGTATTTGTGCGTAAGTGAATGCAGAGAATTCAACTGGAATTCGAACTCGGCTCTCCGATTTCTCGTTCCGAAATCCACTGCACCACAACGCACATCCACGTTGTCTGTACCATACTTCCTTAATGATGGATCATGGCATGGAAAAAGTTTCTTTTCATGCTGATGGGTAAATTTGATTTTCCAATTTGTTGATAGCCTCCCCATAGTGGCTCATGTTTTGCCGATACGAATATTTATACCACTTTATGAAGAGGCGATATATTACTGTCAAGATGAATGAATTGACCAAGCCTTTTTAACTGATTAACAGACAGAGAACCGATGGGGAGTTATTACTTATATGCTATGAACTCTCACTTTTCTGCATTGACTTATAGTCAACTTTCTTTTCCTGCTCTCTCCAAACTTTAAAGTAGAGGTTTTGCTTTTAAAACTGAATCAAGAAAGCGAGCAAGTTTATCACCATTTTTCAATGAGATGGGATAGCTTCTTCTAGTGAGCGTGGGACCATTTTCTTTCGTTGTATCGAGAGAGAATTAAAATATTTTAGTTATTTATTAAATATTTTCGTTTGTTTCTCTTTCACACTAACGGAAAACAATACCTATTAACTCACCATCAGTACAAATAGTACTTTATGGTCATGATCACCAGTGACGATTCAAATCTTGATATCTTCCTCATCTACGCCTATACTAAAGCTAGTATAGTACCATAAAGCTACTAGAAAAGAACTCATGTTTATATCTAGCTGTTTAAACAGAAAACGATGAGACCTAATTGCCAATCTAGTAGTACGGTTAAATTCCTGTGGTTGCGGTAGCAAGGAGGAGAGCTCATTAGAACAATTGCTATGAAAATATTTATGCAAAAGATACGGGGAAGTCACCTCGTGGCGGAAAGAAAGTGACTGAAGTCGAGATGCCATTTCAGGATTAATAACATTGCAGACACTTCTTTGGATTTTGTTGATAATCGCGAGATGCATTGTAAGAAAAGAAAACAAAATATATAAAATATTCAATGCACAGATTAATGGTAGATTTATAACCATGCAAAATGGATTCCTTTTTCCAAAAAGTTAAAACGGAATTATTTTTTTTATTTTTTAAATCAACAATTCTGGATATTTACCAGAAACCTCCTCACTGAAGCTAGATGTGATACAAGGTCGGTTTTTAACATGAGAATTATTAAGCTCGGGCAAAAATCTCCAGTGGACAATGCATAATGCAGGGTCGAGCTCCTGTCTAATTTTCTCCAGACAAGGCCCTGCCCTTAAGCATAGCTTCGTTTGAGTTCCTCACCGTCCGAAGTTAGAGAGTCCGGAAAATCTGTGTCCAGGTGTAATTCCGAACCAAATATCTGCGTGCGTGTGTGTTAGTAAAGCGGTAAATAAATGTATATATATATATATATATATATATATATATATATAGGAACGGAAGTAGTAGAGGATTTGAACAATTATTAAGTAATTCATCGAGCTTTTTATTCGACCTCAACAGAATGGAGAAAGCGCTGGAAGGCCGTTTCGTCCTATATTTGGGACTCTTCAGCAGTGCGCATCCACTACCAGGAATCGAACCCAGACAGTTGTGGTTATTAAGCGGATAACTGTACCACGGGCCCTGGTGACGAAGAGGTGACGAATTAAGCTCCTACTACTTCTGTTCATATCTCTGCGCTTCACCCAGCTTAACATGCTATGGATTTAGCGGCTTGTGTTGGAGAAGTCGTGGCTCTGAGAGGCACAGTCTTACGGGTAAAGGAGCTCGGATGAGCCCCAACACAGGATTTGTGAAATGGCGGCGCTTCATCGAGCTTAATTCGTCACCTCTTCGTCACAAGGGCCGTGGTACAGTCCCAAATATAGGACGAAACAGCCGTCCAGTGCTTTCTGCATTCTGTTGAGGTCGAATAAAAAGGTCGATGAATTAATATATATATATATATATGTGTGTGTGTGTGTGTGTGTGTGTGTGTGTGTGTGTGTGTGTGTGTGTGTTGGGCACCCCAACGTGTAGTAATGCTTAGCAAGCCTGTCGTGCTAGAACCTGTTACAACTAAGTAGTGAATTCGATAATTCGATACTCACTGGGTACCCCTATGCATCCGGCCTTGTGCCACATCTAAACAGAGCTTAGAAAATCAATATATATGTGTCTGTGTGTGTATGTATATAAACGTATATATACATCAATATATAAATATTATTCAGGTATGAATGAAACCGAGCTCAATGCTGTATAACAGAGAAAAATATATATTAATAAATATACATATTATCCTACGTTTTACACACGACTGATGCATTTCAGCAATCTTCCGGTGCTTATCACATCATACTGGCCTTTTTTCGATTTGAATTATTTATTAGCGTCCCTTTCTTAAAGTTCATTATGGGTATAAAATCGGATGTGCGAATATTTTTATTTATTAAATGTATAATCAAGTTAAGTTAATAGCGAAACCTACAAATGGAATAGGATAATAAAAACGTGGTGGGTGGGTTAGGGTGCAAGAGCATTTGTTTACATTTACATTTTTATGAAAAAATAGCGTAAAAGATATAGATAGTTAATACGTATAGATTTACGCATCTATCCATATGAATGTTTTTTTAGATTCATACAAACTTAGGGTCTGATGATTGTTCAATTTGAATTATATTTATGTATAATTACTGTATTACATGTAAAATTCGACTTGTATGCTGCGATTATGACATAGTACGTTGTATACATCATAAATAAGGAAAATTATTGCGCCTTCCTTGATAGCTTCAATGACAACACGAAAAATTAATCCGTAAATGTGAGAGGATTAAAATAAACATACAAGTTTGGAATTAAATGGAGATTCAGTTTTGCCATTTTCTTTAAAGATTAGTATCATTTTAATCGGCTCGGAACGAGAATCCGGGGAGCCGAGTTCGAATTCCAGTTGAATCCATTGTATTCACTTACACGCAAATACCTTTGGGAAAGGTATTAATCCGTCTCTTCCTTCCAGTTATGGGTTAAATAGCAGGACAGATTGGGTTCTATAGCCTTGGTCGGCAACCAGTCTACCGCAGAAAGCAATGGCAACCTACTGCGGGATAATCTTCTGCCCAGTCAGTCATGTCTCTTTCGAGACATGATCGCCCAAGCGTGTATCACGTATGGCACTTTAACTGACTGACCATTTTAGAGACACCAGTTCTTTGACGAATTGTGACGTAGTTATTTTTTATTTCTTTTTTAACACATATCGTTTAGTGTCCGAATCTGGACGGTGTTTTGCGACGTTTCTTTAGATAATTGAATAAAAGAGTGGAATAAAAGGATGACAATTGGCATCAGATTATCTCTGACCAAAGTTCCCCTTACAATCGATCTTAATTCCCCATCTAAAGATACACAAGCGATTCGATTTTCTTGCCTTTTCTTCTAGAATAAATCTTGGCCGAATACCCGACCGCTTTTCATTGGACGCTGTCAGGACTGTCTGTCCAGCCTTAAAGTTTGATGGCCGCCAATCTACCTGACCGTTCTTTCGTTTGTGTATATAAACACCAAACAAACAAAAACAAAACTTGGTCTATTGAAAATAAATAAATTTCTCCATCTCTGCATTTTGTCCCTGCAAAGTTCTTCTCAAGTTTCACTAATAACTGATAATATCAATATTAAAAAAAAAGACCCCTTGCAGAAAGGTTACGGAGAAAAAGAAGGCGCATCGGTGATTGATAATGGAACTCGGAGAAATGTGTGCTAAACTGCTATATGATATCATATTGTTGGACTATCTGCCTTCGAGCGGAGAGGAACCAGACGAGGCTCCTCGGAAGGGTAATGTCTCGTCTGGGGGAAAAGCAGACAAGAACCTTTTGTCAGAGCTTACGGTCTCGGTTTTACCCACGTTAATTGATCTTGTGCCGCATCTACGTCGGGCTTCTGTCTACATGGAGAGGTCACAAAATAATTCGGAGTGTCACTGACGATTTTTAGCGAACTGTGCTCTTTGCGACTCTAACAACTTAATCACTTCTTCCTTTCTAATTATTGTTGTTTTGTCTTCCCGGTGTTTGTCTTATTTGTACTTAATCTCCATTAACACGGATGATGTACTGTGGATACTTCAGCATACATCATCTGATATCGTACTGCTACCTCGGCGATACACACATACACATAGGTATTTATGGGGATGATTACATTTTAATTACAGTTAGAGTTACAGTCTTTTGTAGGAAAAAATGTCCACTTAACAAACTTTGTAATACAGAAGAGGTTATTTACAAATAAATGGTCAAAGTAAAACATATTTAGGATCTACTAAAGACAGTCTTAAAATCTACATTTAAACTGAAAAACCTCAAATATTGTACGAAACTGGCTACTCACATGTGAAAATTAAAACAGAAAAATGGAAAAAAAACCTGGTATAACTTGGAGCATAGTGAAAATAGCCAAACCATACAAAAGTGGTAACGTATGCAGATCATGCCAGGAGGAAAAATTAGCCATTATGTTGTTCCCAGAAAGAAAGAAAATACTAAATGAAAGATCAGAAATTATGTCCACATTTAATCACACCCATAAATACCAACTAGGATCCTCTTACAAGCATGGATGAAAGTTTTCTAAGATCTTTAAATAACTCTTCTGTAATTTTGAAAATGTTTCCATTGTTTGAAAATTGCAGTCGCGCGTTCGTAAAAAAAATCCCTGTTCGATCGTTTGAAAAACAGAAAAATCAGTTATTGTAAGTCAGCTAAAATACCGAAAGTTTGAAAACTAAGTCGCGGAAATAACTCATTTCCAAATGAAATATATATATATATATATATATATATATATATATATATATATTAGTCATCCACATACAAGTCTTAGCTAAAACATAAATATAGTATTAATTCCACGGACAAATTTTTACAAATTCTCCATTCTGTAAAACCTAAGAATCAAATAATTGCATCTTTGGATGTCCAAAACTTATTCACAAATGTCCCCGTCCAGGAAACAATTGACATCATTATCCGTGATGTATACAATCATGCTACTCTCCCATCAATCAATATTAAACTCACTATATTAAAAAAAACTATTATTAGCATGCACCACACAAGTACCCTTTCACGATCCCTTAGGCAATATTTATACACAAATCGATGGTATTGCGATGGGATCTCCTTTAGGTCCCCTCTTTTCTAAATATTATATGGCAAATCTAGAAAATAAAATAATTAATGACAACAATAAACCCTCTATATATGTAAGATACATAGATGACATCTTTGTTTTAGCTAAGAATATCGATCAAATTAAATATCTTAAAAACAAATTTGAAAGTCACTCCGTCCTCAAATTTACATTAGAACTTAATATTAATAACAAACTCCGATTTCTTGATGTATTCATTGATTCTAGCACACATAAATTTACTACTTCTCTATATAGAAAACCAACTAGCATAAATTCGTGTCTTCTTAATCATAATAGTGAATGCCCACAACGATATTAGTTAGATGTTATAAAATACTTACTTCAACGCACACAAATGATATCTTCTTCCAAATCTATATTTTATAAAGAATTACACAACATTAAGCAAACACTAGTCAATAATGGATTTCCTAACTCCGTTATTGATCAACAAATTAAAATGTATCTCAACAAAATTAACAATAGCTCTGACAATAATGATAATATTAATAATATTGGTTTATATCAAAATAAACATAACACTATTAACTTATACTATTGCAACCAAATACATAATAATTATAAACAAGATGAAAAAACTCTCAAAAACATAATACGTAGAAATGTTAAACCAGTGGAAAGTAATAATCAAATTAAACTCATTATATATTATAAAAAGTTTAAAACAATTGACCTCATAGTCTATAATAACCCAACAAGCACTAATGTACCAATTTACATGCCCATTCAAAGATTGCATCTCTGATACTAATTAAAAACCTAGTACATATATTGGTTTTACTACAACCACGCTCTCCCGTAGACTTACATGTCATCTTTCTGATCAGAGTACTATTAAACAACATTTCTCTGAAAAACATAAACATGCAGGTAATATCAGAGAGATTTTGGTCAACAATACGGTGATCCTTACTCATACACACAGTAAGAGGAACTTGCAGATATTGGAGGCCATGTACATCAAATTGAAACAACCAACACTCAATAAAATCAACTTTAAAACAGGAAATAACATATTACATTGCATTTGACTAGATGGTTTTGTTGTCATTTCGCGCTATCCCGCGGTGTGACGTCATAAAACCGCATCGCAAACTTACGAACTGCGTTTATTATTTTTGGTAACTATTGCCGTTGCCAAGCGGAGTTTTATGTCAACACAAAATAAAATCGTCGGTGATGGTGGATTTTATAATATTTCAGTTTGAACAACCTCTCTGAAGATGGCTCATGTGAGACGAAAGCTTAGAAGAAAACCAATAAATAATTATCCAAATGTTGGAGAATTTTTGTCTTTATTTTCAACTGAAATTAAAGCAAAAATACGATGTTTAGAACGGCTCATGATTAAACATAATAGACATTCATTGTCTCTTATATTTAACAGCATATGTTTAGAAAATTACTTGCTGCCTCGATATACTAAATATATATATATGTATATATATATGTGTGTGTGTGTGTGTGTGTGTGTGTGTGTGTGTGAGACGAAGTAGTGCATGATCATTAATATATATAAACATTGATATTAAATATTATTTTCTATATACCATATTAGTAATGAATTATTGTGTGGACAGAATACTGATTTGTGTTCAAAATTAGTTCGCCTTCGAATAAAGAACTGGCCCGTACACCACCATCACCACCGCTCCTCTGCGAGAATTTCCCTATCGGCTGCGACGTCGTATTCCTTGAAACGCGCCTCCAGCGGACCACCACGACGTTGACAACCAGACTCTTTTATGATTCACTGTGTATCGTGTTTGTCATTTCAGGCTCAAAACAGGTTTTTCATGTTGCAGGAGATTGGCTGTAGGCGATATTCGTAAATGAAAATTCGTGTTCAAAAGTGGAACCGCTCAGTTGCCGGAAGCGCACTTGCAGCGCTCGCTTCCCGTGGCAACTAATCGATACACGATAACGTTACCAGTTGTTGAAGGAAATATTGTCAATTCAAAGAAATTCTTTAGGCTTATTTCATGTGCAATACGAAGCTTCCTCATGGCGTTCGATACAGGATTGATCTTTATTTCTCGTCGGACTGCAGTGGTTCAGGTGTGAATATCGATAGCTACTAAAAACAATCTTATTCTATAACAAAAGCTATACTATCCCATTAAGTACCGCTGGTACTTTCGTCATTCGCAGTTTAACCATAGAACTGCAATATATGAAATTTCTGTCATCAGTTGCAAATTGGCTAATATATCATCATGTAAAGTATGTATGATAAAATCATGTCAAATAAGTTCGGCTTTTCAAAAGATGGCTGACGCCCAAATTCACGCTTAATTATTTTTCTATCGAAATAATGAATTATAATGAAAGGCAACGATTCTATGAAAAAAAAAAAGAGGAGAAAAAGTTTCAGGAATAACCAAAACCTCATCATTGCTCACATGCTCGATCCATGATATTCGCAGCACATTTCAATTACTTCAAGTTTTTCCTTCATCTTCGATGATATTGTCCAGCATTCACTGCCATATTGAAGAATTGACATCACATAGCAATCCAGTACTCTCTTCTTTGTTTCTAGTGAAATTTTCCTGTCTTTTAATTTTAAAATCAGCTTCTGGAATGCGTCCTTCGCCATGCCAATTCGCCTTCGGATCTCTGTGATGGTTACAACAAAAAAAAAAGAAGAAAAAACGCTTTTTCCGGCCGAGCTGAATCGGCAGCGGGCTGGTTGGTTAAGTTAATACTTCGCATAAGAAGTATCACTGTAATCGTTAAGGCATAGTCACAGCGGTTTGTCGGATTCTCACCAATTCTGAATACAGAATTTTTCTTCTCATAGACTGGTTGCCACCTTAAGACGAATGATCCCAGTTTTTCCAGCTATTTAAGAGGAATCCGTCTTCCTAGTTATAGGAAGACAGATTCACGACTTTTCTAAGATATTATCGCGAAGTGAACGCGACAGAATCAAGCAAGGATTGAACTCAGGATGGTAAATTCGCTTTCTGCGTCGATAACCGTAGCACGATTCGCACTTCACGGTTATTGCCAAATATGCTAATTAAGTTCCTTATAGTATAAACCTAAGAGATCGTACATAAGTACATATTAGTAACCCACACGTTCTACCAGGTAGACTATTACCACAAGTAGAGAAAAAGTTTTATTCGGATCAGTGGATATGTGCATTCAGTACTTAGCGTTTGATGATGGAACATCTTCTGGGTTTTACACTTGAAGAACAAATCTCTAAACGTGTTCCCCTGGGCCATCATCTGACAATTAACATGATAATATTCTATATTATATGTTTATTCACATTGTAAAACGCGTAGACGTTTTTGCTTTTGAAGAATGAATCTCATATTTTTGATCACCAAGCCATATATTAATTATCAATGTGTATTTATTTATATATTTCCTGTCCAATCTATAGTCGGAAGGGAGATAAATCAACTTAATAAATTTGACTGATTACTCTCCTTAGTTGTTTTAATAATTTATCCAAATAAAATATTTATCTGCATTTACAGAAAATTACTTACCGAGTTAAATGTACCGTTTAATTAATCGGTTCCTTTATTCCTACGTTTCTTAGATTGCAGTCTTATTTGTTCAAGCCTTTCACGAGAGGTACTAAGATACCTTTGTTTGTTAAGTTGATCATCTTTCTTCAACGTGGTCTTGAAATAAGCTTTGTCGTCTTTGGTGTTCTGTTCCTAATCTTTTTCTTCGAGAGATATTTCCATTCCATCGTTATAATAAAAAACATCGAGCAAAAAACAATTTATATAATACCAGGTTTAATCCATGAATCCTGAAAATACCATTAGAGGACTGAAAAATATGAACGAGGACAGATTAATTAAACAGTTCATTGGCCTCTATTTTAGTTGTTAATTTTGTATCAATGTTTCATTGTTTCATTGCATGTCAGTAGTAAAACTTTCTATCAATCGCCGTCATATTTGACGACACGCTTACACTAGTATTAAATAAAGGCGGATTATTCAGTTTTATTTTAACCCGGACATTTGTACTTAGAATCAGAAAGAGAGAGTATACAGCAGTGAATGCTGAATAATTTACAAGAGACTTGAGTCAACAAAGTTGTGACTCTACAGAAAGGCGCTGATAATTATATGGACAAAATAAGAAGGTTTCAAGGAAAAATGAGAACGGTAAGGGTACTTATGTTTCAGATACGAAAGAGACAACTGAAATTTTTGTGCCAGACAATGAGGAAAGAAAACGTGGAAAATTTGAGACATCCGGGATATATTGAAGAGAAGCAGAGAAAAACCTTAAGTAAACTGCTTAATAGGCATTTGTAAATGAATGGCAGGATAGGCTCTTGGAAGAATAATAGGGGGACAAACATTGCTTAAAGATTAGGAACAAAGCTATAGCTATCCACGAACATAGAATACAGCACATAAAATAAAAATATCTTTTAATTATGTATGCGTTTAAGTTAAAAATGAAAGTCTTTCCGATAAAAAAAAACTCAAAAATATAATTGCATATCAGTTAAGTGCCATACGACATAGATGGAGGGAGACAGCTTAATGCCTTTCCCAAGTTCATTTGTGCAAAAGTGAATGCAATGAATATCAACTGAAATTTGTTCTACGGTTTCTCGTTCGGAGCAGATATCCACTGCATCACATTGCATATAGAAAACAGAATATTTGGAATGTTTTCTCGAAAACGTTTTTTAACCCCGCCGAAAGAATAGCAGTGGGAGGTTCAGATAGAAAAACAACCGGCCACGTAATTCCAAAGGGTTTAAATCAGTCTCGCAAGTTGAAAGGAAAAATATGAACGATACAAATCAAAGAATGCAAAAACTGAAAAACTCTCAAAACGCAACTACCGTCTACCCACAAAGAACCAACAAATGTATCTCTCGCCTTAAGTCGTGTTCTTTCAATGGAGACTAGCAGTAAGTACCCGGTGTTCCTCGTGATGGGAAAAGGAAGAATGCCCATTTTTATAAGACCCACATCTGCAGACATTAAATAAGTGAGTTAACTCTTGTATTTTTGAAAGAGTTATTCTCCATGTAAAATTTACTGTGCTGAATCTATATTTAACATGAAAAAATACTTGAAAATAAGAAATTAAAACAAACATTAAACTGAAGAGCCATGCTCAATTTCTTTCTCATTGTTGTGCAGAAAAATAAATTTGCAAGAGTGTGTAAGTTTTGAAACAAATCGGATGAAAAATGTAGAAGTGTATGTTTATAGAAATCAATGAATACACACACACTCTGACACACATCTTCAGTTTTATTTATATAGATAAGAAAGGTTGTGATTAGTCGAAGCTGGTAGGGAAGCGAAAACAATTACCAACAGTCCCAGGCCTACTAGAGTCGATGCAATGTTGAATCTAATTTCTTTTTCGACATATAGCACGGGAGGCGCATCGCCTCGATGTGGTGTAGTGGTTAAAAGCATGTTTCGTTCAGTCAATTTACGACTGAGTAGTGAGTTCGATCTTCACTGGTTTCTCCGTACTATCGGTTTCGTTCACGTTGAAGTTACACTAAATTAATCGTTAAGATATCTGTTTTTGAGGGGTAAGACGTAGTTTTCTTCTTCGTCACCATCTTTTTTGGATAAGACAGAAAGTCCCCAAAAATAATAAGAGATACTTTTACCAACACCCAGATTCAATGTGTATATGACTCTGTGTGTGTGTGTGTGTGTGTATGTGTGTGCGTGCGTGCGTGCGTGTGTGTGCGCGCGCGCGCGCTTGAAAGGTATAATATCTAATAATAAGAGATACTTTTACCAACACCCAGATTCAATGTGTATATGACTCTGTGTGTGTGTGTGTGTGTGTGTATGTGTGTGCGTGCGTGCGTGCGTGCGTGTGTGTGCGCGCGCGCGCGCTTGAAAGGTATAATATCTACACTTTCACCAAGGTAGGCTTGACATAAGATAACAACGTGGAACCCCAATCGCATACATTTAAGTTTAGCTTAGGAACCTCGAGGTGATATAATGGTTAGTAATCTTATCTAGCTGGAATCGTTACAATTGAGTAGTAAGTTCGATCCTCACTGGTTGTCCCATACTTTTGGTCTTGTGCCACATCTAAGCTGTGCTTAAAAAAATCACCATTTAAGTTTGGCTTAGTTTGTTTGGTTGACTACATAGTTTAATACCGAAATTTTAATCTCTTATAACTTTTATTTTTGTTTTGTTTTTTATTTTTTGCTTTTTTTGTTGTTGTTGTTGTTGTTTTTTTGTTTTTTTGTTTTTTGTTCAAAAAATATATTGCTAATAATTTTTTTCCGATAATGTACTGCAGGCATTTTTTTAAATTTTTACTACGAAAATATATTACTCTTAACTTTTTCAACCCAATTTGGGTGTTCATTATTTGCTCATAAATGGGGCCCTAACAGGTGTTCTATCCCGGGTCAAGGTGGACCTGGGAACAACAGCAGTTAAGAGGTGGTTCCATGCTCCTCAAAACCACCCGATCAAAGTCCTTGCTACCATATGCAGTTCATCGTCATACCCAGGATGATACATTTAAGTAGTGCCAGAAATACAATGTACTCCACTTAACAAATAATAAAATGGATATTTCGTATAAAACGCTTATTTTGGGTTTGTATATTTGCACAAATTTCTGTGTGTGCGTACGTGCATGTGTGTGTGCGTATGTGAGTGCATAAGAAAATGCGACATTATTCTGTCATCACTAATTGTGTTTCTTCATTATTATTTTAATTTTTCAGTTATACCTTATACGCAGCCTCTTTGCAACCGATGGGTGACTCTACCTGGTGTAATTGTTAGCAAGCTCGTCTCGATAGAACTTATTACATCTGACGAGTAAGTTCGATCCTCACTAGGTACGCCGTAATTTCGGCCTTGTGCCATATCTAAGCAATGCTTGAAAGATCAAACCTCTTAGCAGCAGATACACATTAATTTTAAATACTAAAACGATATAGATTTGCGTTACATAAGCACAAAGAGCAATGCCCAATAAGAAAACACACAACAGCAGCAACAACAAAAAAGGGTAGCACACTTAACTATAACAGAAAATAATGATATAAACCCCTTTTTATAAACCCCTTTTTATAAACCCCTTTTTATCTTTACACTTTACAAAAAAAATCTAATGTTTGGAAAGAATCTCTCCACCCCTAGCCAAAAAAAGAGCTATATATCAGTGAACTTAAGAAATCAAATTTCATGAAAAACTGCTTTTTTTTATTTTTATTTCAACTGGCTGCAGTGCCAACTGTTCTGTCAATAATGTTTCCTTAATGAAAATTTCACCACTGCGATTCGAATTAAATATAGACGAAAGAGGCATGATCCCTCTTCCTCGGGTTTTTGAAGAGGAGTACAGGTCTATCTCTGTTTCTGTTTAGGGTTAGATCTCCGGTTTCGTCTAGAATCTTCTCTTTTTAACTACTGTTAGTCCCTTGCGTCTTGGCGGCATTATCACCTTGATTGCAGTGATTATTCTGTAACCTTCTACCACGAGTGGCTTCACGGCCTTGAATAGGGTGAACATCATTATATATATATATATATATATATATATATATATATATATATATATATATATATATATATATATTTGTCATCCATATATATATATTTCGCTGTATCACACTTCATCTGTGTGGCTAGACTTCCACTTGCGACCGATTTGGAATCGCTAACTTTTAAGCCATAGGTGCATGGAATTAGAGAAGTGAACTTTCAGCGTGTTATATATAAGCGGTGTATACACACGCCAGTCACCGAAAGAACTCAACTCATTGCTGAAGACTAATGCATAAATCGCAGAAGTGGTAACTATTTATTTTTTCTTTTTATCCCTCTCTAGGGAGCTCAATCGTAATGGGAGCATAATATATTCGTCATCCACATACAAACCTGTTTCGCTGTATCACAGCTCATCAGTGTGGCTAGACATATCCACTTGCTTCTGGCCGATATACATATATATATATAATGCGTTACTGCAAATATGGTCCGGTCATATCAATAAATTTTTCTTTCTTTAAAGTCTGAGATAAGAATATAGTTTCAAATTTAGAAGTTTAATATTCTTGTAGTAGACATTTTAAATATTTAATGAACTAATGGGATCTTATTTGCATAATTGCTGCATAGTTCATAGAAATTTGGGTCATAGACTTCCCGAAAATGAAAAACTTGGAATGTTTTCTTTTAGTTTTGGGAATGTATTAATGAACAGATGTGAATCTATTTAGGTCCCAGAAATTCGGTGCTGATGGGTTTAGACTAATATTAAAGCCTGGATGAATAATTGTCACTAACAATGCATTCCCTTGCTGTCACAGGAAATATCTTTATTAAATTAAATGGCTGAAACTCCCTTGTGCCAAATGAGATGGTGAAAGTTCTGAAGTTATCGTTACTTACTTTGGTAGAATAATATTCTAATTCAATCAGAAACGCGAGTCGGTCGAGGAAATTGATGCAGTTTGCTATTTTTAGAAGCGTTTACAATATTAACACACGGAAAAAGGAGGACAGAAAGAAGGACAGTAAGTTAGAATTAGTAAAGAAGTAATATTTTAGTCGTAAATATTTATTAACGTATTGATTTAATATTAAAAACTTTTATTATTATTTTATCATTACTATTATGTTATTTTTATGGTTGCATCATCTTTATTAATTATTACAATTTCATTATTGGAAGTAATTAGACAAAATGAAATACAAACATGACATTTGGACTGTTTATACACAAGTTAGAACCGAGTGTGAAATAATGTATTCGAAAATTGTAAAAATACAATAAAAATTAAACAGTCAGCTTTTATCAGATATATTTAATAAAATGTGTTTAAATGAATTTATGCTGATTAATAAATATATATATGAAAATTACCGATCTGTTCTTTTCGAGTCACACACACACACACACACACACACACACACACACACACACACACACACACACACACATGTAAACCGTAAGTCCTATGGCAACAGTTCCTTTTCTTGAATTTCTCTCTTCATGGTTTCAAGTCAACTTTAATCTTCAAAAATTTATATACAATGTCAATTACTATCCATTGTCTTCCTGATTACTCTTCAATTGCTCTCGCTCCTTAATAATGTTTTTGTTTTCTAACTCTTCCTCACCTAGCGACCTCTTGTGTTCTTAGTGGCTTTATTGCCTTGCTTGGCGTGAATTTGGTAAAACAATATTAACGAGAACATTATCAGACCTGAAGTAAATATCGATGCAGATGATACCACATGTTTATGGACACATCACCAAAAAAACTAAATGTCCAGAGCCTAGCAGCTTTTCTTTTAACTGACCTTACTCTGGCATTCACATGAGTTGGGGTGGCTTTTAAAAATCAATACTTTCCAAAGCGAGTGTTGTGTTCCCAGGGTTTTGTGGTTTTGTGAAGAAAGATAAAAGGATGAAACTAGAGGATAACTCTTCAAAAAACATTTTTAATTCAATTACAAATCGAATAGTAAGTGAAATTGCTGGATGCCTCAGGATAAAATATGGGCCCTAGAAAAGTGTTCCGCTCACCTTTGCGTGATGGCCAAAACTCCCTGCACTCAGAATATCCTGCTTCCAAACAGAGGACGTGACAAAAACCTTTAGGTTTCACCCCTGTGGTCAAAATGAGATAACTTACCTTAAATATGCTATGTCCTAACAGCATGCTAGTATCTTTTCATCATTACCGATCAGAATATTTTGTTCATCTCACGATGAATAGTTACATTCTCTCTGAGTCTCTTTGCTTTGAACGTCTGTTGGGATTCAATTTTCTTCCAGGTCTCAAGTGGAACTCATACATACAATCCATCGTTAAAGATGCTGAGAAAAAATGGTCATTTCCTTGTACCGTTTCAGAAAGTATCTGATCCTTCCAGTACGCTCTAACTTTACAAAAACCAAATCAAATCAAAAAAAGAAATAGTGATGCTACCTCTGGATTCGAGCTGCCCTATACACACTTTTCATCCTTAACAGAGTGCAAAGGCATCGACACGGTCTTGTGGATGATTAATTATTTTCCACTCTCAAATCCCCTTTTTCGCAAAAACGTCGCAAGCCTTTCGCTACTTTTATTGCTATTTCCATAAAAATATTTTGACAAGTTACATTTCTTACTTACACCAATTCAGAATTCTGCGGCCAAGATCCATCATGCCACCTATACTGGTTCGAATCATTCTATTCATATTCAAAGGGTAAAAGGAAAGTTCTTCTCCCCAAGAGACTATCTTAAACTGTTCAATTTAGGAACAACTACAATCTACTTGCAACAACCTCACTGATTAACCCTCTACTCTGAGTGGCTCTTGAGCAGTGTATTGGCTGAACAACAGTAAAGAAAAAGAGAGAAGATATTGAAGGCAATAAGGAAAGAAGGAAACAGCGAGTAACCTATATACTTTTCCGGATCCGACTATCAAACGCTTATCATCGAATTTCATTCCATCCAAAACACTTTATTTACAATTTCAAAAAAGTTCAATAGATTTTGAATATTTTTTTTAATTATGTATAATAATAAATTTAATAAGTTAAATATTTGTTTGGAATCATCGTTATCATCATCAGTTCCATGACTAGATGTGATGAAAGGGGCGCTGCGCAAATAAACACCTGTTCAGTTCAGTTTACGCCTGGGTTGAAAGGGTAGGGGCCACGGTCTCGCTACACAAGAGTTTCTCCTGTGGTTTCCGGGTGGAATTTGTAAGTCCACTTCTAACCTGTTTTGAATTCAGCGTCTTCTTTCTCCTTGACTGGTTGACAACCAAAGCTGACGAGTTGAATCAGCCCTAACATTTAACGCACAGATAAGTGATAGATAAATAACTTTTCAAAGGTATCTGTGCGAAAGTAAATGTGACTGCAGACAAAGTGCAACAACTAAAACAACAAATAAAAGAATAACATTTTGAAAACAAGATCAACAACAACAACAACAAATAAAAGTTTGTAAAAGAAGAAGTAAAAAAAAAAAAGCAAATGAGAAAGAAAAACGTTGATAAAGAAGAATTTGTGAGCGTAGTTAAAAGAAACCCAACAAATCAAAGTGTTTTCCAAGAGTAAAGGAATTAAAACCACAAACAAACGCACTGAGTGATTTTAACGACAAACGACAAAAGGGTTTCTTGACGATGAGATAAGGAAAAGGAGCAAACAAAACGAAAAATTCCACAAGAAAACAAAGTTGAATCGTAATGATAACAAAAGTCAAAAAGTTAATTATCATTACACGAATGCCCCCAAAATATTGAACCTCGGAGGTCAGAGGTCACAATTTCATATCCAAATCCAAACAAATATAGTTTTCTTTTTCTTTACACAAAAACAATGCTATGTTCTCTAGTTTTAGTCACGTGTATGAAGAGGAAGTGCATCGTTATTGTTTAACTTAGTTCTGGCACGAGGCCACCAATATGAGGCATCTAGTGAAACATAAACCCATTACTCAGCAGTAAGCGTCAACCATAACCAGTGTGTATACTTATACACACTAGGATGTTGATCATTATCCGATCTGATGCAATGGCTAGGGAGCTATAACTGATGAGTAAGACCATCCTCAGTCCTCCAGTCTTATAGCCTTGTGCCAAACATGTACTAAAATATTTAAACACATGACTTGATATGATTATATTCAACCTGTTTAAGAATTAGGAGTATAGGCTTACTAGCACATCACGTTGTAAAATCGGTTTTCGCACGGTAACCGAAGTTAAGCAACGTCGAGTTTCGTCAGTATCTAGATGGGTGACTACCTGGGAACAGCTTGCGCTGTAAGCTTGAATTTACGGGTTCTATAATGAATAACGGCTCGGAATTGTTGTTAAATCCTCCTATAATTATGAATCTTCTTACTGATGAAGGCAACAGAGATGTGGTTCTACAGAAGGATACTGAGAACCCTATGGACGAAACACGTAAGCATCGAACAAGCATTAAGGAAAATGAAAATGAACAGCTTAATTGTACTTAGAATCAGAAAGAGACAGTTGAAATATCTTGAAAACATGGAGATGAAAGAGGGCTCGGAGAATTTAACACTCACAGAACATAGTGAAGACAAGAAAAATTAAAGAAAATAGATAGTTTTTTTTTTAATCGTGTCACCCCAAGCCAGGCATTCCACTGCCACGATTGCGCAGGGGGTTACATAGAGCGATTGGGTATAGGAAATGTCAAAAGGAGGGTGATAGACGACTTAGGATGTACATAGGGAGAGAGTTGGAGAGAGTGGGTGTGAGTTAGTGTGTTAGGAAGTGTCTGTTGACCCTACATTTAAACTCCTGGAGGTTGTAGCCGTCGGGGAAGCAAGCATGCGGTAGGGAATTCCAAAGGCAGAAAGTGCGAGGAAAGAAGCTGTTGGAGTAGAAATTGCGATTACATTTCATCGGTTTCACTGTAAAAGGGTGGGACCTAGTTGCCAATCTAGTATCTCGTGCAAATTCACATCTAGGGGGCACCAGTGATTTAAGTTCGTCAGAGCAGAAGCCATGAAAGTATTTATAGAATAGGCACAGGGAAGCCACGTCACGCCGGTGAGAGAGATACTGCAGGCGGTCAGCCAAGTCGGTATCAATCACATTACAGATTCTTCGTTGTATTTTTTCAAGAACCCCGAGGAGAATAGAAGGGGCACCCGACCAGATGTGCCAGCAGGACTCAATATACGGGCGGATGGTAGATTTATATAAGTGCAGGATAGATTTAGGCGGAAAGAATTTCCGGGCCCTGCACAGAGAACCGACTTTCATAGCTGCACCTAACTGATAAGCTCGTGAAAATAGATAACATGACATCAGTTGGAAGTCATGGTAAAGGGAGATATAATGTTTATGACAGGAAGTTGTGAAGAGCCATGGTCATGCATGTCTTCATGGGACACATGAAAGGAGATTATTATCTCACTACTTATAATTGACAGTTTTGAATGAAGACAAATTGATAGCAAGTTTATCTACTACTTTACAGGGTTTTTATTAGTCTTTTTAGGGTGTTTTTGTTTGAGAGGTAGCGGATATTTTTGAACGTCACTCTGTTCCAAAAGCGTTAATAATGACAGACACAACCGCCATCTTGATGTTAGTTTCACCATTTTTTTTGGTCTTTTTTCAGTTGTCTTCCGTGGTTCATATATTTTACCAGCCTTTCATTTTTTTTTCCAATTTTACTGTGTCGTCTGCTGGAACATCAACATCCATTATCTGCCAAAGTTTTTCTTTTTCTTTCTTTCTTTCATTTTCTTTTCTTTTCTTTTATATTTTTTCCATTTGTCTTTTCTTGGCTCTGGTGTATGTATTTTGCAAATTCCATTTTAGCGACAGGAACACGGTCACCGATACTGAAGTACCATCTTTCTGCTGAAGTTCTTTGGCTTTCATCTTAGGCCATCATTTTTTGACACTGTCATTAATTTTCTGGTTCACCGTGTCATCGATTTGTAAGTGTGTATCAAAAGTATTTTCAGTTTTTACACCTTTTTACTCAAAAGATTATTTCATGTACAGATCTACAATCTATCAGGTATATTGCTACTATTAGTAGTGTTGTTGTTGTTGTTGTTGTTGTTGGTGGTGGTGGTGGTGTGTTTGCCTTTGCTTCGTGCAGTATGGGTTGCCCTAAAATTTTACCCAGGTACTTCAAGTAACAAGGAGTTTTAGGGATCAGAAGATGCAATCAGATGAGGTGTCATACAACCAGAGAGAAAGCACAACAACAATAATAATAATAATAATAATAATAATAATCTTTACATTCGTGTTGTTGTGTACCAAAAACTAGAAAGAGCCTGCTGTACGTTCACAGAAATTAAATCTCCAACCCTGTTTCCAGTAAATGTAAATTTTGATGGTATTTCCAAGTCTCTAGGTGTTACTCCCAAGTCGACTTAACTTCCCCATAATTAAAAATCTAAAAAAAAAATACATGGCTAAGATACTCCCCCACTACTCCCACTCGTGAACAGTGTCATCCCCTAAGGAACATGTCCAGCTTGTTAAGGTCAGGCAACAAGCAAACCTGTGGTACTTACTGTAAACCATCTTCGTTCACCTAGTCAGAAGCTGTTCACGTTAACCCGTCTAATCAATTTTGATAGAAAGATAGAAAAAGAGGAAGCAAAGACACTAACTGGCTGAGATATTAAGTTTTAAGTTACAAGGATTATAGAAATTAAAGAAGTCACAATTCTCCCAGCTGTCATTGGTACCTTTGGTACAGTGGCTGACAGAATAGAGACATGGGTAAAGAAAATTGGAATTGATTGCCGAGTGGAACTATAGAAAGGAACCCATTTGAGAACTGGTAAGAATAATCCAAAATGTGATAAACAGAGCCAAAAGAAAATTTAATGTTACTTAAGGTTACCGATTCTGGCTCGTTAACCATGCATTAATTACCATCTTGTCTGAGCATATGGCCAAGAGTTTCGATCGTTCTCTTTCTGACCATAAAACCCGGGTTCGAATCTCACTATCATCGATTTCTCAGGAAGCTGATATTATCAGTCTGGAGGATTCTGAAAACCATGCCACGAGTAAAATTGGGTAAACGCTTTGGAAGCCGCCGATATTTGTGCTAGCACAAAGTGACAAAACGTCGCGACAGAGGGTCCTGACCTTCTTCAGAATAGATAACGCGCTCTCTCACAGAAACTGTGTTGTTCGCTCAGCATTATTACAGTATAAACTACAGCTGTGCTCTGTGGGTGTCGAACAAACGCAAATCTGCCTGAGCAACAAGGATTAGCTAGTCGCCCTAGACAGTAGATACAAGTGACCAGCCATACATATTTGAGAAAATAGTGAAAATTAAGTAGAAATAGTACAAATGTGGCAATTACAGACGATCATTCTTCTTCTTCTTCTTCTTCTTCTTCTTCTTCTTCTTCTTCTTCATCATCATCATCATGTGCCGTGTTCCTTCAGGACGTAGACGATCATGGACGTCCATTTGAATCTGTCTCTTGTCGCTTTCAAAATTCTTTCTTGTCGTTTCTATCCCGAACCCCGCTCTGTTATTTGTTGCTCAAGCCTATTAAGTAGACTGTGAGTATTAAATTCTCCAGGTCCTCCTTCCTCATTGCATGTCCCAGAAAGTATGTTAAGTATGATTTCCATCCTCTCCAACACCTCGTTGTTAGTCACTTGCTCAGTCCATGGTATCCTCAGCATCCTTTTGTAAACCCACATATCTGCTGCCTCAAGTATTTCCTTCATCCTTGAAGAGAACGCCCAACATTCACTGCCAAACTCAAAGACAGACATCACATAGCAATCCAGCAATCTCTTTTTTGTTTCCAATGAGATTTTCCTGTCTTTCAGTACTGTGTCCTTGGCCATGCCAATGCGTCTTTCGATCTCAATGTCACACTGTCCATCCTCACTGTCAGCTCGCTTCTCGGGTTTTTAATTTCTTTACTTGTTTTATTTTAAATGTAGATTTTGTTTAGGGTATTTGATTATTTTAATTTTTTCAACTAAACATAGATTACATCTATTGTAAAGGTTTTTGGGAGTGTGGGCTGAACCTAGCAGTTTCCAATTTACTATGTGGTTTAATCCCTCTTTGGGAAAGTGATGTTTTAAATTTTATATTGGGGGTTAGAAAAAGAGTGTTTGTGAGTTTAGTAACGTTGTTTAACTTCACTTGCAGAAATACTAATATAGGTCTAGTAATATACCATATATTATTTAAATGGATAGACAATAAATTTTTATACCAGATTGGATTTCAGGGATTTTTTTTAATTGGATTTTATACTACATCATGAGTTAAAGAGGCAGGAATGTTTAGGTTAGAATAAGAATTAAATAATTATGGTATACTAGGGCGTATTGTAGTTAAGAAAACCAAATAAGTATTGTGTGTGTCATTTATTTAAGTAAAATAATTGTTAATTTTTAAGTTATATTGGAGCATAAGTTATAAATGAACAATTGTAGTTAATTTTAGAGAAAATTACATAAAACTTCATCTCTACGATTCAATACTACTTAATTTTTAAGGAACCTTAATATATATATATATATATATATATATATATATATATATATATATATATATATATCCCTCCTGTCACGCTCATGGCGAGAGAGACAATAGTGAGGCAGCATTGGGTCAGTTCATTGTCTTTACTACCAGTAATGAAAGCTATCGTCGTGTGTCCGCTCTTTAACAGTGGCTTATTATTTTATTTTTTACAATAATTATGTCATCGCGTAGTGACGAATGTTTATATATATATATATATATATATATATATATATATATATATATATATATATATATACACCCGTTTTTATTATAATAGGGATGATATATATATATATATATATATATATATATATATATATATCCTCCCTACTATAATAAAACAGGTGTGTGTGTGTGTATATATATATATATAGAGAGAGAGAGAGAGAAAGAGACAGAGCAGGTATGTCTATATTCTGAATAGTAATGGCCCTTTGACTATAGATATTTTTTATCGTGCTAAGTATAAACTTTCGTCACACATGAGCCATCTTCAGAGAGGTTACAGGAACGTTAACATCAAGACATCCACCATCAATGATTATATTATCTGTTGGTGACATAAAACATTGCTATGCGATGATAACATTCACCGAATAATAGACGCAGGTCGTAAATTTGTAATGACGTCAAGCCGCGTGAGAGACCGTAATGTTAACGGAACCATATGTCTAAATTCAATGTAATGTGTTGTGACTAGATTGAAATGTGATTTTATTGAGTGTAGGTTGCTTTGATTTAATGTAGATGGCCTCCATTATCTGAACGTTCTTTTTACTGTGTATATGTGCGAGTATTATTGTGTTATCGACTAAAATCTGTCTAATATTACATACATGGCTATCAAAAATGTTGGACGATTTTGCCTTTATTTTCACCAGGAATTAAAGCCAAAATACGATGTTTAGAATGGCTCATGATTAACATAATATACATTCATTGTCTGTTATATTTAACAATATATGTTCAGAAATATATATAAATATATTTAAATATATAAAGAGGATAGATAGATAGATAGATAGATAGATAGATAGATAGATAGATAGATAGATAGAAAATGAACAGTCTGAAATAGATAGATAGATAGATAGATAGATAGATAGATAGATAGATAGATAGATAGATAGATGTTAACAGAATGGCTTAATATGAAAATTGCAACAATTTACTCGACAAGAAGTATGTTCAACTCAAGCAGCTTCTTCCCGCAAACTTCTACCCCGGGGAAACACACTTCCAAAAGAATTTTTCCCCTATTTTTACAATCTTAACCTGTTCAAGTTTAGAGTTAACCGTTATATTCCTGTCCTATCTCTATAGATTGCTCCTTAACGTGACCCCCGGGCCTCGTACAGGGTAAACATTATATATATATATGTATGTGTGTGTGTGTGTGTGTGTGTGTGTGTGTGTGTGTGTGTGTGTGTGTTTGGTACCTCCAATAAATTGCTGAAAAAACAGCATAGTATGTATAAAAAGGTCCCAATCTTAATGAAAACGAACTTTTTCCATCAAAATGTTTATATTATTAAGTGAAAAAAATCAAAGTAATTTTTAAATTATTTTTTTAAATTTTTTTAATCCCTGTTTTTAATTTTTTAACATGTTCGAAATTTTGGTAACAAATATTGTTTTGATTTGAGTTAGCAAGTAATCAAAATGTTACGAGTGTTTACAGTGGTAAACGTAATATTACATAACACACTTTTTTTCCGGTGACAAACACATTAATTTGGAAATTCTCGCAAAAATCAAATAACTTTCAGTACTCATTCACAAATTAATGAAATTATTTTTGAAATTATTTTTTTAAAATCTTGGTAAAAATACTCTGTACAGCTGTTACCCCCGTCCACGTAAATCCAAGTAATTTAAATAAATCAAACTCTGTTGTGGAAAATGGTTTTATTAGTTAAACACAGTACTCATTTGAGAATATAAATTTTTTTTAATCTGGCCTGTATTTCCGAAAATCTGCTCCGAATATAAAAATAAAAAATGTAATAAAACTCCGATATTATTTAATTTGTTAAACTTTTAATGGATTTAATAAATAATGTATATATGAAGGACATTACAGTCTGAGGAAAAAAAATTCAATTTTAAAAGAATTGTTTTCACTTTTTTTAATTATTATAATTTATAAAGTTTCAAAAATATTTTTAAAACACTTCAAGGATTTGTTGGGGTTAGTTTAAAAACTAATTAAACGAAAATGATATAGATATAAGTTCTCAATTTTTTTCTGAAATATTATTTCTTAAAAATTGCTATCAAGTCATTTGGACAGATTTTCGCAAGCAGAGAACTTTTGAGCACTTCCTCTTTCATAGACAGATAGATTACATGAAATCTATCCAATAAATTCAGTTCCGGTGTAATACTAAGCTTAATGCAAGCGGTCTGTATTGGCCCCTTTTCTGTAATTTTCCATAAATCCGACGTTTCCTCCGCCCTTTTTATTTTATCTTAATTCTTAGTAGAAACGAAAGAAAAAAATACTCACATGAAAAATGATCAGAGCCCTAAATCTCATTCAAGCAAACAGACAGCTTCAGTTCCATGTGTCGAGAAAAAGATATCAACATGCTGAGAGTACGTTATATGATAGCCAATAAGACCGGATGCGAGCAAACTCAAAGAAATAAAATATCTCCATTAAAATGCCACGATATCACGTATATGTTTTCCTTCTAAATAATTTGTTAGACAGACTCGCATTTTTGAGACATGATAAGTAAAAGACAGAGATGGAATGTTGCTAAAAATAATAGATAAACAAATAATAAATTTTTATAGACTTATACTTCATTGTCGGTTGTTGGTTTGATCAAACGATAAACCCAAAGACAACAGGGCTTACGGCTATATCACGTTGAATACACCGGTTCTCGTTCGATCACCGAAGTTAAGCAACGTTGAGCCTGGTCAGTACTTAGATGTGTGACCGCTTGGGAACACCAGGTGCTGTAAGAGTTTAGTGACGGATGTGCGTTGTGGTGCAGTGGATATCGGCTCGGAAAGAGAAATCTGTGAGCCGAGTTCGAATTCCAGTTGAATACCCTGCATTCACTTAAGCACTGGTACCCTTGGGAAAGGTATTAATCCGTTCCTTGCTTGGTTAAATAACAGGCTATGACTTGGGGACCCTGCCCTTAAAAACAAAAATCCCAATGAATCTTGATACTCGAAAAGAAAAAAGTATTACTAGACACTAAATTTATATAAAAAACAACAATAAATTGTTGAAAGAAAAAGGTATTACTAGCAATAAATAAATACCCTGAAATTTAGTTAGCAATAAATGACCCGCCGAGGTGTTGATATGCCACAAAACCAAGACAACAGACACCAAAGAACTGAATGTTATGTGGCCTAAACGTTGTAAAAAATAAACAAAGACGAAGAAGTTAGTCCAAACCAAACCGCATCTTCTTCTTCTGCCATGTACCCTGTCCTTTCAGAACGTAGACGATCATGGCCTTCCACGTCTCCGTATCCCTGGTGGCTCTTAACACGCTTTCTCTTGTAACATCTCGCAAGACCCGTTCTGTCATCCACCTGCTCAGGCCCTTCAAATATGTTATTCGCTGCTTTCTTCTGTTTCTTTTTCCCTCTATCTGGCCTGTTAGTATCAGATTCTCCAAGCCCTCCTTTCTCATTGCATGTCGCATGAACTTCAGCTGTCTCTTCCTAATACTCAGTATTAATTTCCATTTCGTTTCCATCCTTTCCAAAACCTCATCATTGCTCACATGCTCGATCCATGAAATCCGTAGCATCCTTCTGTAAAACCACATTTCAGCTGCTTCAAGTTTTTCCTTCATCTTTGATGGTATTGTCCAATATTCACTGCCATATTGAAGAACTGACATCACATGAATGATTAAAACACTTCTAACAATGTCCGGTCAAGAACAGTAGCTTATCACTATTAAAAAATAAAAATAGGACGCTTCATGAATTTATCTTTGCACTTTGAGCGAATTCTGAATCTAGACGCCATTGAATTATTTACTACTTGTTTATGAGATTTCACAGAAATATTTCCTTCTGATGTTAACGTTATCACTTTTTTAATTCTTTATAATAATTTGTCGGGAAAAATAACTCCACTTCTAGAGTAAGACTACTTCTAGAATTATCTTAAGATAAAATAATCAAAGCGTTTATAAGCTGTAACATCCGCTTTTTACAAAACAAAATATTTTCAAAACATTATAGAGGATTGCAATGTTTGCGGTAGATATCTAACCAGATGGGAAATGGAAGGCTTTTAAAAATATATCTAACCAAACACTTCATTTTAAATACCAAATCAAAGACCTCATTTTAAATACGCCAACTTCGACTAAAGATCTTTTCCCCCATAAACGCTAACGTTCCATTCTCTCGTTTCACTGGTTGATAGCAGAGAAGACGCCATTGAAAATAATTCAATTAGAAACTGAAAATTTATAACTTCTTTTCCTAGTAGACATACATTTGAACTTATAATAGAAATCGATTTTTTCTTGGAAATGAAACTCCAACGTTTAAAATTATACTGAATTAACTTTAGGTGTGTATTGAAAAGTTCCCAATGCTTTTGTTTTAGTACAATCAGTTAATAAAATCTATTAAATATATATTTATCAATCAATCAAATATTTTTATTGAATTTCTATGACCGTGCACAAACGTTCTGGAAGCTTTCGGATTTCATTCTGGGGAAAAAGTACCCTGATGTTAAGCCAATAGATTTGTAGATTAAATTTTAAATATCGACGTCTTCTTGAAATTTTGACATCTTAAGATGAATGTTTTATCGACTGAAAATCACAAACGATAATGTATATATCTTTGTGGTCAGAGGTACGAGCGGATTCTGGTCTTATTCGATCATTAGTTTATGGTGCTACGCATCCTGTCTCAGCAACACGTCGATAAAAGGTTAGATAATTCGGCTGTCTTTTGTCTTTGGTCTAAAAACGCAGTCTGATAAAGCCGTGCAGCCTCGCGTCCATTACTATTTGCACGACCGTATGTAAAATTCATACCTTTCTACTCACGATATGAATATCCTATCATTGTTAAACCGAAAACCTCTCAATGAACTCGCTACAACATACGGTAAACGTTGAATAAAATAAATAAGTTTATTTAAATTGCGCCCTCTGGCTAGATCAGTGTAAATATTTAATATTAATAGAATCCTTTAGGATTTACGTCGAAGCCGTTTTTGTTTTTTTTGGATTTATGACTATATATATATATATATACACACACACACGCACCCTGACTCTCCCTGAGAAGTTAATTTTAAAGCGCCTCGTTTCATTCGGAATATCTTTGCAAAATTTGAAGCGTTCAGTTTTATTCGGAACATCTTTGCAAAAGGCTGTGGAACTCTTCATTCTCAGCGATCCTAAAATTGGAGATAGCACATTCAGTTTACGATGTCAGAAGCTCCCAAGGTTACAATATTGTATATTTTTTTCCTTTTTACCTCCTCTTTTTTTTTTTTTTTTAATTCAGCGAGTTCTTTCGTCAATCACGGTACAATAATCCAATCAAAGCTTGAGTAGGCGTCGTACTATATAAAGAGCGTATCGAATCTAAGGGATTTATGTCCCAGTTTTGCAAATGATATTGAAGCAAGATATCATTTTCCCATCGTTGGATAACAGATGAAAGCATTCAATCCGTTTCATGAAGAGACAAGTTTCAGGATCAATTTTCTTTGTGAAGTTAACTGTGGTCTGCTACTGAGGGAAGAATCGCATATTTCGATAAATAAGCCATTTTTCTTATTTCTTCCGTAGTATTATTAATAGTAGTAGTAGTATCTCTGTTTCCTCCCAGTTTTTCGTTTTCAAATGGAGATTTCTTATGACAGGCCTTCTCTAGCAAAGCCGTACGATCTTAAACAGAACGTTTGCCGAGTCAAGCAACGCAGATTTATGAAGCGATGGAATCTTTATATCTTATGTACCATCAGAACGTAAACGATCATAACCCTCCACATCTTCCTGTCCCTTGTAGCTCTTAATAAGTTTTGTCTTTTTGTTATCTCTCCCAATCCATTTACTCAAGCCCATCAAGTATGTCACGCGTTGGTATCCTCAGCATCTTTCCGTAGAACTACATGGTTCCGTAGAACTATATGGTTTATTCCCATTTTCTTAATGTAGGTCTTTAGTTTCAGGGGTATAGGGGTATAACACCCATGAGATAACTGACACATTAGTGGCCTGAATGTCCCACTTTCTGGCAACCTCAGTCTGTAGGTCAGTGTAGTTGATAATCTTTGTAATTTCTTTGGTCTTGATATTGTGGCCACCAAAAACAACCACGTCAATAAAAAGGCATTTTCTAACTTTATTTATTTATTTTGCTTATATTTTAATTTTCCCAATGAGAGTCATGTTTGGTTTTGGTGGCCTTAATGAGGCGGTCAGTTTGGAGGTTGATTTCCCATAACATCTAGACTTGGTAATTTTCGATTACTTTTTTTCCGGTTCGTGATGGTACCATTTCTGCTCGACTTCAAGTTCATCGTCCCGATATTGGCACCAATGCAGATGCGAGGCCAATATATCATGGCGGCGCTTGTATTCTTTCTGCCCAACCATTCGACAAGCGCTAATGATGTTGGTGACTTTTTCCACCTTCATGCCGCAAAGTCTGCATTTGTCTGAATCCACTTGTTGATAGAAGTTCTTCTGGTCAAAATTAATATTCAGGGCATGTTCTTGGACGGCTGCCAGTAGGTTTTCAGTCTCGAGTTTCTGTTCACCTTTTCCTAAACAATCCCACCAACCTTGTGTATTAAAATTCTGGGGTTTAGGTTTATTCTTTTACATTATTATTAATAATAATAATAATTAATTAATTAATTAATGTCAGAGTTAGAAATGAATCGCGATTATTCAAGCAAGTTATTTTCGTTATCTATTTATTTTTCTTCCTCTTCTTTTTGTCATTATTATTATTATTATTATTATTATTATTATTATTATTATTATGTCATTTTTCATTATAAATCAATTTCTGCTATGGTCGCACTACCTACCAAATCTACAGGAATACTAAGGCAGGTAGTGGTGTGTTGTTATGACTCCATTTCATGTTTTTTCATATCTCC
Source organism: Ascarosepion bandense (assembly GCA_037127315.1). Lineage (NCBI taxonomy): Eukaryota > Metazoa > Mollusca > Cephalopoda > Sepiida > Sepiidae > Ascarosepion > Ascarosepion bandense. The sequence continues at coordinate 3,844,643 of JBBBDQ010000277.1, forward strand.
CTAACATCCGTAGCGTTACATAGACAAATTTCTCCTTACTGTGTGGTCTGTACTTAACAAAACAATGTTTTGTATATCTCTTAAGCTGGGGTTTCCAGTGATTCTTTCAATGTGTTTTTTTTTAATTTTGTTCCATTTTTTATCATTCCAAATGCACCCACTATCACTGGTACATTTCTTGTTTTCAATTTTCACATTTTTTTCTATTTCAATTTCCAGTTCTTTATATTTTGACAGTTTTTCGAATTCCTTGGTTGCTATGTTACAATCCACTAGACAAGCCATATCAATTAATAAGCAAGATTTTTCTTTTTGGTTTTTAACAATAATGTCCGGCCTATTTGCTTCAATTTTTCTGTCTGTCTAAATGGTGTTATCCCATAGAATAGTGACATCTTCTATTTATGTAACCGGTGCTGGGTTATGTTCCTACCAGTGTTTCCATAGTGTTTGCACATTGTCCAGTGTAAATATTGCCCTACTCTATCGGGACGATTTTTATATTCATTTGGGGGAAGTACAGAACACCCTGAGATTTGATGGTCTATTGTTTCTTGGTATTTATCACAGAACCTATTATTCTTATTCTTATTCTTATTCTTATTTACCTCCAGTGTTAGAAGTGGAGAGTGATTATTCAAGCAAGTTGTCTTTTTTATACAGCTGACCTAAGTCAAACATGAATCGTAAAATGTTTTCTTATAAATTCTTTTTCAGAAGATAAATCCTAAAATTGCATTCGGCAGAGAAACCCGGATTTTTTCTGGTCCCAAATTAGAGCCTGTGGTAATGTATATAAAATAAACCAAACCCGGATATAAGAGAAATTAGGATATAAGAGAACTTTTATCCGGTCCCGACAACTCTCATAAATCAGGGTTACACTGTATAATATATATAACAAATGTTTGTATATAACATTAAAACTGATCGAGGGTTGCAAAAACAAAATATCAACCAGGTTTTTTTTTAATATAATGCTTTCAAGGCAAGCATAACCTGCAAGATAATCGAACCTAACTTTGCAGTTTGCCTTTACTCCCTTTTTCAAATATGTCAGGTGGCTTCACACTGTCTTATCGACAAATATTTTCATGGCAACTGATCTGACAAGGTTTATTTCCCTGGTTTCCCAAAACCACATGTATTTAATTGTGCTACTCGATTGGCATTTATGTCCCACATTTTACCATCAAAATAGTTCAGTGTAATCGCTTTTTCTATTCTAACAATTTCTTTTCTTGCACTTTCTGTTTGTGGAAGTCTCTACAGTTTGTTTGCTTCCCTGATAGCTACAATCTCCAAAAATGTCAAGGAAAAGTCAATCTTCTATCTACTTGATGTCATCTTCTATCTACTTGATTCCTATCCATTTTTCTTCGGCATCCCCTGTGCCTTTTTTTCTCATAGTCCATACTGTTGTGACCTTGTCCCCATGTTATTGTGGTCCGTTGGGCCAGAAATAATGTGTTAAATGTATTACAAAGACAGCAGTACAAACATATACTAATGAACGCGTTATACTGGAGGGTTATACTGGAATAAACTCTCTCTCTCTCTCTCTCTCTCTCTCTCTCTCTCTCTCTCTCTCTGCTTTACAAAGCAGAACTGCTAGTTATATCAAGTTCAGAAGTGTTCAATGCTTCATATGGGTAAGTCAACATAACACCTCCCCATTTCCACGAAAATAAAATTTGAACCAAAATGATTATCTTCTTCACAGTCAAAACGACGGACAGAAACACTGATATATAAAAATACTAGCAGTATAGCCCGGCGTTGCCCGGGTGTAATGAAAGCTTTAAAACTAATCTATGGTCCTGGAGCTCAGACTCTTTGGACATTGGCACGAAAGACTAAAAAGCAATAGTTGTTTCCAGTTAAAGCGAAACCGTAGACTGAAAGAAAAATGAATGGATGTAAGTCAAATTTTGATTTCCTAGTATCGATATCAAATTTTCTGCACTATTGTAAGAACTGCAACCTTGAAACTTCTGAATATCGTTTCTTATGTCTTTGTCTATGAGTGTATCAAATTTTATTAAAATCGGACCACTCTTTCCATAACCCGATTTTTTCGATTATCGATTTTCTATATTTACTTCGACACAAAACCTAGCTAAGAACACTCGCAGACGCTTATAGTATAACTGTGTAAATTTTCAAGAAAATCGGTTCAGCCGTTTCGGAGTCTATAGGTAACGGACACACACACACACACACACACAGAGAGACAAATTTCCATTTATAAATAAGTTTAGATACAATATAGTTTTATTTAGGTACCTCCAATCATTTTCGATATCTAAATTTTAAATTGAATTTTTTTTAAATACATAAGTTTTTTAAAACTTTTATTTTAGTTTTAATTGAAATCTAAATGATTAAATTTACTATTTTCAGTAAGCAAAATACTCTGGCGTATTTAAAACAAAAATTATATTGATTGGAATCTAAAATTTTTCAATTTTCCGGCCATTTTTAAGCGATCAACACATTTGTAAACAAAAGTTAATTCTCGGGTTTTAAATGCTTGCAAAAATAAAATATACATCTGTGGCACATTATTTTTGGAAATTATTCAATTTAATGTTAAATTAATCTGATTTAAATAAGTATTACTTATTTATAGCGTGAAATTTAGAATTAAACTATTTCTTAATCATAGAGTTGAACTTTTTGACCTGAAACAAGATTTTTTATCAAAATTTCAAACGAGTTAGACGGGATTAATTTTATTTTTTTTTGAAAAATTAAAAATTGCTTTGATCTTTTCTCTCAATAATATTATGAACATTTTCATGGAAAAAGTTTGTTTTTATTAAGTTTGGGGCCATTTTTATTTATACTATGCTATTTATTTATACTATTTTAAGCGATTTAGTAGAGGTACCTAGTTTATTTTTTTTTTTTTTCGATGACTTAGTTTGTGTCTAGTGGAGGTTGGTCGGAGGTAGGCACGTGCTCTTACGTGAAACAGTTGGCGGCTACGTTCGTCTTCCCTTCTCTCCTGTCTCTGATCTGAACTGAACTTTTGTTTGATCTCTTTGATCTATTAAATAAGCGAGCCTCGCTCGACGCGTGACACTTCCGTCTCGCATTTCATTTATATTTCGAGTGCTTAGTTCTTTGACCTCGACCTCAAAACAAAACAAAACCCAGCCTGCGTCTGGATTTTCCCACTCACTGACATTTCGAAACAATGTATATTTTCTTTTATATCTTGCCGGCTTTGTGTCGTTCAATGCTAATACACTTCTGAGCGAAATGATACACTGCAGTAAAAATATAACACTCTCACTGTAACTCCTTGCAGTCCTGCCTTGCTTGGGGTGAAATTATTATATAAAAAAGCAGTCTTTGTAATTACAGAGCTCAATATCAATAGATATGTCATTTGTTCATTATTCTATGTGCTGTGTTTCTTTGGGGTCAGGTGATTATGGTTCCCCACAACATCCTGTTTTTGTTGCTCTTAATAACGTAAGTCATTTCCCTATATTTTTTAATCTCTGTTTTAATCTCTGTTCTGCCAACCATTCATACAAGCTTTTTATGTAGGTTATTTGCTGCTTTTCTCTGTCCCTCTTCCTTTAATTTTCTGTGAATGTCAAATTCTCCAAGCTTCTTTCTGCATTATGCGTAAATAAGTTCCATTTGTCTCATTCTGATTCTGACTATAGATGGTGATGATACAACAATGCTAGGCGAAGGGTTTCCTAGACTAAAGTCAATGGGAAAAAATTAGGCTTCCTTTAATAGAATCAATGTGAACAAGGCGGGCCTTCAAGTTAGAAGATATCGGCTGTTGTTTGACCTGGAGACGGATGGTCTTCGCCAGATCTATTTACACAGGGTATGCTACTCACGGATGAATACCTTTTTGGTTTTCAAGCCTGATATGTGACGAGAATTGGACAATTGCTCAGTGACCCGACGATAAAGGGACTTCTCCTTTTTTTTGTGCTATGTCCCTTCGGGACGTTGTAGATCATGGCTTTTCATAATTTCCTGTCCTTTGTAGCTCTTAATAAATGTTGTCTTTTTGTTATTTCTCCTAAATTTTGTTCCACCATCCATTTACTCCAAGCAGGTTATGCGTTGTTTTCCTATGTCACTTTTTTCTTTCAATATACACTACCGGCCATAATTATTAGGTCATTTTTAAGAAATGATATCTTTCATACTATTTTTAGTATTTATTGCCAAATAAAAAAAAGAATGGTTCTTACTTTGCAAAATTTTACAAGGCAATGAAGCAAAAATGAACTCGTCCAAATCACCCTAAATTTTCTTCATTCTTTCATTGATGAAACTGCAATATACGTAATTATTAAATATTTATATATTCATTTGATGCACATGTTATTGTGCAATATTAACAAACCAACCATTCTATTTTCATTTACATTTATTCACTTGACAATAAATGTTAAAAAATAGTATGAAATACATAATTTTTTTAAAACACTGGGGTGGCTTAATAATTATGGCCGGTAGTGTATATTGTGAGTATCAAATCTTCCAAGCCTTCTTTCCCTATTATGTGCCTTATATATTTCAACAGTCTCGGAAATACCAAAATCAAACAAGTGCAACAACTTAAATATTAGGGATGTGTTTGAACAAAGGACGGAAAGCACAGTCCTGAAAAGCGCATTGGGATAGTGAAAGATGCCTTCTAAATGTTAAGTAAAGTATTAAAAAACCGAAAAAATCCTTTATAAACAAAGGATAATGTACTTAACTGTTACTTAATATCAGTCCTCCAATATGGCGATGAATGCTAAACAATCTCCTCAGAGATTAAGTAGAGGCTTGAAGAAGTATAACTATGATTCTGCAGAAGGATGCTGAGAATGCTATGGACCTAATATTGGAGTTAAAACGAAGTTTTAAATAAAATGGAAACAAAAAAGGTGAAGGGGCTGATGATGAGGATGATAATAAATTTCCAGTAAGATTCTCTGAATTTGCTTATTAAAAATGTATTGACCCATAATCAATGTCGAAACAATCACTGTCAACACCAATCAAATACAATTATTATTATTATTATTATTATTATTATTATTATTAAATTTCCATCACATACAAGGCACCAGAGTCATTCAAGATAGTGGGTTACTGAAGGGTTGCTATATGGACGTAAGAGAAAATAAATACAGCTAAGAAGATATTTAGGATACATACAGGTAGATCTCAATAGAAACGAAGAAAAGAGTGCTAGACTGTTACGTGATGTCAGTTCTTCAATACGGCTGTGAATGCTGGACAATATCATCGAAAATGAGGACAAAACTGGAAGCGGCCGAAATGTGGTTCTACAGAAGGATGCTACGGATATCGTGGACTGAGCATACAAGCAACGACGAAGTGTTAGAAAGAATGGCAACAAAAAGGAAATTGATGCTGAGCATCAGGAAGAGACAACTGAAGTTCCTGGGACATGCAATGAGGAAGGAGAGCCTGGAGAACCTGATACTGACTGGACAGATAGAAGGAAGGAGAGACAGAGGAAGGCAGCGGATAACATATTTGCAGGGTCTGATCAGGTGGATGACGGAACGGGGGTTGCCAGGAGCAACAGGAGCAAACATACTAAGAGCCACAAGGGATAGGGAGACGTGGAGATCCATGATCGCCTACGACCTGAAGGGACAGGGCACATAGAAGAAGAAGAACGGTTAACCCTAGACTTGAAGCGGTTAAGATTGTAGTAATCGGGAAGACATCCTCCCGTGAGTTTGTTTGACAAAGTCGCGCTTGTTGATGGAAACTTTTATCTTTTCAAGTGGATAGAAATGGAATGACGATGTTTCGACCCTGTGTAAGCTGCATGGTAGGCCCTAGACCTAAAACTCTGTGTTGGTAGAAGAAAGGAATGTCGCTGCTCTTAACATTTTACATGGAAATAGCTATAGAGTCAAGATAGGCTTTTGTCTGTGAGAAATTCTTAGAGTTGAAAATAATTTATCACCCACGAGGTCGTGCGAACGCCTTTGAAATCTATCAAGGCTGGAAATTACGAATTGGGCATATTATATTAAGTGTCTGGTACCAGAACAAAGAAAAAACGACGAAGGTTTAGGAAATAAATAATTGTATTAATGAAAAATACAATAACTGAATTGGAGTAGATAGACTAAACTATCGCCCGGTTCACACTCCACCCACGTCTATTGAACAGATGTTCAGACTCATCCCTTGTTCCCTGCTTAGGATGTGGTTTCCGGTTTTCTCTTCCAATCTTCACTTTTTTTTTCAATTGGAGTAGATAGACTAAACTATCGCCCGGTTCACACTCCACCCACGTCTATTGAACAGGTGTTCAGACTCATCCCTTGTTCCCTGTTTAGGATGTGGTTTCCGGCTTTCTCTCTTCTAATCTTTTCACTCTTACGTAGCCCCCGGCACATCAGTGGCGTTGCCGCCTTGCTCGGGGTGATATGATTAAAAAAAATAAAAAACTGGTAAATCGGTGTAAATGTCTCCCGTAAAGAGAAAGAGATAAGTATCGTCATAAAAGTCGTCCGCGAAGACGTACGGAATAAGTTGGAGGATGAGTTGTGACTTACTACGGCGACGGTCTTTGGCGGTATCACAGGAGATGGCGGAGAGATCGCGCCCCAACAAGCGTTTCGAATCGTGGCTGGTATGCCGGCAGACTGCCAAAGCTATCCCTTTAATGAGTTTTATATCCTTTTCTTAGGTTCAGATTGGCTTCAAATTTTATTTTGTTTCTTTAGACGGGAGTGGGTGCGATTAGTAAAAATTCTGAATTGTATTTTTCTTTGAGTGTGAAAGTGAAACAGAAGCTATGTGCAAAACCTATGTGCAGGCGACAAAAGTTTTAGTAAAGACTTAGGTTTCGGAGTGTTCACGTCCGGTCAGTCGTGGAAATTTGTGTATAGAGAATCAGAAGATCTGGTTTTAAGATGAATATAACAGACAGCTTCAACCGAGATAAGGTAGCAAAACTCCATTTTTGAATCTAGTACTTCCTGGAACGCAACAGACCATACGACACTAATGTTCTGAATATAACCGCATTCCATTTTCTCAGAAAGAAAAAAAGTCTTTTTATTTCTATTTTTCTATCTTTTTCTTACTCAAAACTACAGCTTACGGCAATATTACGTTGAAACATTGGTTCTCGTGCGATCTTCGAAGTTAAGCAACACTGAGCCTAGTAATGTGACTATCATCTCCAAATTTTGTTAGTCTGACACAAGGTAACCAGTAGTTAGTATTGGTTGATTTGTTTTTTTTTACGGTTGTCAACCTTTTGCAGGCTATTTATAGCCAGAAAATATTTTTAAATTGTAACAATTTTTTACAGATAATAATAAATTACTGATACAGGCTCTACTTTTTAACCTATAACTGGATTATATAAAAAGTTTTTTAAAAGAAATGGATTCATGCCTTTCCCATGGCTATGTGCGCGTAAGTGAATATAACGAACACGACTGGAATTGAAACTTGACACTCCAAGTTCCAGTTCCTAGATGAGTGATAACGGCCTGGAACTGGAACTTGGAGTGTCAAGTTTCAATTCCAGTCGTGTTCGTTATATTCACTTACGCGCACATAGCCATGGGAAAGGCATGAATCCATTTCTTTTAAAAAACTTTTTATATAATCCAGTTATAGGTTAAAAAGTAGAGCCTGTATCAGTAATTTATTATTATCTGTAAAAAATTGTTACAATTTAAAAATATTTTCTGGCTATAAATAGCCTGCAAAAGGTTGACAACCGTAAAAAAAAACAAATCAACCAATACTAACTACTGGTTACCTTGTGTCAGACTAACAAAATTTGGAGATGATAGTCACATTATTAGTTGAGAACTCAAGAAGAAGCAAAAATTCAAATAATTTTTTATTAAATTTAAAAGTATAAATCAAATTCTGTCCATAATTTTTATAAAAATCTTTGTTGATTTTTTAAATTGTACGAAAGTCTAAAATATTTAATCTGTTTTATGTAGATTCCTGACATTTTTTGTGGAACATTAAAATAAGTTCAATAATTCACAAAGTTGGCATTTTTTTCATTCAACTTATGACAAATTTTATTTAGCAGTGTTTAGAAACGTAACTGGGTCACATTTTTTAAATATTACAACTCATCTTCTTTTCTTTTTTCTTTCTTTCTTTTTCCTAATGTTTCACTGGTTGTGGAAGTTGGAAACTAACTTCGCTAAAATAAAAAGTAAATTTAAACTGCAAAAGTCTTGCCAGAATTCATCATTGGCGGCCACAATCTGAACAATATAAGATGTGAAAATGACACAATGCTGATAGTAGAATCAGAAAAACAAGACCACCTACAGAAGGTAGCAAGGGAAAGAGAAAAAAAAGATTAAATATAAACTACAAAAAAAAAATGAATGCATGGTCATCAGCAAAAAGAGGACCCCCAAAATGCGAACTACAGGTCAGGGGTACTAAAATCAAGCAGGTGCAGAAATTTAAATACCTGGGAATTATTCTTACAGAGAACGGAAAGTGCAACACTGAGATCCGAAGGGATTGGAATGGCCAAAGACGTATTTCTAAGGTTAAGCAGAGTACTGAGAAACAGGAAGATTTCGTTAGAGACAAAGAAATGAGTACTGGAGTGTAATATGATATCTGTCATCCTATAAGGCAGCGAATGCTGGACAATCTCCTCAAAGGTAAAGGAGAGACTCGAAGTAACTAAAATATGGTTCTACAGAAGGATGCTGGGAATAACATGAACCGAGCATGTGAGCAACGACAAGGTTTTGGAGAGGATGCAAATGAAAAGGAAACTTATACTAAACATTAGGAAGAAACTGATAAATTTTCTGGTTCACGTAATGAGGAAAGAGGACTTGGAGAATTTAATCCTCATAGGACGGATAGAGGGAAAGAGAAACAGGAGAAAGTACTCGTAGTTTCAAATGGTAACGCATCTATGAGGAAGTACTATAAGCAAGCTTGAAATTCAGTGTATGTCATTTCTCCGAGGTGTAAACAACTTTGTTAGTAATAGCGTTAAACATGTCGGATTTAACACAAAAAAGTGCATTTGCGGGGAGTTTTACTGCACTACTTTATTCAAAAGAAATCTGCAGCTAAAGCACGCAGAATTCTTGTGGAGACTTATGACGACCATGTTCTGCCGGAAACAACATGTGCAGATGTGGCTTAGATGCTTCAAAAGTAATGATTTTGATGTTGAAAATAAAGAACCCTCTGGTGCACCGAAAAGGTCTGAAGACGAAGAATTGGAGGCATCACTTCATGAAGACTCGCATAAGGCGCAAGCTGAACTTTCAGAATCATTAGGAGTTTATCGCACAAGTTTTAAAACGTTTGAAAGCATCAGGAATGATTCAAAGTGAGGACATTTGGTGCCGTACGAGTAGATACCGAGAGACGTCGAATGGCATCTTGTCACGTGTGAACAGCTGCTTAAACGGCAGAAAAGAAAAGGTTTTTTTTGCATCGTATCGTGACCGGTGATGAAAAGTGAATACACTATGATAAATCTAAGCGTAGAAGATCGTGGGATAAGCCACCGAAAAATTAAGGCCAGCACGATTGTGACGTGACGTCACAAAAGTAGTCCTATTAGCGAGACCGGCAGTAATGAATGATTGGAAAGATGTCTTAGAAAACTTTTTTAAATTACGTTTAAAAAAGAAAAAAAAAGAAACAGGGTAAGATTGTTGTTGTGACGTATCTCGAACACGTGACATATGGTTCGCAATATAAAAAGGTCTAATATCGTGTAGCGAGTGTGAAGTCGGCAGCCAGTACTTCCACTTTGTAAACGGCGTAGGGAGGCGATCGAGCGTTTGCTATTCTCCATTCTGTGGAAAGGACGCACACACTACGTCGACAAACGTGTCTGTTACCAACGTCCGTGTCATGGGGGTCTGGGACTGCCGTACCTGATGGGCCATAAGGTTACGTCAAGGTTGGTTTTCCTCAGGCGAGCGATTTTAAAAGACACATTGCTGAGGGGGATGGTGAGGGACATGTTCCCTAGCCTTACTATCACCCCTCCCATCTCGAGGCGGTACCGTAAGTCTCGAGGGAGATCGAGTTTTCTCCTCGAATGTCTGGCGGCCTTGCAGGCCATTCCACGGTCCAATGACCTTTCACGGCCTAGGAGAGTCTTCTATCGTGGGTTAGTGGAGGGTGTCGCGAAGGATTCATTACGTGATGTTCTGCGCTTGTCGGATGAGTTTCGCTCGTTCTGGTCTTGGCCGCCAGGTAGTGATTATCTCAGCAACTCTGAGTTTTCGCTCACCTGGCGATTGGCTCGAAATCTGTTGTCTCTCAATGACAAGGCATTCATATGGAGCCTGGCGGATTTGCTAGATTGTGAACGCTGCGACCTTGGCTTGGAAGAAACGGCTTCGCACGCCTTCTAACATTGTTCGCGGGTTCGCCATCTATGGGACCGGGTCGGCGAGTTGACTGCTCGTATCGCGCCGCGAGAACTTGTGCTCATTGATCGTGCATTTGCCTGCGACAATATGTGGCCTCCCCCGTTTTATGAAGTGTATGGTGTTTCTGTCGCTGCTAGCCACGGCTCGAATGGTGATTTGGACGATGCGAACGGAGGAAGTCTTGCGAGGTCAGCGTCTTCCACATCAGGATCTGATCCGCTATTTTGAGCATCAGCACAAAATAAGGATTAGAACTGATTGGAAACGTTTAACTTTGACAAACTTCAGCAAAAGGTGGGTAAATGTGACAAGCCTGGTTCGCGTGAACGGGGTTAGTCTTGATTTTCTATTTTAGATCTGCTGGCTACATCGGGGTGGATTCCTCTGGAACCCTCCCCTGGTTAAGGTAGCTCTCTTTTGTGTACCTAGTTAAAGTGAATGAATATGTTCCTAGCCTGTACCCGGCTTTCTCTTTTGTTATGATCTAAGTCTGGATTCCCAACTTCCCCAGTTTGTTTTGGCCTCCTTTTATCTCGGTTGGTTCAGCCTTTTATTGTCCCATTCCAGTAATTTTTTACCCCCTCCCCACTCCCTTAGCGAGTGTGCTTCTTGATTTCGCCGTTTGGCGGAATACAGCGGCCACTTTTTTTTTCTGGGATGGACGGTTCTTACTAACATTATTATTTTATTTAAAAATTTGTTGTATTTTCAGTTTATTTTTGGGTTCATTTCTCTCTCATTTCATTTTTCATTAAATGTTTTATACTCAACTATATTGTACATATTATATTGTATATTTATTTTATATTTTACATAAATACACTTTTATTGTCATGGGTTATTTTCCCCACTTTTTTTAGGTGCCCCTTGTAAGTTTGTGGCATTGTGGTGTATGAAGGATTGGGAGTGGATGGATGGGTTCTTGTGGTGATTGTGCAAATTGTAATGAGTGAATGGATCATGATAGTGTTTAGCTAGGTATAGGATAGTTAAGTGAGAACCAACCTCTCCCCCTCCCCTTTTCGGCCTTGTGCCACAATTTTGTATTTATTACAAAATAAATAGTGCCAGCACGGTCGTTGTCACCTCTACACGGACGTGTACTACTGTATCTACCGAGAATAGACGTATTACTGACTTATATCTGTGTATTGTTATTCCTCCACGATACAACAGATCCAGCCACGAAAGATTCATCTTGAACTACTACGAATTGCCAACAGATTTAACGACAAAGTATTCGAGAACAAAAATTTACCAACTAATTGTAGACAAAATAAGTCAGTCAAAACTCCCTACGGATTGATAACGCAAGAGTTGTAGGTTCAAATCTAAAATCTAACTACCTACGGAGTGGCGTTTCGGAAAAAATATGTATAAATGGAGGACTTCAAAAGTTGTATGCTACAATCTTTCAAACAGCAAGATATTCAACAACAAGAAAAGTTCGAGAAGTAACATTCGTTGGGAATATTTAAATCGTACGAAACCAGCACGGTTAACAAATACTGTGAGAATTTTCGGTGAAATGAAATAACTCTTTATATGTTTAAATGCTTGATTTTTATTCAAGAATTAACTGCAGCATCAAAGAAACTCGAACAAGATTACTAGCAAAACTTGAACCAGACCAGAAAATTACGCTTCGAAAATTAGCGGAAGAGTGTCAGCGTATATTAAAACTAAGAGTGGACACAGCTAAAATTGAAACAAGATATTTCGAATGTTCGTGCTACTAAAAAGGGAAAGGAAGTTAAGAAAACTAATTTTCAATTCAAGATAAATTCGTGTTGTGGGTGCGGAAAGTTGCATTTAAAAAAATATTGTCCCTTCAAGCATAAAAATATTTTGCTTGTGGTTTAAAAGGGTATAAATCTTCGCACTGCAGGGGTAAAGAAAAAAAAATGTGGTGCATTAACCCAATGAAAACGTTCAAAGAAAATATATTAATGGAAATAATAAAAACAAAATAGACTACAGGAGGATCGGACTTAACGATAATTAACGCCGATACATGGAGAAAAAAAAATGCCCACCCCTGAATACTACAAAAAATAGCAAGAGGGGTTACACGACAAAAACTAAAATTTAAGGGAAAAACTTTCGTAAATTTTCGTTTTAATGGAACAGAAAGAAATTTGACAGCATACGTTATGCAAAACTCAAAACCTATTCTGTAGAGATTGGATGAAGGAGTTTTCTTTATTTAACGTAACATTAAATTCGGTTTGCAATAAAATTGACAGTAAGTACTACAAGTTCAAAGTAAAAAAAAAATTTAAAAAATAAAACAAAAATACCCAGAAATTTGTTTCTGAGGGTCTTAGTTTGTGTACGAAAGTTAAAGCAAAATTTTAATTGAAAGAAAATGCTATCCCAGTTTTCGTCCAAAAAGGTAAGTTCCATATGCGTCAACAGAGTTGATTGACAAAGAATTCGAGAGACGAGGCGTAATTTAAAAGAGTGATTATAGTTCGTGGGCTGCACCAACGGGTATCTGGTAAAGAAAATAATAAAATAAGAATTGGTGTCGTCTAAACGACTGCTTAAAAGATGTAAATTACCCCCCCCCTTCCAAGAGCGAAAGGTATTTTTGCAAATTTAAATGGAGGACGGATATTTTTCAAAACATGACTTGTCTGAAGTATACTTACAGATAACAGTAGACAAAAAAATGCACAGAATGGTTAGCTATAAATACGCACTGAGGTCTCTAAGATAAATAGACTTCAATATTGTATAAAAGTAGCGCCAACTAATTTTCAACAAGTCATGGATAATATGCTAGCTGACCTCGATTTTGCTACAGCGTACTTAGACGATATTCTGATTAAAAGTAAAAATAGACGAGCACTCAAGCCATATTTTGGAAATATTTAAGAAAATAATGGAATATGGCTTGAAATTAAGCCTAGAAAAATGAATATTTTCTGCCGAAAATTAAATACTTGGGTCAGGTGATCGACGATAACGGCAGAAAACCCCATCCTAATCGGGTGGACGCAATAAAAATATGTCAGCACCGACGAATGTAGCTGCTTTAGTCATTTTGGGGTCTAGCGAATTTTTATAATGGCTACATTCCAAACATGCACATATTAAGAGCTCCACTAAATCATTTTCTAAAAAAAAGACGTGAAATTTAAATGGCCAGAGAAATGCCAAAAAAACATTTACAAAATTTAAAATCTGCACTGACCTCAGACTTAACATTGACACATTTTAACCCTAAAAAAAACAATATGTCGCGAGCGACGCAAGCCGTTATGGCGTTGGGGCTGTGCTATTACACACAAAAAAAACGACGGTAAATTAAACAAGGCAGATCATGTATCGAGAACTCTGCTTCCAGCGGAATTAGACTATTCTCAGATTGAAAAAAGAGTTTAGCGATTATTTTAATGCATTGCTGATTAAATGGTAAGTTCATTTTTAAAACTGGTAGCATTGTAATTTTTTTCACACTCAAACACTTGCCGCATCAAGATATTATAGTGATCCCCTCTAAGTCGCCGGTACTGACCAAACCTTGCACTCAAGGTGATCAGTTTGAAATTTGCCAGCTAATATGTACAGCATTTTCAATTCTTCTTTGGAATACATGGTCAGATAAGCCAACAATATTACCACCCTACTAATCAAAATAAGGTTTTAGAGAAATTTCGTCAACAAGTAAAGATCTTGTGTCCTGCGATAGTAACTTAAATTTATTTTTAATATACATAATATTATGTTGCTCATTCAAAAGATTCCTATATGTTAAGGTTAGTCTTTTAATGATTGAATAATTTGGTGAAATTATATTTTTGCTGCCTCTTAATAATCTGTACCCTTTAGGGTAGCAGTTGTATAACAATGAAGAAAATATCATTTCTGTCGCTTTATTTCAAGCTTATTCAGTGTCATCAGGTTTAACTGCTCGTATATAAATTTGATTGTTCTTGCACCACTAGTAGAAATGACATTACCAATTTCAGTATAGAAATCATATTTTGAGGTTTGGTTTACTGTTGTTCTGTATCAATTTTCATGTTTTCTATCATAATTTCAAGAGTATTTTGATTAGTCACACTTTTAGGAACCTTTATAGGCCCCTATTGTATTCACTTCTACATCTCTGCAAAACACGTTCAATAAAATCAGATTCAATTACAAGAGATTGATTTTTGGATATGGGATTTGATGATGCATATAATTGTTTTGTTTTCTGCTTAACAACACTCCAGTAATTTCTATCAAAAACTTTTAATTTCCCTTCTACATCATCAATATTATGAAATTTCTTCTGCTTTTTACATGCTAAGTCATCAATAATACTTTTATTTAAAGCTATTTTAAGGGCAGAATTTTCCATTTGAATTCTTCTAGAATCTGGTGGCTCCCTAGAGGTGCTCAGCGAAGATAAACATGAGACAGTATGGGAGAATTCTGGGGATAGCATCATCCTGAAGATATGTTTTTGAGGTCTGACTGCAATTTTGACACCTGTTTTTCATCAAACGCTGAAGATCCTCTCCTTATGTCCTCTGGTCGAAAATGTAGTTCACATACCTAAAAAACAATTTAAAAACCAAACCGATTTTAAATTCTTGTGAAAATCTAAGAAAAATCAGTCAGCAAAAATTTGCAATATGAAGAAAGAAATGAGAAAAGGAAAGAATTCTGATATTTTTAAGGAATATGATTTAATTTATTAATTCAACAAAATGATTGAGTGATGAAGATAAATACAAATAGAGAATTTTTAATATTTATACTTTTTTAAATCAAAATAATAAATAAAAACATTTTTATGAATAAAACAATTCTAAAAAATTGTTAGACTATTAAAATTGTTTTATGCCTATAAAAAATATTCCTTTATGAATTTGTATAAAAAATTTCTTTAAAGTTTTTTTTTTTTTTTTAATGAGGTTTCTAGCTGTTAAGTTTTCGCAATTTTCTTTTTAATGTGTTGTGAATTACAGAGACATGAAATTAATTTAATCCTTAAATTTTCTTTTATTTACAAATAAAAATATTTCTTTGTGGATTTATATAAAATTTTTCTTTAAAGTTTCTTTTTAAAAAAATAGATTTTAGCTTTTAAAAACAATTCAAGCAATAAAGTTAAGACATGAATATATCCCAACTTTCTCACTAGATTTAAATCTTAATTTTGTTGTGAATTAAAGATATGAAATTGATTTAATTATAAAAGTTTCAGTTAAAATTACTTATTTTTTAAAGAAAAATATACTCACTCTACTGAATTTATTAGGTACAAAATTATTTCTTTTGACAGTACTCAGGATGTTGATGTCCCACATTCTTCTTGTCATATCGACTAGGCCTTGAATTTTTGGTGGCAGTGAATAAGCCCAGCTATGCATCGACAACAAAGCCAAATATCCATGGTTCGAAACTTCTCTGCATTTGGTGGAATCAGCTAGGTGTAATTTATTATAAGCTGCTCAAACCGACTGAAACCATAATGGGAGATAGCTATCAACTACAGTTAGTACATTTGAACCAAGCATTGAAAAAAAAAATGGCTGCTATATGAGCAGAGACATGATAAAGTGATTTTTGCAACATGACCACACTAGGCCACATGTTGCAAAATGGTCAAAAATCTACTTGGAATGCTTAAATTGGAAGTTCTACACTACCTGTCATATTCACCAGACTTTGCTCCATTGTATTATAACTTGTTCTGATTAAAGGCACTTGGATAAATAGCACTTTTATTCACATGAAGATACTATGAGTCGACTCATGGTTAGCTTCAACAGAAATGTCGTTTTTCCGACGTGGAATTTAAATGTTGCCAGTAAGATAAAAAAAATGGCTAGTGATAGACAATACTTTTAGTTAAATATTTTTTTTACTAATTTTTGTAATTAAAACATTACTTTTCATGAAAATTAAGCGAGGACTTATTCAAGTTATTAATAATAATTTCTTAAAGATCATAGCTTTTCATTTCTTACTGACTTTTGCGTTTTGAATTTCTTTAGCCATTGAGAACCCAATTACTGACACAGCATGCCTTGTTATATGGTCTCTGAATTAAACCAATGTAACTATGTTTCAAGTTATGGCTTTTTCTATTGATTTTTGTGTTTTCTGTTGTTGTTTTTTTGTCCATTGAGAACCCAAGTACTGAAACAACATTGTATGGTCTCTGGATTAAACGGATATAACTGTGTTTCATGATACGTGACAAGTCATTCTAAACATTTATCACTAGGTTTATGAGAATGCTGCAAAATCAACTTGATATCATTACTTATCTGCACCCAAACGCTTTGGCACTTGGCTGAAACAATCTGCGTAAGCAAATACTAATGAATTTGATGTAATGAATATGCATATACCTTGGTTCCTCCTCACAGTAATCTGATTGGCTGGTGTCAGCCATAAATACAGAAAAAGGTGGCGATGCCTAAGACTACGCCTATTGGAAGGCCTATTGACTACGCCTATTGCATAAGCCTATGCCTAAGCATACTGCATACAACTACAACGAGTACCAGTTCATTACGGCTACTTGCTAGATTGTCCTACCCGATTACATTTGCCAAAACCACTTAGCTACTTTGAATAATATATATATATATATATATATATATATATATATATATCCCTTTCCAGGACATATCAGAATTATAAACTCAACATGTTCCTTGGATACATCTTCCACATTTCTATTGGTCAAGATTTATTTGTTGGCTCGCTAAGATTTTTCATAAGCATTATCAACGATTAGAGAAAGTGACACCATTAAGGTCTGCTCAGACTGTAGTGTGTCTTTGTCCCCCAAATCTTTTTGCTGGAGATTGGCTCAACACTTCTTAACAAAAGAGTACGGTAGACACCTGTCACCCAATATTTGATGCGGGTACCTCGAGGTGGTGTAATGGTTAGCACGCTTGTTTTACTAGAATCATTACAATTGAGTAGTGAGCACGATCCTCACTGGGTGCTCGATAATTTTAGCTTGTGCCACATCTAAGCTGCGCTTAGGAAATCCCCATCCAATTTTTAATAAGCTGTTGCTTATTTAAGATACAATTTTAAACATAACTCATGTTATTTTGTTAATTTATAATGGCGTTGTTTTACTTGTGAAGTAATCAAATAAAGCACAGGATTGTTATGCTATTATTAAATGGTCGACTACCAGTTTCTAATCATACCCAGCAGCCAGAACAATCTCTGGTGCAGAATCTCATATCTGCAGATTTTCACTTTCCATACCCACAGAGGCCACCTGTAGTTTATACTGTAACTATACTGAAATGACCTTAGTTACAGTTTCTGGGAGAGAACACATCATTTGGTGTGATCATCTGGCGTGAGGTAGCAGTATACTTGAAGTCTCAGTCACAGTAACTTGTAAATTCGTGTTAGCACAACCGAACAGTTTCATGAAACCACTTTAATTCACAACGGGGAGTCAAAATCCATGATATGCATTTTTCAAAGATGAAGTGGTCTGGAATTATAACAAACCGACCATGCTGAGATTTGCAAATGTTCTTACTACTTCGGAAATCAAACGTTCTAACCACTTGGCAACTCATTTGCTTTGATAAAATTCTGCCGGGAGTCTGTTCTACAAAGCAGCAGTGCTTGGAAAACTGTCAGAGTAGAACTTCTTTCTTACTAATGGAATACGCGGGAATGAGGATGAATCTTCCTAGCATACGTGAAATGACGGATCCCAGCTGTAAAGGACAGGGTTGGTGTAACCAAGTAGTGTAGCTTGTCAAAACATATGCTATGTAAGTAACGATAGAGTAACGAGAGGCTCGCAAAAATTCATTTTTTAGAAAAGAGGTTGTACGGTGAAAAAGAGACACATATGAGTGTCACAAATTCAGGCACGAGGGGACTAGAACATTTCAGCCAAAATATAGCAGCAATGCTCCATTTTTGGTCTGATTTGTTTCGTGTAACTATAGATTACTAGCAGGATAGCCCGGCGTTGCTCGGGTGTAATGAAAGCTTTAAAACTAATCCATGGTCCTGGAGCTCAGACTCTTTGGACGTTGGCAGGAAAGACTAAAAAGCTATAGTTGTTTCCAGTTAAAGCGAAACCGTAGACTGAAAGAAAAATGAATGGATGTAAGTCAAATTTTGATTTCCTGGTATCGACATCAAATAAGTTTCGTCGTAAACTGAATTTTGAAGACTAAATAAGTTCTCTGAGTAAACGGTATCATGGCTGAGACTAAGAACTACAATTATACCTACTTAGAGCCAAACCCGAAGCAAAAACTAAAATAAAAGGACTGAAAAAAATACAGACATACAGACAGATAAACAGACACTCACAAATATCTTGCATTTTACATATATATATATATATATATATATATATATATATATATAATCGATTTTCTGCACTATTATAAGAACTGCAACCTTGAAACTTCTGAATATCGTTTCTTATGTCTTTGTTTATGAGTGTATCAAATTTGATTAAGATCGGACCACTCCTTCTATAATCCGATTTTTTCGATTATCGATTTTCGATGTTTATCGGGGGTACCTCGACACAAAACCTAGCTAACAACACTCGCAGACGCTTATAGTTTAACTGTGTAAATTTTCAAGAAAATCGGTTCAGCCGTTTCGGAGTCTATAGGTAACGGACAGACACACACAAAGTTCCATTTATAAATAAGTTTAGATTTAGATACCAATGGAAGTCCGACACTCACTGGAGCGGTACAACGAACCAAACATCTTTTCCACTATCTTTAGCAATAGAATTGTGTACATGAATTTTACTTGAGGTCTGGGGGTGACCTCGAGTGCCAAGAGACGTTCAAGGTAAAGGAACTTCTAAAGAGAACATGCATTTATTATGATAGTTGAAAGTTCAGAGCCTGGTGGGAGGTAGTGGAACGTTTGGTTTTGGATCTATTGAATTTTACAAGGCAGGCTTTCCTCTACTGAGCAACCTGGAATAGGTCAGAGGAGAGATAAGCTGCTGGGTTGTCTTTAAGATTTTGGGGGTTGCACCTATAAAATATTGTATCATCTGCATAGATTTCGGGAGGTATGTTTGGCAGTTTTTGTTTTGTTTTTGTTTTTTTAATTGATTTTACCGCAAACAAGGCAGTAAAGAGGTTACTGAGTGTGTAAGCGTTAGAAACAGAAACATTGCCAATAAGTAGAAACAAAAGAAGAGTAATCAGGAGGACAGTAGAGAACTATTGACATTGCATTTAAGTTTTTTCAGATTAAAATTGGCTTGAAAGCATGAAGCCGGATGAGAGATTCACAAATGAGAAATGCAAGAAAGTAAACTGTTAGCATAGAATTTACGGTTACATCTAGCCAACTTGACTGTAAATTGATAAGGCCTTGTCTGATACTGCGCTTAAATTCAAAGAGACTAGGCACTATAGCAAAGAGCTTATCCGAACAATTACCATGATAATATTTATAGAAAAGGCACAAGGAGGTAACGACGTTGGAAAAGAGACTGAAACCGAGATGCCAGAACAGGGTCAATAATATTGCTGATTCTTCTTTGGATTTTATCAAGATCTAGGTTTAATAGCAGGAGCACCGAAACATGTGGCAGCAATATTCTAAGCATGGATGAATGGTAGTCTTATAGATACATAATTAAAAGTTTACCATTAATCCACCCTAAAGACAAATTCTGAAGAAAAAAATATGTCTAGCATATCACAATGAACCAACTTTCTTAGCAATGACTAAGATATTATCTTTCCACGTCATGTCAGTCGAGAACGTTAGCCCGATGAGGCACCACGAATCACTTTCCTAGAGGTTAGCATCAACTATGCAGATAAAAGACAGAAAGAGCTCAGTTTATTTTGAGCAGTTTGCTTTTGGGAGGGTTAAAGTTAACAAACCATCTTTTGCCTGATTTACTAACAGACTGAAGGTCGTTTTGGGTGTCAGCTGCCTTTTTGACTTTATCAAATTGGTTAGACTTACTTATCTAGACAGGAGTAAATGGTTGTGTCATCAGCATAGATACCAAGTTGAGAACTGCTGCCATCGGGAAGGTCATTGATGAAAATCAAGAACTAAGTAGGACCAAGGATAGAGTTCTGGGGAGGGAACACTTGCATTAATACGAAAAGAACGAGAAAATTGACCGTTCATAATTACTTTCATTTCACGATTTGTTAGGAAAGAGTAAATCATTTCAGAAATTTATCCGGAGACATCGTAAATTTCATCTTGTGGAGAAAACCTGTCTGTCAAAGTCATTCGAAAGCTTTTGAGACGTTCAAAGCTTCAACATTCCTATCTAGAGCTTGATAGACACATTCCGCAATTATCGTCAGGACGTCATCAGTTGGACTGGAGAAACGAAAGTTATATTGCCTGTCTGAAAAAAAAGTACTCCGATGTGTGATAATTAACAAATTCGGAATTGATTAGGGTCTCTGGAGTTTCCCCCAAAGATGTAGAAAGCTAATAAGCCGATAGTTGGAAAGGTCGGACAGTTCACCAGAGTTCTTAAAAACGTGGACAACAAATAAGGACTTACAGTAGGCAGAAAAGCAAGAAGCGGCAAGGCACTTACACAATTTACAGAGAACAGTAGCCAGTTTGGGAGCACATTACTATTACTGGGATACCATCAGGTCCAAATACTTTGTTAGATTTTAATTTTTTCATTATTTTTTCTCATAACGTTGTTAAAAAGAAAACACTTGTAGAAATTTCTAATTCTTTAAACTTGGTAGAGTACAAAAAGGAAGGGAAGAATCGACCGACCACTACCCAACAATACCAGTTCCAAAAAAAGTAGACCTCAGTGAGAAAGAAAAGTGAAAAAAATGGCCTTAAAAATAGTTGGATGACCAAAAATTATCAGTCTCTTGAAATAAATGTTCGCTTGGATTGTAATCTCGGTAAAAGCGTTTAACTCAAGCGACTGAGACTGACCAAATTGGTCTTCGATTTATTTGGCAGGCTGGGGAGAGGTATGTAAATTTAAATTTCAAATTCGCTACTTTTGTTTTTCTATCAAATTGGTTCTTCTGCTGACGTTGGGTAAAAAGAAAAAATTCTCGTACACCCAATGTAAGAAAATATCACGAATGGAATTTCAAATTCAGTTCTATAAATTTTTCTATTTCAAGATTTTACGTTCGGCCAGATTTTAACATATTCTTTTATCGAAATATTTTAGTAATAACTGAAATTTTGCATACACGCACACACATACATTCATAAACATATGAGCAATATATTTATAAAATTCCCATATATATATATATATATATATATATATATATTCTAAACATATGCTATTAAATATAAGAGACAATGAATGTCTATTATGTTTAATCATAAGCCGTTCTAAACGTCGTATTTTTGCTTTAATTAATTTAAATTTAGAACGGCTTATGATTAAACATAATAGACATTCATTGTCTCTTATATTTAATAGCATATGTTTAGAAAATTACTTGCTGCCTCGATATACTATATATATATATATATATATATATATATATATATATATATATATATATTAATCATATCACCTCAAGCAAGGCAGTCCACTGCTACTATAGCGCAGGGGGTTACATAGAGCGATTGGGTAGAGAAAATGTCAGAGGGAGGGTGATAGACGAGTTAGGAGGTACGTAGGGAGAGTGTTGGAGGGAATGGGTGCGAGTTAGTGTGTTAGGAGGTGTCTATTGACTTTACATTTAAACTCCTGGAGGTTGTAGCCGTCGAGGAAGCAATCATGCGGAAGGGAATTCCACAAGCGGGAAGTGCGAGAAAAGAAGCTGTTGGAGTAGAAATTGCGGTTACATTTCGTCGGTATCACTGTAAAGAGGTGGGACCTAGTTGCCAGTCTAGTATCTCGTGCAAATTCACACCTAGGGGGCACCAGTGATTTAAGTTCATCCGAGCAGAAGCCGTGAAAGTACTTATAGAAGAGGCACAGGGAAGCCACGTCACGCCGGTGAGAGAGTGACTGCAGGTGGTCAGCTAAGTCGGTATCGATCACATTACAGATTCTCCGCTGTATTTTGTCAAGAAGCCCGATGGGAATTTACGCGTCCAAGGAATTTCAACTGTCTTTTCCTGAATCTTGAGCGTTTTCTTTCTGTTGTCATTTTCTTTAAGACAGGCTCGTTGGTTAACGGCTCTGACCCTGGGCATCTTTAAAATGACAAACTGCTATCAAGTCGGGCTTAACAACTTCATTTCGTAATATACAAGACCTGCCCCAAAATCAAAAAAAGGATGATTTTATTATTATTTCGGTAAATTTTCGTTTAAGTCCCGAAGGCTTTTCCCCAATTCACATTTATCCAAAATAGCATTATTTCTGTGTAAATGTATATGCTGAACTCAAATCAACAATTAGTTATTAAAGAAACCTACCTTTATTGATCTGAACGTCCAGAAAAAAATCGAACAACATCTGGCTCATTTTGTCTCCCGTAACTCTAACGCAGTCATGTAATTAACTGCTGAATGACTTTCGGCGTAGGACAACAAATTTCGGTCTATTTTCGGCCTATTTACTTCCTTTACTGAAATTTCCGCCTATTTACTTCCTGTAATGAAAGTAATACGCGATTTTTTTTCTAGGCGTATTACTTTCATTACAGGAAGTAAATAGGCGGAAATTTCAGTAAAAGAAGTAAATAGGCCAAAATTTGTGCGTACGCCGAAAGTCATTCTGCAGTTAATTACATGACTTCGTGAGAGTTACGGGAGACAAAAAGTGCGAGATGAAGTTCGATTTTTTTTCTGGCCATTAAGATCACTAAAGGTAAATTTCTTCAATAACTAATTGTTGACTTGAGTTCAGCATATACATTTGCACAGAAATAATGCTATTTTGGATAAATTTGAAGGGGGGAAAGCCTTCGGGACCTAAAACGAAAATTTACCATTATTTCTTTTTAATATATATTTTCCGGCGAAAGTTGCTTTTAGTATCCTCCTGACTGCAGTCTTCGTCTCGACAATCCAAAGTCAGGCCTTTCTATGCGAACTCCATTCCTTCTTGGTCGACATCTTGTGACGAAATCTGTTCTAGTCTGAGAGTTAAACTGTTTATCTTAATTTTTATCCATCTTCCTCAATAGTTTGAATTTTGAATTTCACGGGTTTCCTATTTAAATTTTCTAATGAATCTTATTTCTTAAGTTAATGATTAAATAATCTCATGGCGAGGTCTACGACAACAAAATGTCTGTAGAAATTTTCCTATTGCATCATTAAATATTTAATGCTTATTGCTTTTATATAAAAATATAAGATCAAAAGTGCTGTTGCTTAAACAATATAGAAAAATCCCCAACTAAAATTTTTTTTCCAGAAAGATAACAGTCAATAAGTACGAGATGATGGTGAAGAAGTTCTTGGATTGATTAAGAAAGGATTAAAAAGAAAATTCTAATTTTTCATCAGATTTTGGGAAGTGGATCAATCCAATAACTTTTTAGCATTTCATAATACACTTCTGACTAGAAAACTTATAAACAACTAAAATTGGTAAACTTTTGTAAGTTATAAATTTATTAATATGAGAAATATCCATGAAAATTTTTTTGGCTTTCCTATTTGAATTTTCTGATGAATCTTAATTCTTAAGTTAATGATTAAATAAGCTTATGGAGGGTTCTACAACAATAAAATATCTGTAGAAATTCTGTTGCATCGTTTAATATTTGAGCTTAACAACTTTAACAAAATATCGCAATGACAATTATAAATATGAATGCTTGTTGTTATTTTAAGAAGTGAGGACAAATAAAACAATTTGAAACTGACAATTTTTTCTATTTCCCTGAAACAGCCGTTAAACACTTCCATCTTCCCTTCTTTCTTTCATTCATTTTCTCAATGAAACCAAGTAGTGTATTTCCCCTTTTGCTACGAGATCAAAACGAATAGTCCATTATCTATAAGGTATTGGCAGGACATAATGGTCGTGCGAACTAACGCATGGAGGAGCAAACACAATTATAATAAGATACTTCTTTCTGACGGTAAACAATTTATATAGTGTAAGTATTATGCGTTGAATCCATTTCTTGGTATCGGATTACCCCACGTGACAAGTGACAATATTTATCATTTCGAGACCACGTATCACATCGCATACCAGAAAATAAAACAATCACTTTACTCTTTTATGTAAAAAAAGATCAATGAAATTTCCACGCTAACCTATCGCATGAATATTTCATCCCATCCAAAACTAAAAAAATATCCCAATTCAACAAACGAGTCAAGAACGCTACAAACTGATGACATTCGTAACGAAGTGCCGTTAAATTATGACCTCGTTTTCTAATGTTCTTAATGTTTTAATTTTGAGTATATAGGGCGGGCATATGTAGGTATACAGCAATGAAACAAAATGTTCGCACAAAATATATTGATTATACAAACATATCAATAACATACCAACAATTAACATATCAATGCCTCAAATGTTCACAATGTTTACCATTTCATTATTCACGAACTCCTCTTTACCTACAAAACATTTATTATTATGTCGTTTTTCATCAAATTTCGATTTCTGCTATGGTCGCACTACCAACCAAGTCTGCGGGAAGACCTAAAGCAGGTCATGGCGTGTTGTTATGGCTCCATTTTCTATCTCGCCTATCATCCCCAGCGTTACATCGTCAAAGTTCTCATTATTATTATTATTTGTAGTGTTATTAGTATTTCTTTTGATTTCTGTTATATACAGATTTCCGATTTACTTTCGAGTCCCAACCGCAGATCTCAGGTCAGAATTGGCTTCGTGGCATCTTCCATTATTTTATTTATTTTTGTTCGACAAAAAAAAACCTAAGATCACATAAATACAGCTCTTCGTAAAGAGTGAACACTACTTGTGAGTACAATTCTGTGTAATCTTTAAGGCCTGAACTACCAGGCCAATGAATTTATCGGAACCTTTTCCAGTTAGTCCGAGGGCTCCAACTACAACTAGAATTACTGATGTTCCCATGTGCCACATTTTTGGGAATTCATGTATTTTGATAGTTTTTTTTTTTTAATCTTCAAAGATATATTACGATCTTCGGGGAATGCCATCTCAATAAGAAAGCACATTCTGTTTTTATGGTCTTTGATCCCCGATGTCTTATTAATATTATTATGTCATTTTTCATTATAAATCGATTTCTGCTATGGTCACACTACCTACTAAGTGTGCAGCAAGACCTAAGGCAGGTAGTGATGTGTTGTCATGACTCCATTTCATGTTTTTTCATATCTCTCAAATATCTCTAGCGTTACATAGACAAAGTTCTCCTTAGTGTGTGGGCTGTACTTAACAAAACAATTTTTTGTATATCTCTTAAGCTGGAGTTTCCAGCGATTCTTTCAACGTATTTTTTATTATTATTATTATTATCATTATTTTTATTTTTATTATTCAAAATAATAATTGTAATGAATGTAATATAATAAAAATTATGAAAATAAAAATATTAAACATTATTCTAATTAATAAAATTAATTCTAGTATTTACTGAATTCTAGAACCACTGGTATAATACCGGCAACATTGGTATAATACTTACTGTAGCTGAGTATTAATGTTTTTAGAGGTCCATTAATATGATAAATCATCTTATTCTTATGAAATAAATAAATATTGAAGTCATTTATTTCGAGATTCTTGAAAGTTTCGACCCATTTTTGTAAAGGGAACTCCCACTTAATCTAAGTATGTCTCCACTAAAATATTAACTTTGGATTGCTCTCAATGTTTATTTATCAGAAATATTTACAATATAAAATTTGATGGGGCAAGATTTTATCATGCAGCTCGGGGGTTGTTCATCATATTCTAAATAAATACAAGAACATCGTCATTGATGTTATTAACATTCGTAGATTGTTCTCATCGTCCTTGTTGCTGCTATGACAACGTTTCGACTGTAGTATATCAATCCGGGTAACCTATAGGGAATCTCGAACTTAACCTCTTATTTAATATACAGCGGTAGACCGTTCTCGTTCCACTAGCCATGTCTAAAGATATCTTGTCTAGTTCTTTAGTATTGTTCAGATATTGCTCGTTCCCGTTTCCAATGTCTGTCTGCCTTACATCAAGGGCTTATCGGAGACGGTTTAAAGGATCTAAGGGACAGCAGCTTGAGGGATTAAAGCGTCTATACGTGAATTTGGCTAGTAATTGCGAGTTCAGTCCTTGACCCGGGCAGTGCGTTTTTTTATAATCATTTCACCCCAAGCCAGGCTGTACCGCCACTGATGCGCAGGGGGCTACATAAGAGAGAAAAAGTTTAAGCAAAAGGAGAGTGAAGAGGAAGACGAACCAGTTACAGGGGGTGTCAGAGAAAGGGCAAGAGAACGATGGGAACACAGGTGTGAAGACAGTTCTGAAGGTAGAGAGAAAGAAAAAAACCAAGATACAGAGGTGATGTAGAAAGATGGGAATTGACATTGCATTTAAATTACTGGGGGTTGTAGCCGTCAGGAAATCAAGGATACAGAAGGAAAGTTTTATAGGCGGGAAGTGCGAGAAAAGAAGCCGGTGGAGTAGAATTGTCGGCTGTATTTGGTTAATTTACCTGTAAAAGGAAGGGACCTAGTTGCCAGTTTGGTTGCACGAGTAAATTCTCAGGAGGAGCCACCAGTGACCTAAGTTCGTCAGAGCAGAAGCCATGAAAATATTTGTAGAATAGACAGAGGGAAGTCACATCAAGCCGGTGAGAAAGTGGCTGGAGTCGAGCTGCCAGGTCGGGACTAATCACATTACAGATTCTTCTTTGGAGCCTGTCAAGAACACTGAGATGAGCAGCAGGGACGCCTGACCAGATATGACAACAGTATTCTATGCACGGTACTTAGGCTTATTGGAAACAAGGCGAGCAATAACTGAGCAGTACTGAAATAAGAAGTAGATGAGATATTCCTAGGCATCTAAATTCATTATATATTACCCGGATAGAAATACACCTGGTGAAGCTCGGAGAGCATAACGGCCGAAACGTTGTGATAACAACAACAAAGATGAGGACAATAGTCCGTATGTAAATAATCTAAATAAGAAAATTTATTTTATTCCAGAAATTAAAATAGCAATTATACGTTATTGAGGTTTAGCTTTCAATTAAAAATGAAGATTGCCGTGGGTTATAAGAAAGACTAAACTTGACTAAAACGTGAAACATATTATAAAGATACTGATAATTAGAACACACCATCCAATAAAAACTCAGAGAATTCAGAAAAAAACTGAAAACATTGTTAAAATAAGAACAAGTGACCATTAGAAAAGTTCTTTTATGTGCCGAGTCCCTTCAGGATGTAGGCGATCATGGCCTTCCACATCTCGTTATCACTTGTAACTTCTAATACCCCTTACCTTCTTACTTCTCCCAAACCCTACTTCATTATCTCTTTGCTCAAGCCCGTCAACTATGTCATGCGTTGTTTTCCCCTATCCCTCTTTCCATCTATCAGCCCTGTAAGATTTTCCAAGCCCTCTTTCCTAATTACATATCTCAGAAACTTCAGCTGTCTTTTCCTGATAAGTATAAGATTCCTTTTCGTTTTCATCCTCTCCAAAACCTTATCATTATTAACATGTTCGGTCCTTGGTATCCTCAATATCCTTCTGTAGAACCACAATTCTTGTACTTTAAGTCCTTTCTTCATCTTTGATGAGATTGTCTAGCATTAGCTGCCATATTGTAGGACAGACATAACATTCCAGTACTCTTTTCTTTGTTTCCAAGGAAATCTTCCTGTAATTTACTCCCGCATCAGTAAGAAATCCGGCGTGGCGGACAAACATAAACTCGCTGCTGGTCTTGAGAGGGATCTACATTCTGTGGTGGAACGGGGTAAGAAGTGGCTTGTAAATTTCAATGCGTCTAAGACCAAGCTGCTGTCTGTCAATCATCACAGGCAACCTCTCCTGCCTCCCATAAGCATGGACCAAGCGAGTCTCCCTGAGAGCAATACACTGCGCCACCTCGGCCTTGCCCTCCCTTCCGATCTCAAGTAGAACCACTACATTGTGTCAATAGTTAAATCTACTGCTAGAAAGGTTGGGTTACTGTGTCGGGCCAGGATGTTTTTTCCGACTGAATCCATCCTGCATATATACAAATCAACCATTCGTCCGTGCATGGAGTACTGCTGTCATATATGGTCAGGCGCCCCTGCTGTTCATCTCAGTGTTCTTGACAGGCTCCAAAAGATAATCATTAATGACGGGATGTGACTTCCCTCTGTCTGTTCTATAAATACTTTCATGACTTCTGCTCCAACGAACTTAAGTAACTGGTGCCCATGCAACAGGTGTTTAGTCGTGCAACCAGACTGGCAACATGGTCTCACCCATTCACAGTTAGATCGCCCAAATGCAGACAACAATTCTACTCCTGCAGCTTCTTTTCTCACACGTCCCGCCTGTGGAAGTCGCTTCCATATTCTTGCTTTCCTGACAGCTACAACCTCGAGGAATTTAAATGCAATGTTAATACTCATCTCTTAACCACTTGAATCTAGTTCTTTCTACACCACCCTGTATATCTTTTCCTTTCTCTTCACCTTTGCAACTGTCATCACACCTGTATTACCATATTTCCCTTGCTCCTTTTTAACTGGTTCGTCTTTCTCTTCACTCTCATCCTATCTAATTGTTTTACTCTTATGTAGTCTCCTAATCTTTTTACTCTTATGTAGCCCCCTGCACATCAGTGGCGTTACCGCCTTGCTCGGGATAATACAATTAAAAAAAAACTCTACTCAGTTTTTGGTATGCATTCTTGACCATCCAAATACATAATCGAATCTCAATGTCGCACTTTTCATCCTCTGTTGTCAAACTTTCCAGGTATTTCAATTTATGTACCTGCTTGATTTCAGTATCCCTGACTTGTAATTAGCATTTTGTGCTCCTCTTTTTACTGATGACCATGTATTCAGTTTTCTTAGAGTGTATGTTTAGTTCTTTTTTTTTTTCGCTTTCTCTAGCTACCTTCTGTAGGAGGTCTTGTAGTTTCCTTTCCATGTCTGCTATCAGTTGGGTATCATCTGTGTATCTTATATTGTCTCGGCAATTTATTGCGATTGGCTGTTACTGCTTCAGAAAGGAATCACCAGAAAGTCTTCTTATCTGAATTCATCTTTGCACGTATATAAATCTACCATCCACCCGTGCAATAAATCTACCATCCCTTCGTGCATTGAATACTGCTGTCATATCTGGTCGGGTGCCCCTACTATTCTATAAGCATATTGGGCTCCTCTTTTTACTGATGACCATGCATTCAGTTTTCTTGCAGTTTATGTTTAGTCTTTCTTTTTTTTTCTTTTTTTCTCTTTCTTTAGCTACCTTCTGTAGGAGGTCTTCTACTTTCCTTTTTGTGTCTGCTATTAGCATTGTATCATCATCTGATATTTGCTGAGATTGTGACTGCCAATGACGAATCCTGACAGAAAATGTTAAAGGGTAATAAAAATGAAAAAGGGGATTGATCAACAAGAAACATTTTCAAGATGCTGACAAAAAAGTTCAATTCCAGTCGGGAAACGCATTTTCTTTAGTAATACTTTCGATCAGTAGGCCAGTAGACATTAATTTCACTGATGAAAAAACATAAATATCTACTCAAACATATTTACCCACTAAATATAACGTTTATTTTAATAAGAAATAATATTGCAATAAAAGAGAATTCATTATTTATTTAAAAATTACTTTATTAAAAAAAATTAACCTTGCACAAATAAAAAAAATGCATATATAAAATAAAAATAAGAGAAATATAAATAGCCAATTGCTGATATTCCCTGAGGAGTGAACGGGGTGATTGCTGGAGAATCTGTCAACAAAACTCTAGAAACGAAATATTGAAGGTAAAACCAATCAGCTAAGTGACAAACTTTATATTTCTATTGTTTTCTCTCTCTCTCTCTCTCTCTCTCTCTCTCTATATATATATATATATATATATATATATATATATATAGAGAGAGAGAGAGAGAGAGAGAAAGAGAGTTATATATATATATAGTTATATAGTATTAAATTGTAATGTTTAGTAGCAAAATTGCTGCTTTTTTAGTAGTTTACTGGTAGAAAGAGCTATTGACCCTGAAGATTGAAGACATTACCATATTGTTCTCAGGATACTTCGAAGTAGGCATAATTGAAACAGCATTGCTCAACTATGTGACAAGGTTCTCCACATTAATTTTCTCTCTATCTCTCTCCCTTTCCATGTGTGTGTGTGTGTATCAGATTAAATAAATTGCAAACCTTATGTCTGCTTATTTTTAATAAAATCTGTTCGTACTCACGGTGTATTATAATTGAAAGATGTAAGAAATGAGCTGTAACTTTTTCAGTTGATTTTATTATGCAATTCCCGATGTTCCCATCTTCAGGGGTGTAAGTTGTGGCAGCAAAAAATAACTGCAAAACTGTCTTACTAAATATTACCGTAAATTTTTCTTCTTACTTCGAATGTAACAGTTGACAGGTATGATTTGCGTTCATTAGAACGTAAAAAAATCCACTATGGAATTTTCTTTATGTTGTAACATCATTTCTTATATCTTTGAATTATAAAGCTCGAAAGTTTATCCGTGAGTTCGAATAGATTTTATTGAAAATTAAGCAGACATAATGTTTGCAAATTATTTAAGCTGACATGCCTAAAAGAAAATTTGCTTCCTAACTACACAAATATAAATATATAGTCTTCCTCCTCGTTAAACTCTCTTTCTCGCACGGTGTATATATTGGTGGTACTTCCTGACGAGTGAACCGAAAGATTATAAAAAGCTTCGATTAGGACACTCTGGAGTCAGCGTGCTGAATATGACATCAATTAGCTAAGTGACAAATGTTATATTTCTATTAGTCCGATGTGTGGGGCAGATTAGTAAATATTAAACATTTTAAATTCCTCGACGTATAAATAAGTTATAATAGAACATTTAGCATCGGAGAAAAGAAAATTACTATAAAAATTACTATTACTAAAGTATAAATTACTATAAAAACAAAACGTTAACCTGAAAGCTTGAGTAATCTTTTGAAAAAGAGCATTCGAGATTTTAGCATGTAAGCCAAACATGGATCTGAACCAGTGCAAAAATATCTAAACTCTCAGTTGCATATTAAGAGCTTTTTTAGATCAATGAGTAAAAATGAATTTGAGCGAGTGAAGCCTGGGGGTCTTTGCAAAGAACATCTCTTTTCGACCACTGTGGACCGGTGATACAGAATCACAAACAAAGAACTGCTCCAAATATCAAAAACCACATCACTTGAAGACTTTCAACAATTAAAATATGCATCACATGTAACTCGAAGACAAAATAATGGCATAATCAATATGCTGACATTTCACAGCACTTCAGATAAAAGGTTAGGAAGGAAACACCCATCAATAGTGGAAACAATGGTAACAGCTAATAGACTAGAAAACCTTATTTTCCTGAAAAATTATTTTAAAAAAAAGATTTTAGAAATTTCAACAGATAGCTGTACTGGTTGTTTGGTCAATGAATGCCGAATATTTCCTCGTAAGGAAACAAGTAATACTGTCATTACCACACACACACACACGCAAACAGATATATATATATATATATATAGTGTTGCGTTATGATAAAGTTTTGCGCCAATAATTTTGTTTTTGCAGTAGTTTTAATAATAAAAATATTTTGGCAGTTTTTTTTTAATGCTTGATATCTGGTGGAGCTTGATGAGTGTCATAATAGTGTCCTCATGAAACTTCGAAGTCGGCATTATCCTGCTCAATTAAAGTGACAAGTTATTTTCTTAAACATATATATATATATATATATATATATATATATATATATATATTTCATTTGTAAACGAATAATTACGCAACCCAGGTTTCTACCTTTTCGCTGTCTTCAGGCGATTTATAATCACTGGTTTTACCGTTTTTTTAAAACAATCACGTAACAGGAATTGTTTTTTTATGTTAGTGCAATTTTCAAAATTATAAGTTAAGACATTTTCATCCATGATTGTATGATCTTAATAGGTATTTGTTAGTACGGTTACACTTGGTCATAATTTCTGTTCTTTCATTTAGTATTTCATTTTGTTTAGGAATAACATAATAGCTCATTTTTCTTCCTGGCACAGTCTACATATTTTGCCACCATTTTAAGGCTTGGCTATTTTTGTTATACTCCACGTTATGTCTGGGTCTTTTTCACATTATCATTTCATTTTCCATGCGTGGTTAGCTAATTTTGTACAATTTTTTAAGTTTTCTAGTTTAAATATAGACCTATGCTTATTCTTTGTAGTCTTAAAAGTGTCTTTGGTTGATTTCATTGTAATGATAATATACGCGCTTAAAGGTCTGCCTTCTTCCACCGAACGCCCATAGCCCAGAGGTAGAATCGCCGACTGACGCCAATTCATCGGGTTTCAATCCTGGGTTAAAAAGCAATCGCCGTCTAACCGTACTGATGAGCTGTGATACAGCAAAACAGATCTGTCTGCGGATTACAATATATATATATATGCCAGGAAAAGGCCGTATAGTAGGAGAAAAGCCGCATATATTCAAAAGTAACACTTATATATAATTCGTTATATATATATAATAGCTAATATATGTTAAATTATCGTTTCATTAATTCTTTTTTTCTATTTTTGTTTGATTTACGAATTGCGAAATGTCACATCTTTATGGAAATCGAATGAATAGCGGAAGTCCCAATTCAGACAATCAAACTCACCTCGATTGTTTAAACTGTTCACAACGATTTGTTGGCATTTGTCTTACTCGAGCGTGCCTTAAGAGATTCACTGATCAGGAACTGGTATCAATCATTGTAACATTTCGTGTCATTCCAGGTCTCGAATATTGAATTTCGTGACAAGCATTCAGGTTTTCAACCTGGAATATTGGCACCAAGAATGCTTCTGAAAAATATTGTCTTGGGATCTTTGCTATGCTGAGAAAAATAAATGGTTTAGAAGAACTAGACTTGTTAAATTCAAAACCTATAACCAACAACCCACAATTCTAAACACTGAACCAAATTTCCAAACGATTCCTTCAATAAAGGAAAAGTATAAGAGGGTCACTTTTGAGATATTTTTAGGAATATTGAAGTTGTGGAAAATTTTATATGGTTTGGCTTGGTTTATTTTTATTTTTTTTTATTTTTTTACGGCATATCAACTTCAGTGGGTTATTAAATACCGACAAGATGTTTTAGGATATGTTCGTATAAATAAAATATATATTCTTTGTAACAATGCAGTTTGTAGATCAGGATTTAATCGTACAGCAGTAAAAAACGTTATCTACATTTAATACTTTGTAACAAAGCCTTCATTAACTTCAACAGTAACCTTCCTGTATACTTTAATTAACGATTCGTATACTTTATTAAGTATTTTGCTCCATTTTTCCTAGCAAATTGTCTTCAGATTTGTGATGGTTGTTGGACCTTTTTCCCCGGATTTTGATTTTCAAATGTCGCCACAAATTCTCTATTGGATTCAAATTCTGGGACTGACTCGACCATTGTAAGATGTTAAAGTTGTTTTCAGCAAGCCATTTCTTCGTAGTTCTAACAGTATGCTTGGGATAATTGTTTTCCTGGAAAATTCAATCAGGAGGAAGCCCAAGGATCTCTACAGAAGGTATTAAATTTGACAGTTTACCAACACCTCTCGCAGAAACCATGATACTACCGCCACCAAATTTGACAGTGTTGTGTTCTTTGGTCCATACATGATTCTGAGAATTATGAATAAACATTTCAATCTTAGCTTCATCTGTCCATAAAACTCTTTCCCAACATGAATTTGGCTTATCTTTATGCTCTTTTGCGAATTTTAACCTCGCATATCTGTGCCTTTTCAAAAGAAGTGGTGTCTTCTTCTGGTGTGCTTGACTTTAGACTGTCTCGGTGTAGTTCATTACTTATTGTTTGCTTAGTCACGTGATATCCTGATAAATGCAAATCATTCTGAAGATCTTTCCAGGTGGCCATTAAATTTTTTGGATCTGTTGAGCCAACTTTCTCCATGATCTTGGAAAGATTTTCCTAGGAGCACCTTGTGTGCATTGGTTCTCAACAGTATCACGTCTTTTAAATTTTTTTATGAATAAACTGTAGTAAATGGGATGTTCAGGTCACTAGAGATCTTTCTGTAACTTTTTCCATCTTTCCAGAGCTTATCAACCAATTCTTTATGTGTGTTAGTCAATTCCTTATGTCCAGCCATAATTGGAACCGCTTTCTGTGATTGCAGAATGTCTCGGTTTTCATCTGAAGGTTGACTAGAGTAACTCAGAATATTCTAGAGCAATCTAGAATATACTACTCTGAAGTTTAACCGATATCTACCGCTTTATAATGCAAAATTGATTCTGTACGAACACTTTTCTCGTCCCTCAAAACATGAAAATGCATATATTTTTAAATATCAATGAATTTCTTGTTTTCATTCACAGATTTTAATTCTACGACCCAAAATAAGTGTATAACATTATTTGTGTTTATCCTTTGCTACAAATGTGATTAACAAACAATGTTTTGGTATGCGAACACTACCCCCCCACACCATTGTATATGGTACCTGTATCAGAAGGCTGTGACTAATACAGTACATTTATTTGAAGTTGGAAACTTAGAATAAAATAATGTCTATTCTGAAAAAGTAAGGAAACCTTAAACCACGAGGAAACTTGTCTTTTACCTGAACACTTCAGATTACAATTTCTACGAAGAATTCATTGTACATACCAAGCTGTCTTGGAAACTATATACAATGGCGGATTAAACTCATTGGAATAATATGAAGTCGAAGTTAATTCAGACGATTTACTCGTAACTTTCTTTTGGGTAAAGACTTTATATTAGGAACAATAAAAATCGGTAATGACCTTTTAAATTACTGAGTTATGCTTAGTATTCAATTCTTCCTATAATTACAAAGCTGTACTTCCTGTGTTTCATATCAAATTTTCTGGAAAACTCCATTTTCTCTTTTTTTCTTTTTTTTTTTTTTTTGTGAGGAGAGGAGTTTAACGTTTCTGTTTTGATTTCATTGTTGTCATTCTTTTTGTTTGCTTTCCTTTATTTGTTGAACTGTTTGTCATTCTATTGTCTTTATTAGACAGACGTAAAATGATTTAAATGTGTGGCGGGTATAAAGAGAAGTTTTGGCGCCAATGCTGGAAGTTTTAATAATGGCTACCGACTTGAAAAATTATAGAATTAACCCCGAAACCTGTGTGACAGTTTGTGAGTGCAAAACAACTGCTTGGTCGGAAAAGCATTTGAATAATACTTCATATGTAACTGTGTGCGCATGCGCGTGTGCGCGCGTGTGTGTGTGTGTATGTAGACAAAGAAGGTTTGTATATACGTCTACGAGTGTACCTTGCCGTAAAAAATGACAGCAAAATATTTGAGAGAATTATCATCTGATTCCTCACAAGTTATCGCTCCCCCATCCCCAGCGTGACAGGAAGGATATATATATATAGTGTTTAATTTCGATAACTTTTAGTGTCAAGGTAGTTACTTTTCAATAGTTTTACTGATAAAATGAATTTTGGAAAGCAGGTATTTTATCGTAAAGTGCTCGATAACGGGGTGTAGATAAAGCGTTGATAGATACAAAGAGTTTGTCTCTTCAACAGAGCAGATTTATGCCGACGTTTAGTGAGGTGACTGTTAGGATGCTCGCACTCGTCAGTTCTTATAAGTGAGAGCAACATAACGGTGTCCTGACGAAACTTCGAAGTCAGCATGAATCTGCTCTGTTAAAGGGGCAAACTCTTTGTGTGTGCGTGTATTTTAAAGAGCAAACACGCGGTAAGAGCTTTTATAACTGATAGTAAAAAGAATAAGCTGATCCCAGGTTGCCTCACTATCGTCTCTCTCGCCATGAGCGTGACAAGAGGGATATATATATATATATATATATATATATATATATATATATATATATAACGATCTTCGTTTTAATAGACAGCATTTTGGCCGACCAGTGTACATAGGTCCACGTACGATATTCGAAACATTTGATTTTTTGCTTGCTTGTCTGGGCGAATGCATTCCTGTATTCTGTATATACTTGCATCTGAAACTATGTAGAGTAATATGTGTCAGTGTTTATCTAAAGTATAAGCCGTGTGAGTATTTCACAACCTATACTTGTCTTTGTCACCTTGTTTTCTTTATTGAGATTGTGAAAATGTTTGTATTGTTTTTGATTTTATTTTAACTGCAAAAGACGCACTAAAAGCGTTTAATATTGGCATACTTTACAAATTTATCCGTACCTGTGTAAGACTGTTTCGGCGAGCCACAATCCATAAGGAGAGCGATGATGAAAAGTAAATATTTTAATATATATTTGCCTCAGCAAATCCATTTACACAAACCTGTTTGGTAGGTTACTCTCTACATCACCCGGCCCCTCTTATCTTCAATATGTTCTGGGAGTGACAAATTTTCCAAATCGTCTTTCCTCATCGTACAGCCTTTACTAAGTGTAAATGAAACAATATGACATTGAATAACTCGACATTGAAGAATAGAGCTTAATGAAAAATGCAAATACTCACTGGTTGTTTTTTGTAGTCTAATTGACCATTATCAGGACATTTTCCGGGTGAGGGGATATAACTCAAGTTTAAACTTAATCAAAGACAATTCAGTTTTTGATCAATTTAGCCTAAGTGAAGTTTGCAGGTGGTGATTACCTCGCTAGGAAAACCTGACAATTATGTGAAAGGAAAATTCCTTAAAAACGAAAACTGAAAGAATATGACCTTTTCATTCAACTGGGGCATTTTCTTCTTACGCGCATTTATTTTGTGATTGCTTTCCAACGTTAATTCCCACAAAAGAATTAAGTAAAAAGCAAGTTTCAAAATTTTCACCTGAGCTCGCCTTCTCAGGTATGAAAAAGGCATCTTCCATTAAAAATACTAGTCTTCGTGTCAACATTAAGACAACTATGATGTTTAGTAATGGTCTCTCATTCTCTTTCTCTCTCTCTCTCTCTCTCTCTCTCTCTATATATATATATATATATATATATATATATATATATAATCATTTCCTGTTTCTGCAACAGGCAATTTTTAAGGTTTTACAAACATTTACTTTGATTAACTGTCTCTTACACATAATTAACAGCAGACAAAACATTTTCTATGTAACGATGAGTTGTAGATAGATAGATAGATAGATAGATAGATAGATATG
This sequence comes from Ascarosepion bandense, assembly GCA_037127315.1. Classification (NCBI taxonomy): domain Eukaryota; kingdom Metazoa; phylum Mollusca; class Cephalopoda; order Sepiida; family Sepiidae; genus Ascarosepion; species Ascarosepion bandense. The sequence goes on from JBBBDQ010000277.1 coordinate 3,882,337, forward strand.
AACAGACTGAGTTATGAATTGCGATACATAGATATGAACAGACTGAGGTATGAAGATATATAGATAAATAGATAGATATGAACAGACTGAGGTATGAAGTTAGATAGATAGATATGAACAGACTGAGGTATGAAGATATATAGATAGAGAGATAGATATGAACAGACTGAGGTATGAAGTTAGATAAATAGATAAGAACAGACAGAGGTATGAAACTAGATAAATAGATAAGAACAGACAGATGTATGAAACTAGATAGATAGATATGAACAGACTGAAGTATATAGATAGATACATAAATACATAGATATGAACAGACAGACTTACGACGATAGATATATATGAACACACTGAGGTATGAAGATAGATACATAGCTAGATAGATATGAACAGACTGAGATGTGAAGATAGATAGATATGAACTGACTGAGGTATGAAGATAGATACATAGATATGAACAGATTGATGTATGAAGATAGCTAGATACATAGATATGAACAGATTGAGGTATGAAGATAGATAGATAGATATGAACAGACTGAGGTATGAAGATGGATATGAACAGACTGAGGTATATAGATAGTATGATAGATATGAACAGACTGAGGTACATAGAGAGATACATAGATAGATATGAATAGACAGAGATATGAAGAGAGATAGATAGATATGAACAAACTGAGGTATGGAGATAGATATGAACAGACTGAGGTATGAAGATAGATAGATAGATAGATAGATAGATAGATAGATATGAACAGACTGAGGTTTGAATTTAGATAGATAAAAAGATAGATATGAACAGACAGAGGTATGAAGATAGATAAATATGAACAGACTGAGGTAAGATAGATAGATAGATAGATAGATAGATAGATAGATAGATAGATAGATAGATAGATAGATAGATAGATAGATATGAACAGGCTGAAGTAAGAAGATAGACAGATATGAACAGGCTGAATTAAGAAGATAAATAGATAGACAGATATATATGAACAGACTGACGTACGAAGTGAGATACATAGATATGAACTGACTGAGGTATGAAGTTAGATAGATAGATAGATATGAACAGATTGAGGTATGAAGTTAGATAGATAGATATGAACAGATTGAGGTATGAAGTTAGATACATAGATATGAACAGACTGAGGTATGAAGGTACATAGATAAAAGTTAGATATGAACAGACCGAGAGATGAAGTTTGATAAATAGATAAGAACATACTGAGGTATGAAACAAGATAGATATGAACAGACTGAGGTATATAGATAGATAGTTAGATACATACATACATAAATATATATGAACAGACAGACTTAGACGATTGATATATATGAACAGATTGAGGTATGAAGATAGCTAGATAGCTAGATAGATAGATATGAACAGACTGAGGTGCTAAGATAGATAGATATGAACAGACTGAGGTATGAAGATAGATAAATAGATATGAACAGACTGAGGTATATAGATAGATAGATAGACAGATAGATATGAACAGACTGAGATATATAGATAGATACATAGATAGATATGAACAGAATGATTTATGACGATAGAAATATATGAACAGACTGAGGTATGATGACAGATAGCTAGATAGATATGAACAGACTGAGGTATGATGATAGATAGCTAGATAGATATGAACAGACTGAGGAATGAAGATAAATATATATGAACAGACTGAGGTATATAGAGAGAATGATAGATAAATATGAAGAGACTGAGTTAAATAGAGAGATAGATACATAGATAGATATCACTAGACTGAGTTATGAAGAAAGATAGATATATATGAACAGACTGAGGTATGAAGATAGATAGATAGATAGATAGATAGATAGATAGATAGATAGATAGATAGATAGATAGATAGAGATGGATATGAACAGGTTGAAGTAAGAAGATAGATGTGAACAAGCTGAAATAAGAAGATAGATGTCAACAGGCTGAGGTAAGAAAATAGATATGAACAGGCTAGAGTAAGAAGATAGAGAGATATGAACAGACTTGGATAGATAGATAGATAGATAGATAGATAGATAGATAGATAGATAGATAGATAGATAGATAGATAGATAGATAGATATGAACAGACTTAGATAGATAGATAGATAGATATGAACAGACTTAGATAGATAGATAGATAGATAGATATGAACAGACTTAGATAGACAGATAGAGAGATAAATATGAACAGACTTAGATAGACAGATAGATAGATAGATATGAACAGACTTAGATAGACAGATAGATAGATAGATAGATAGATAGATAGATAGATAGATAGATATAGATAGATAGATAGATATATAGGAATTAGATTAGATAGATAGATAGATAGATAGATAGATAGATAGATAGTTAGATAGATAGATAGATAGATATGAACAGAATTAGATAGATAGATAGATAGATAGATAATGGACAGACTTAGATAGATAGATAGATAGATAGATAGATAGATAGATAGATAGATAGATAGATAGATAGATAGATAGATATGACAGACTTAGATAGATAGATAGATAGATAGATAGATAGATGATAGAACAGACTTAGATAGATAGATAGATAGATAGATAGATAGATAGATATGAACAGAATTAGATAGATAGATAGATAGATAGATAGATAGATAGATAGATAATGGA